>CM033474.1:201498213-201886837 GCA_019447015.1 Hymenochirus boettgeri | reverse complement strand
CTAGATACAATGGGCATTTTTATTGCAGAATTCGATGCTTGCATATAGGTTTATGGACATTTACTCGCGGATTCGATGCTCGCGCCTAGATACCATGGACATTTTACTCGCAGATTCAATGATCGTGACTAGATCCATGGACATTTTACTCGTGGATTCGATGCTTGCATATAGGTTTAAATTGACATTTTACTCGCAGATTAATGCTCGTGCCTAGATCCCATGGACATTTACTCGTGGATTCGATGTTGCATATAGGTAAATGGACATTTACTCGCGGATTCAAAGCTTGCGTATAGTTTTAATGGACATTTTACTCGCGGATTCGATGCTCGCCCTTAGATACATGGACATTTTACTCGCGGATTCGATGTTTGCGTATAGGTTTAATGGACATTTTACTCGCGAATTCAATGCTTGCGCCTAGATACCTTGGACATTTTACTCTCGGATTAGATTCTCGCGCCTAGACACCATGGACATTTTGCTCGCGGATTCGATGCTCGCGTATAGGTTTTAATGGACATTTTACTCGCGGATTCGATGCTTACGTATAGGTTTTAATGGACATTTTCTTGCGGATTCGATGCTTGCGTATAGGTTTTAATGGACATTTTACTTGTGGATTCGATGCTCGCATATAGGTTTTAATGGACATTTTACTCACGGATTCGATGCTCGTCCCTAGATACCATGGACATTTTACTTGCGGATTCGATGCTTGCGTATAGGTTTTAATGGCCATTTTACTCGCGGATTCGATGCTTGCGTATAGGTTTAAATGGACACTTTACTAGTGGATTTGATGCTCGCGCCTAGATACCATGGACATTTTACTCGCGGATTCGATGCTCACGTTTAGGTTTTAATGGACATTTTACTCGCGGATTTGATGCTTGCGTATAGGTTTTAATGGACATTTTACTCGCTGATTCGATGCTCGCGCCTAGACAACATGGACATTTTACTCGCGGATTCGATGCTTGCATATAAGTTTTAATGGACATTTTACTCGCGGGTTCGATGCTCGCGCCTAGATACCATGGACATTTTACGCGGATTCAATGCTTGCTATATGTTTTAATGGACATTTTACTCGCGGATTCGATACTCGCGCCTAGATACAATGGACATTTTACTCGCGGATTCGATGCTCTCGTTTAGGTTTTAATGGACATTTTACTTGCCGATTCGATGCTCGTGCCTAGATGCCATGGACATTTTACTCGCAGATCGATGCTCGCGTATAGGTGTTTATGGAACTTACTCGCGGATTCGATGCTCACGCCTAGATACCATGGACATTTTACTCGCGGATTTGATGCTTGCAGATAGGTTTTAATGTACACTTTACTCGCGGATTCGATGCTCGCGAATAGGTTTTAATGGACATTTTACTTGCATATTCGATATTCTGCATTCGATTATAATCCCCTCTTCCTATTGACTTTCTATATGCAATTGCTATAAATCGAGTCTGGTAAGGTGGGTGTGGGTTATTGTACTATTGTACTATTGCTTGCCTGCAGACATGGCCACCATGGATTGGCAGCAGTTGGTGGTGCAATATGACGAAGCGGGGGTACGACTGGTTTCCGGTTGCGACCAAACGGCGCATTATGTGCCACCTGCATAAGAAACTGCGGGCACAGTTTCAGATCGATCTGACTAACCTCTCAACTCCAAAAGAGGTGGTCGACCTCAAGCGAAGACTCATGTTCTGATGAAGGTGCACACAGCACCGAAACGTACGTGGGTCTTGGACTTAATGTCTGAATAAACACCTTTTATTTGCAAGACTGGTGTGCACAGTTCTTTTGTCTTTCAATATCTTAAATTAGTAAAGGACAAGTACACACGAAAAATCTTTACATATTTACATATAATAATCCGAAGGAGACTCACGGAAGATCCGGGAGGGTGGGATACCTGGGAATACGCTTTGTAGGAGCAGCACATTGAGTAAGAGTAGACCCACTGCAATTTGACAACATTATGTGGAGCCAGGCAGGCTTTGCCCCATGGACAGACTCTATACACCATTGCTTCTCTCCCTCAGAGTAGGTTTGTGCAAGGGAAAGCGGGGAAGGGATACGCTTCATTAAAGGCACCGCTTTGACATGGGCGAGCAGGGTTCAAATCCCGGCTAGGGGCAGCTATACAAATGTTGGTTATTATATATATCCTAGTAATATAAAAACCTAGTAATATAATAACCATATAATACCCTATATTATAACCACATAATACCCTAGAATATAATAACCATATAACCAATACCCTATACTCATAACCATAACCATATATAACCCTAGTAATATAAATATATATGGTATTATATTACTAGGTTTTTTATATGGTTATAATATTACTAGGTTATTATAATAATCCATACATTTGTATAGCTGCCCCTAGCCAGGATTCGAACCCTAGGGTATTATAATTTCCTAGTAATAACCATATAATAACCTAGTAATATAATAACCATATAATACCCTAGTAATATAATAATGGTTATATGGTTATTATATTAATAGGTTATATATGGTTATTATATGTCTAGGTATTATAATAATCCAAACATTTGTACGTTCCCTAGCCATGATCCACCCTCGAATGTACCGTTCGCTAATAACCTAGTAATATAATAACCATACAATACCCTAGTAATATAACCATATGATAACCCAGTAATTATTAACCACATAATGTAGTGGCTGGATAGTGTACTGGTTAAAGCACTGCCATTGCATGGGAGACCGGATTTGAATCCTAGCTAGGGCAGCTATACAAATGTTTGATTATTATAATAACCTAGTAATTATAATAACCATATAATAACCTATATTTGGACATGTGGGCACCTTTTTTTTTTTTTTTAAATTCGATGATTTTCGAACGTTCGAAAATCATCATAAGTCCGGGAAATATCGAAAGTCCAAGTCCGGGATAGTTTCGAGAAGTCCGGGTCCGTTCGAACGCGAACATTTCGGCTCGAACTTGCGTTCGAGTTCTATGCCATCTCTAGTGGTAACCCTACTCCTGTACCAGACTTTATCAAATTTTTTTTTTTTTTTTACCTGGGGCACAGTAATTTACCTAGTATTGGGCATAGAAAATGTTTAGCAACAGTGACAGTTTAATTTAAATGGTGATCGACAAACTTTATGAGAGAGCTAACAGAGTAGTTAAGCAACAGTGGAGCAAAGCAGCTCTGATATCTTGTATATTATGTTCGTGAAGGTTCAGTATTCGGTTAATCAACTGCACTTAAGTTTAGTTCTGGAAGATATTTCACTAGTCATCCGACTGGCTTTCTCAATCAGAATGACTTGTACAAGAATCGTAGGCAACAAATACCTGGAATGTGTCTATATCAGACTACTGGACATACACTAGGAACATTAGATTAGACGTTGATCTATAGACAAACATCTAATCTGTCTAATGTCTAAAGCCCCCTATACACGAGATCGACATTTTCAGCAATCCAATAAATTTTATCAGATAGCTCAAAATATCAAAAACAGTTTTCCCGATCGGTTTATCGGAAAAACAAAGATCAGGCCAGACTAAAAATTTTCTGTCGACCCCATCAGAAGTGGAAATCTGCAGAAAGATTGCAGCCTCAAGGTGGAAGGCTATGAGCGGTTCTTCCGATCAGATTTCTAATCACTGCACTCAATTTGAAATCCAATCGGAGGAACATCTGCTCATGTATGGCCAGCTTAAAGCTAGCTACACAATTTAAGCGAGAATTGCCTGTCATCTTTCAAACATCTTTGATGTGCGTTCCCAGATTTACACATGTTCAATTGCATGCCTGATGACCAAACACCTGTTGATCAGGTCAGAGGTCTTGATGAGGCAACGAACCCAAGACCAAAGGGCCTTTTCTGCTGATCTGATCATATATCATCAGCCGAAACAGACATTCATACACGTTGTGCATTGGCCCCCGCATTTGCAGTGTTGAGCCTTGATGCGGTTCCTAAATAAAATTAGATGTTCTTCTATAGAAAAATGTCTAATCTATCCAGTATCTAAGTAGTCTATGGGTACCTAACAGCAAGGTGTCTGGGATCTCCTGAATGCAAGGTGTTATTATGTGGCAGACAATAGATGTTGAACACCCCAACCTCTGTTCAGGCTTGGTTCTTTATACAATATTGCTTTCTAGTGTTTCGGTATTGGGTGTTTTAGATGAGCCAGTTGCTGCTTCAGTGTGTTGCGGGTTTAAAGCTGACGGTATATGGTGTCTTTTGGGATTTTTTTTTTCCCCTCTGACACTCCTGCTACATCTGTGATGCCATGTTCTGTCTTCTGGTATACTTCTCACACCTTTACTGGTGGTATTGGTGTAGAGCTACAGCCTTAGTAGCTGTGGTTCTCTCACATTATTACCCTTTTATTTTAATATCTGGGGCATTCCTGTATGGAAAACTGCTTCAGTTATAACATAGGGCTTAAATAAATGTTACAATATTTTGTTCTTGCACTTAATCTGCAACAAGCCATTTAGATGTTACCCTTTTACTGGTCTACTACAGTTAGAAATCATCTGATCGTTGCTGCTGATTAACTTCACAGGCAAAATGTTGCCCCTTTTAATAATAAGCCCCCCAATTTTTATCTTTATGATATTCTGATCT
The DNA here is from genome assembly GCA_019447015.1 of Hymenochirus boettgeri. Lineage (NCBI taxonomy): Eukaryota > Metazoa > Chordata > Amphibia > Anura > Pipidae > Hymenochirus > Hymenochirus boettgeri. Next base: position 201,882,185 of record CM033474.1, on the reverse strand, counting down.
GTTCAGTCTTTCAAATCATCACACAATCTGAACAAAAAAAAACCAACAAAAAAAAAAAAAACCTTCATGAAATCTACTAAGGATTCATGTCCGTCAACCATCAAAAGTATGTTTATGAGAAAGATTATAAGAATTTGCAACTATTTAACTTCCCCTTGTTCTATAAACTGACCACATTATTTGTAACATTAAGAGCTAGTGGAAAATGCATTGATTTGAGGGTACTGCTCCTCTTCAAATTCCTGCTTCTAGCTAGCCAAACCTCCATATGATAACAGCCTAACAGAATGGATGGATGTAACATCCCATAATCAGCCAATGAGGACTAAGGAAGACTAAGGAGTAGGAAGATATTCATTTTGAAAGTTAAAAATACACCAGGCAATGCAATGTCAGACACCATTGACAAAATAAGCACCAAACCCACACTATCATCTGTGCTATCGGGTTAGCAATGTGCAAGGATTGGCCTTTTCCAAAACCTTTTGAAATAGCGCAACACCCCCGATTCAATAAAGTTTGAGGTTTTCACACTAATAGCACAAAATTAAACCTTTTGAAATTGTGCATAAAAGCCCTGCAACAATCACAACTTACCTGCACTCTTCTGTGGTGTTAAACGGTTGCAATGTGCACAATACAAGGCAGAAGTGTGCTGGCAAGTTGTGATCCTAAAAATGATAGCACCCAATTTCCTATTACATAAGCGAAATATTATTTAAAAATGTTCTAAGCCAAAATTATATTATAAATATTACTTTTTAATATAACAAAACAAAAGTTACATCACATGGAAAAAATCACAGATTCTTTATTTTGCATACTGAGTCCTGTTAAACATGAATGCATGTTAATATATGAACCTTCACACTCCATCAGTTAATACAATCATTGAAAAGAAATGTAGTCATTAGTGTTTTAAATTCCTTCCTGTACAAATGTTATTACTAAACCTGCAGTAATAATTAAAACCTTGTAAGTGGTGGAACCCCCCCCCCCCAAGCTGTTCCTCACTTGTAAGTAACCAAAACGTAGAGTTAATTGGCTTTATAAGATTTATAAAAGTACAATGCAGTCTTTCATATAAAGCCCTTTGGAAATGATTTAACTGTTTATGAAAATGAGAATAGGGATTTAAAATGATATCATGATTGATGAAATGATTAAGAACAACTAAAACCAGATAGGATGGGAATCCAGCATTTTGTTTGCAGAAGAATCCAACATGGAGACTATGTGGCAACTAATAGTTTATGAAAAACAAAACAAAAATAAATAGTAAAAAAGAAAGTCTGAAAACTGCAGGGGAAATAACTCTTCCTTTTGATAAAGCATATTCATGTTATGATCCTTTAAAGTTAACCACTGGTGTGTGCTGAAGGATATTTGAGTCTTGCTCCTGGTGAGGGGAAATTACGTGTCTATTGCCAAGATTATTTTATTTTGCTGCAGTGCAAGAACTTTTCAACAAATAATAACATTTCCAGTTCAAACTTAAATACTCTTGATTAAAATGATTGTGTTTGCACGGCAGTACAGTATAACAGTGAGAAAGAACATACACAGAATTTAAGGGTTTTGCAAGGCTCATTAAAAAATAAATGAATAAAAACTAATGTTTATTTAAAGGTAAGTTCTATTTGTAAATTTGAATTTGTGTAGATAAGTGTGGGTCAACCTTTAATGTAGACTGCTACGCCATGATTAGTGTTACATTTTTTTAAAGCATTCACATTGTAACTCCAGCTGCTCTTCTTATTCTTTCAAAACTCGTTAGTCTTGATTACAATACAAAAAATAAAGGATAAAACAAGGATACCTCAAAGTGCTTTACTTGAAGTAGTGGAAACCAGCAACACCTATCCTAGCATCACTATTGTACAATTCAGAATCCTTTAAGACCACAGGATGATTCTGTCTCCACCCACCCCACAACCTGAATAATGATGAATCAATGCACAGCTGCTGCATACTGAAGCTGAACAATGCCACATCCAGGTAATGTAACTGCATTAATACTTTAAAGTGAGTTATGCTAAAATATGAAAGCATGGTGAAAATAGTCCTGATTACCCCAGTTCACACACAGAATTTCCATATACATGTGGTCATTTAGTGATTGATAATGTCTTGATCATATGTAAAATCTCACCCCTGTCTGTCAGTTGTCTGAGCGACCTGTATATATTTGGCAGTAATAGTAAGAATGCTGCTCTGTGCCATGCCAATGGCAAGATTGTATGAAATGGAAAAATTATTTATTATACAGGAATGAAATGCTTGGTCCCACTGTCCCTTGTAATCCTGAAACTTTTTCTCAGAGATTTCAATATTTAAACTGTGGGCTCGTTCATAACCAAATCACATTGTCCATAAGATTACAATACTTTCAAAGTGGTCTTGTGCAATGGTACTTGGGGAGTTCCAGTTTGCCATGCAAATAGATATTGAATGTCCTTATTCCATTTTCCATTAGCGACCATCAACTAATTTACTCAAGTCTTTTGGCAGATTTGTGCATTACAGATATGCCCTTCTCATTGTTTTTGTTCTTATAGATTGTCCCCAGGCTGATATTGTGGTTCTGTTGCAGTAAAGTAGTCTTCTAAAGGACTGAATATATTCAAAGGTTGGCCTTTCATCAGGGTCCTTCTCCAGCACAGCTTCATAATTCATGAAGGGATTCTGGCAGCCCTGAGGACAAGGCATTCTGATCACGCTCTACCTGCTCCAGAACTTCACGGTTTACCATGCCTGTGAAAACAAATAAATTCATTTCCTTTTAACCCTAAAATGCTTAATATGAACAAAAACAGATCCAGTTATTTTTAAATGTTCATAATACAGTAGTGCCCTACCATTTCTTTATCCCACAACAACAAAAATGCAGCTTTTAAAAATTTGAAAGAACTAATGTACCTGATAAGGAACTCTTCCTTTGGTGACCAGCTCTGTTAGGAGATACCAAATGACCAAACATCAGATTTAATGGTAAATCTTCCATATAGTGCAGCCTCAGGTGCAGTCCATTGATTGGAAATTTTGCTCCTATAATAAAGGAAACATTTAACTTGAATAGTGCCAGGGACAAACAAACCCTAAGGCTGGGTACACACAAGGGGACTAATTATCCTGACCGTCGTGGCTGCAGATGTAAGCAGTGTGTTTTTCGGCCCAACGGAAGTATCTTTCCATTGGCTCAAAAAATTGCCGTGTGTACCCAGCCTAAAAGGGCCTAATCCAATTTAGCTCTGATATATCTGTTCAAAATTTTAAATGAATTATGTAGGAATCCTGCAAAACAAAAGAAAACACTTTGTGCATTGCAACACACACATTGTATATAGGCCCCACTATACCTGAAATCATCTTGTGATACATTTTTTGGATGTGCTTTGCGCATTGCATGGACGCTGTGATTACCGTACATACTCAAGAATAAGTCAAGGTTTTTAGGCTTTAAAAATAGCCTAAAAATCAAATGTCGACTCACCTCTTCATCAGTAATCAGGCTGCTGCTCGCTCCGATCCACTGTTCTGCCGGCTGACGTCTCTTCTTGGCGCCTGCTCACTTCCCGGCGCCGAGTAGTGACGTCAAGCGGCAGAGCAGTGGATCTGACGAACAGCACCCGGATTGCTGTATTGAAGGCAAGTTAACAACAGAACTGAGGGAGGGAGGCTCTGGGAAGGGGGGTGGGGCAGTAATCCCATACTGTAAGCTCAATTCCTTGCCCCTGCAGAGTTTGGGAACTACAACCGTAGCAACTAAAACATGCTGGGAGTTGTAGGATTACTGTACATTTAAAAGGCAACTAATGCTTCAAAACAAGAATCGGAGGGTGGTATATATTGTTAGAAAGATGCCTTCTGATTCGTATTGTTTTGAGGCTTTAATTGCCCTTTAAATGGACAGCAGAATTCCCATACAGTAGTCCATAAAGTAATAACCATACTCCATTTGGCTATTACTGTATAGGACTACTGTATGGGAATTTGCTGTCTATTTAAGGGCATCTAAAGCCTCAAAACAATACAGATCAGAAGGCAGTAGTGGTCACATTTCTACCCGACTTATACTAGAGTCAATCAGGTTTTACTAATTTTTTTAAATAAAATAGGTACCTCGACTGTACTCAGATCGACTAATATTCGAGTATATATGGTACATGGATATCGCAGTGTCCATTGTCACCATTTTTGTACGAGCATCACATGGGTTATTATTTAACTAAGCAGAGGGATAAAGCACGGAATAGGGTAACTGCATTGCAATTTTTGTGGGGTATAATGGGGCATAGGCTTTAAGGGTTTATTGGACATTTCATTCTTACTTCCAGTTTCACTTTAGCACCGACTGTAATTCACCAAAAGTTAAACTTTTATCCCTGGTTATGGCTAGAGAAATATACTTAGAGAAGGAAATGATCCTATATTTTACATAATTACTAAAACTTAGAATGCTTGGGACAAATACTATCTCAGAAGAGGGTAACATCCAATACCTTAAAAAAATTCCCATCACAAATCATTACCAAATCAACAGGATGCTGCCAATTCTACATGCATTCTTTCATTCTGGGATCTATTGTACAATAAACAAATGATAGATATAAATGTGACAATTTTTGTACCTTGCCTTGCCGTGTATTCATGTCTTCTATTAATCTTGCTAGCCAAAATCTGCAATTTTACACACAAGATTGTCCCCAACCAGTATGTTAGCAGCCCTGAGGTCTCTGTGAATATAATTATCCTTTCAATATAAGCCATTCCATCTGCAATCTATGAGAAAACAATCACAATTAATAACTTTATACTGTATCACACTAGTCCTTTAAAAAGAGCACACTAGTGTTGGCAATTGGTCTGGCCACACTATGTGCGCTGATGTACCGTGATTGCATCGCAAGTGGACAACAATATGCCCAAAACGCGCACGCTTTGTAGTGTGGTATCAGCCGATATTCTAAATTTAAATTACCTGTGCAGCCATGTCAACAAGTTGTGGTAGCTTTAAATGTTTCCCCTCCCCTTCTTTAAGAAAGTCAAGCAAACTGCCTAAAAAATGAAACAAAAATACTTAATAATATGCAGTAATGACAACACATATCTACTGAATTTTTGCCTACACATTTGCATTAAAGGGCAAGTCCAGCCCCAAAATGAAAACAGGTAAATCACCCCCCAAAACCCTTGTTTGAAATCTAAAATATGTAGTCTAACCTGAAATCCTGCACAATGTCCTGTTCCCCTGTTTCTGCTTCCTGGTTCTTCCAGTTAGCAACTGTCAGTTATGGATTTGACAGTTGACATCACAGCCAATGACTGAATGTTAATCCCCTATCGCCTCTTCTGAGCATGCCAGGCTCAGTACATATTTCTAAATTGCTCAGTTTCCATGAGGCATCCAGAAGCAGGCATACAGTATGATTCATAGGACAAACTATGATATATCAACATTATTTTAAAGAGGCCATTCTTTTAAAAGATGTTCTTATGGGGTGGAGTTGTCCTTTAAGTAGATGCAAAGGAACTTTGTAATATGGGGAGCTATTTATTTAATGCATTACCATGTTTCAGTTATAAGCAAATGGTAAATATTCAACGTGGTGTTTAGATCACTGGTTCTTCCAACCGTGACACTTGGCAAAGCAGGTAAGTATGACTGTTCTTAAGGTGACTTAAAGGAGAACTAAAGTCCCAAGACAACATTGTCCCAATAGAGAGAGCACATTCACAAACGAACACAAGCTGTGTCTCATGTCTCCCTTTGCTGTGGATGCTGGGTGATTTATGAAAATAACCTGTGTGTACTAAGGGTCAGCTCCCATAATTCACCTTATCTGGGAACACCCATCTAAGTGTCCGCCGCGACACTTCACAGGAAACTGCAGTCTTGCTTCCTGGAAGCTGACAGCCAATCATGTTACAGCTCAGAGTTTCCCTCCCTCTGACACAGAACACAGATACCGTGCAGTTTTGTGTAAACACATTAGAAATGCTCCTGTCCCTAACAATGATAAATCCTATGCTTTACATTCAAAAAGAAAAGTAATCTTTGCAGTGTATGTCTTTGCTAGCATGGATGAAAGAAAAAGAACATTAACATTTCAGCAAAAAATAAAAGTAAGTATGGGAAATCGAACCAGCAAACTCCTATTCTGTGTCTTTCTAAGAAAAGCTTCTCCACTAGCCACAAGGGCTAATAAGTAATGGACTAGTACATGTAGAGTCTTTATCTTTTGCTAGACACATAATAAAACAAAAAAGGGAACATGGGGATCGAACCTGTGTCCCAATAATCTGATTTTTTCCTAACCCAGCACTTTAGCAGAACGCACCACAGGTGAACTCTCAATCAATAGAAGTAAATGTCAGTAAAAATCAGTTCACTATTTTGTATTGCTACTGGAAGACTGTCAGAATTCATGTTGGTTGGTAAATAAATAACAGAGCTGCTATATATAAAGATTGTACATATGTAGAAACTTCATATTTTTCTAGAAACATGGAAACAAAAAGCACTAAACTTAGGCAGTAGACCATGTTATATTGTTTCATAAGTAAGCTAGGGGATTTGAACTTGCGACTTCTTGGTCTGATTGTTTCTAAACACACAGCATTTACATGGTGCGCCACCAGAAACTAACTGTGATCACGGTACATTTAGAGGCTTTATCTTTCACTAGAAAGAGATGCTAGAAACTCTGCACATAGAGACAGTGAATGCTGGGGTCAGGGGCGTGGCTCTTTGAAGCCAACATGGGCTATGAGTTGTACTGGCAACAAGATGGAAGCTCCTTTGTTACAGAATCTATTACTCATATCTACTAAATGCAATAACTAGAGAAGAATCTTTCAACGTGTAGGTGTTCTGGGGAGAAAAACTTTCACATCAGGATCTGAAAACTGAAGTTTAGTTCTTAATGTTATTATTCCTCATATTATGCACTTTACAGTGTATACTGTAACCAAAGTTATTTGTAATCAATGTAGTAATACATTACACTTTATGACTGCATTGAAATCTTACTATATATTTTACAACATAATCATTTTTACTGGTTAAAGGGGAACTGTGGTCTCCATACAAGTTGATTTTAAATGAAAGGTCAGTTTCCTACCTTTAAAACGAGCCATTAACCAGCTGTCTACATGCTTCACAGCCCAAGATATAAGAAATTACTGACGAGAATAATGGGTCAGTTAAGGGTTAGAGGCCGACATGTACATTCCTAAGCTGCTCCTCCACCTCGCCCCAGCGAGCACAGCCTTACAGATTTAGTGTGTGAGGGAGACAGGAAGTTCCTCTCCCTCCCTGCTGTGTGAAGATCCCCACAGAGAAGGTAAGGGAATCTACAGCCCTACTCTCCCACTATGTAAGACAGCCTTTTCAGGCAGCGTTCACTCTGCTGGAAAAGGCTGTTTTCAAACGTTTTCTGTAGGAGGTGGTTCCGAGTGGCCCATGGCACCCGTGAGTGGGCGGGGCTATGGCACCCGTGATGGCGGGGCACATGGGGATTTCAAGGGCCCATGGGGTCCATGAGTGGGAGGGGACCAGGGCTTGCAAGAAGAGGGTAACTGCAAGGGGAGGAGGGACACAGGGCAGATTATATGTCATGGTTTCAGAGCAGGAACCGCTGCCATATCACACACAAAAATGTAAATATCTTCAAAACGATGCAAAATAAACAATGAAAATACATGCCAACATTTTACTTGCGGATTCGATGCTTGCATATAAGTTTTAATGGACATGTTGTCTAGGCGCGAGCATCGAATCCGCAAGTAAAATGTCCATTAAAACCTATTCGGGAGCATTGAATCCGCAAGTAAACTGTCCATGAAATCTAGGCGCGAGCATCGAATCCGCGAGTAAAATGTCCATTTAAACCTATATGCAAGCATCAAATCCGCGAGTAAAATGTCCATGTTGTCTAGGCGCGAGCATCGAATCTGCGAGTAAAATGTCCATTAAAACCTATTCGCGAGCATTGAACCCGTGAGTAAACTGTCCATGGAATCTAGGCGCAAGCATCGAATCCACAAGTAAAATATCCATTAAAACCTATATGCAAGCATCGAATCCGCGAGTAAAATGTCCATGGTATCTAGGCGCGAGCATCGAATCCGCAAATAAAATGTCCATGGTATCTAGGCGCAAGCATCGAATCCGCAAGTAAAATGTCCATGGTATCTAGGCACGAGCATCGAATCCGCGAGTAAAATGTCCATGGTATCTAGGCAAAAGCATCGAATCCGCGAGTAAAATGTCCATGGTATCTAGGCACAAGCATCAGATCCACGAGTAAAATGTTCATTAAAAGCTATACGCAAGCATTGAATCCCCGAGTAAAATGTCCATTAAAACCCATACGCAAGCATCGAATCCGCGAGTAAAATGTCCATGGTATCTAGGCGCGAGCATTGAATCCGCGAGTAAAATGTCCATGGTATCTAGGCGCAAGCATCAGATCCACAAGTAAAATGTCCATTAAAACCTATATGCGAGCATCGAATCCGCGAGTAAAATGTCCATGGTATCTAGGCGTGAGCATCGAATCCGCAAATAAAATGTCCATGGTATCTAGGCGCAAGCATCGAATCCGCAAGTAAAATGTCCATGGTATCTAGGCGCAAGCATCGAATCCGCAAGTAAAATGTCCATGGTATCTAGGCGCGAGCATCGAATCCGCGAGTAAAACGTCCATGGTATCTAGGCACAAGCATCGAATCCGCGAGTAAAATGTCCATGGTATCTAGGCACAAGCATCAGATCCACGAGTAAAATGTTCATTAAAACCTATACGCAAGCATTGAATCCCCGAGTAAAATGTCCATTAAAACATATACGCAAGCATCGAATCCGCGAGTAAAATGTCCATGGTATCTAGGCGCGAGCATCAAATCCGCGAGTAAAATGTCCATGGTATCTAGGCGCAAGCATCAGATCCACAAGTAAAATGTCCATTAAAACCTATATGCGAGCATCGAATCAGCGAGTAAAATGTCCATGGTGTCTAGGCGTGAGCATCGAATGGTCGAACGTGAAAAAGTAGCGCGCGTGAGGGTAAAATAGATTTTTCGAAAGTCCTGGATATTCCAATGTGTTCCCCAGACCATTTCCCAGGTCCCACAGCCATTTCCCTTAAGTTACCATTGATATTTTAGTTGTATTCCATTAGAACTTTTCGAACTATTTGCCCCCCATTGACTTTAATGGGTCCGTTTTCGAACTTTCGAACTTTTCCAATAGTTTGAACGTTCGAAAATGGACCGAACTTTTGAAAGTTTGGCCATCTCTAGTTACCATCTTTGTGCTATAGCAAACTCAAACACATTTGGGAGGTGTTATTAGCAGTGTGATTTGTGCACTGCCGCTGCGGCACAGGTGGGCGTAGGTTAATGTGGGCATGAATGTATATAATTGTGTGCATTGAGAGCCACAATTGGTGCATTCTGATCTGTCTTTAACCATTGCGGGACTTTGCCAGCTATTAGCAAAAGCAGGCTAGCTGACAACATCTCTTCTGGTGGTTGTGCTTTGTAAAGTAGTAAAACTTTGGTTAGCTTCACTCTACTTTTTAGCAGTGCGGGTCACTCTGTAGCCATGGGACAGAGAACTCGTGCATAGCAGTTTCTTAATTACTGCACTTCCCCACCCCCTTGCAGAAGCCGAGAGAGGGAGAGACTGATGTTCAAGTGACCTCTCTCTCCTACTTAGAGCCACTACACTTTCTCAAGCTCTGGATTGCAGATAGGGGAGCAGACCAGGCTGTGTGTGTCTGGCTTTCTGGTGAACACGAATCACCACAGAGAGGGCTCTGGGTGCCAAGCGTGCCATGGGTTCGCCAACACTGCCCTACCTCTTTGTGAAATGTACTATAAAGGGCAAGTGCACCACCAAAATTAAAATTAATATTTAATCTTTTTATCCCCCAAAACCCAGAGCTTGTTCTATTAAAAATGATCCCAACCAGGCCTGAACATACTTATCAGCTCCAGATACCTTGCCGCGCATTCAGAGGAGGCTCCATTGGAAACAGAAGTCCATGATTGTTAAAGCTCTAACTGACGGCCGCTACAGGTAAGTGAAGATAAATTCAGTGAGGGATCACGTTAGGTATAGGAGCACCTGGGATCATTTCAAACAATATGTGGGTTATCGGAGGTAACAAGTTGAAATATAAATTTTAATTTTGGGTGGTGGAGATTTTTGAAGTACATTTTTGGACTATAGATGCACATATATACACTTACACAAATACTGACAGAGAGAGACATACAAACCGACAGATAGACACAGAGAAAGACAAAAACCGAGAGACAGAGACACACTTTTCTTGGCACACAATGGTGAAATGCTTGGCAAGCCAATACTGGTAACATGGTTAGCACAGACACTGGTACTATGCTTGGCAACCTGGCACTTGAAACAGGGTTGGCATACAGACACTAGTAGTATGCTTGGCAAACTGGCACTGGTAACATCGTTGGCACATTGGCAAGCATATTATCAGTGCCAGGTTTCCAAGCATATTATGAGTGTCTAACTGGTACTGGTAACATGGTTGGCACACAGATACTGGGACTATGCTTGGCAATCTGTGTACCAACCATGTTACCTAGCCAGTTACCAGTGCCAAGATGCCAAGCATTGTACAAGTAACATGGTTGGCACAGGCATTGGTACTATTCTTGTCATTCTATATTTTGAACTTTGAAATATAGTGGAGTTTAAAAAGTCTGCCAAATGAAAAACGTAGGGCATGGCCCCACTACAACGCACTAAATCGCATAAGCAATTGCGAGCGTTATCGCATGCGATTCTTGTGCGTTTTTCATTTGCGTGTTTGTTTTGTGCATGCGATTTTGCCATTTTCCGTTATGGAAAACTTTTGGCTTTACCAAAACGCGAACAGATGCACAATCGCATGCGCATAGGAAATCGCGGGGATTTTCGTTCCTGCGATTTCCATTATAACCAAACAGCGAGCGCAAAACATGTGCGCTAAAAACACGGAAGGGGCCTAGCCCTAAAAAAAGTAAATACATGGTTGACATTTGTCGGATATCTATGGGCCAGCACCATAGAACATATTTAGCACTGGGTGGGTATTATAATGTTTTAACTGCAAAATATTGTACCTACTACAAAAAAGAATAAAATCTAAGTATTTAAAAGAAAATCAAAACCTACATATATACATATAAACCTACAAACATGTTTGGACTTCAAGAAGACTCCGCACACATTGAGTGTATAGCCCAGGGTAACACGATAGTATATCGCGTAGGGCGGGTTTTAAAATTATATTAGACACTATGCTGAAAAAATAACCTTTTCTCATCTAAATCTATAAATAAATACTTGTAATTACCACTTACACTGAGGTGTATGTTTTGCTGCATGTATTCAATCCAGCACAAGTTTTGCTCGGGAGCAGTAATCCCCTCCCTTTTAACCACTCCCAATTCCATCTGACCTGACTTTTTTCCCACAAACCAACTGTAAGGCTGCACACAGCATTCCAACTATCAACACTCTGTAACCATTCCAGCTACAGCAAAACTGCTCAAGCAAGGCCCTTGATTAATAGCTGAAATGTAAGATATTTTATATTGGATATCTAAAGAAATAGGGGACAGATCAAAAAAAAAAAGTACAGTGGTGGTTGGTACAAACAGCCGTTTCAGCCGACAATCAGCACTTTATCGGCCGAAATGGCGCTTGTTTGGAGATCCGCCCGTTGAATCATACAACGATCCGCAAACGAACGCCCATGCGTGGCCATTAATACACATTGTGTGTGGCAGGTCAGCACCCGCAATTGCACCTGTGTACGAACCTTTAGTCTTTCGTCCCTGTTTGAAATGCACACACACAATAACCAACTGAATGGAGCACACACACTTTTATCTACACAGATAATGTATATCTGGTCCCGTCCCCTCTATCAGTTATGGGTCATTCACAACGTTCTCCCTAAGAAACAGCAAATAAATGGAAAATGCCAGTTGTTTGCAATGTGAATGCTGGCTATCTAGAAAAATGAATCGCTGTGATTGTGAAAATAACAGAATTCTCTGTCTTGTCATTAATCCTACAAAGGAATAAAGGATTGTAATAAATGTGAAGGTAATCGGAGCTGCTCTGTGATATCCACAATGAATTCTAAGGTGCAGTTCTCATCACTGTGCCTGGGGACTGGGAAACACTTTGCACTGGAGTTGCTGCTATTTTTTGATCCAGGAAAGAATCCTGTGGAATGTTCCTGTTTGGTTTTCTCAGATTTCCATCTCACTGCAGCAATGGACATTGTCATAGGAATTAAGAGAAACATCAAACTTCCTGACCGTGGAAAAATTTATTCCAGTTCTCATCCCTCTTTCCATTTGACTTAAATCCAAGCATGTAGCAAACACCACTTAAACACACAGGACTCGCCACTAAGCGTTTACGGGGAATGAACATTGATATTCTAGCAGATTGACGAAGTTGGTGCATTTTGGCTTCGAGTTTGGAACAATTTCTAGGAAAGTTCACAGTGTACTAACCTCAGTAGTAATATTACTTGGGGTTTCAGGATTGTGATGATCTGAACATTTCCACTGGTCGGTACAATATTATATATATCTCCTAAGCACAATTCATAAGTCTTTTAAGGTGACTCTCACAGTTCCTAAAAGAAACAGAAATATATCGGAATATTGAATCCTTCGAGAAAATATTCAAGATGCTTCTTGTGTCAATTTGAGGCCATTGGAATGAGGATGATCACAAGGTGAAGTGATGGGATTTTGAAAGTGTGCGGCCTTAGAGACTCTGTATATATAGTCATTATTACTACACACACAAACATAGAGATCCTCATGACTCCCTGTACTAAATATCACAGGGAAACTACCTCACAACATCTTCACATCTAATCAGGCAGGGATAATACAATATCTTGTAGAATAGATTTAAAAATCTTCGGGACTGTTGCAAAAAAAAGGTTTGCTAGTGTATTAACCTGCAGCAAACAACCAGGTATAATCTAACTGCATTAAACATATACATGGGGGCGATTTTAAGACCAATTTGTTGTAATTGGTCCAAAAACTGATTTCCGTTTTTTCAACCACTTTAACTATCGAGTGGTCGAATGAAAAGAAGACGATCAGGTCAGACAGATTTTCCATCTACACCAATCTTCCAGTCTATATTTTTAATCTGAAATCTGCTGATCGATGGTGCATTATGTGCATTTTGATTGGTTCTGCACCTCTAACTGCATCAGCTCTCAGTCTACCGGTTGACTTACATGGGGTAAACGCGGAAGGCAGTTCAGTATCTGTGCCTAAGTAACATTTTCTGTCTTTACAGTGACATGTCAGTGTTGTGCATGAGTCAGGGTGTTTGGTTACCTTTATGCTATACAACTTTGGATAAGGGGCAATAGTCTCCCCTTTATTTACCAAAAGCTCAGTTGGGGCAATTACACCAAACCAAACCTTGGATGGTCAAGCACATACTACACCTCCTGTGTTTTGGACTGTAGATTCTGTAATGCAGTTGGTATGTCAGGTGTTAATGTTTCTTTGCAAATACAGGATATTCATCTATTCATTTAAAGGAGATTTCAAGGATTTCTGATAAATCAGAGGCTAATGATTAACGTGATGTAGCAAGTGGTTCCTACACCTAATCCTCCAATATCATGCAGTAGCTCAAACCTTACTGTGTTCTTCTAAACAGGAGGACATTGATTGACAGAACTCTTTACATTTCTCATTAGAAATCTTCAGACACCTTCAGAATTTCAGTTGGTCATTGAAGGCACCAAAAGGAAAACTCAGCCCACTCCAGTCTTCAGCATGTGAGACGTGTCAGTGTTCTTTGTACTGTATTGAACTAATCTGGCACTGCATAGCAGACAGCTCATTATCTCAGGAAGCAGTTTGTGGTGACATCCTGTTATCTAGCTCTCTTAGTGTGCTGCTAGTACATTTACACACTGCCAACTCTACGTTTCCTTCACCCAACTCAGCATCAATAGTTTTCTTCCCAATTAAAGTATTTCTCTGCATCATCTTCCATGTTTTTTTTTATCTCTACACTGATGCTAAGGGGTTCTGGTGTCAATCACCCTCTGTTAAGCTGCTAATAGACTGAAACATATACTTCCCTCAGTCCTATATACCTTTACCTGGCAATGATGTATTAGCTTATGGATATGGATAAGGCTGTTACATAATTCTGCCTTTTCGTTCTAAGCAAGGAATTGACTGTGTTGTAATTTCGTCACTACAACTGTGTTAACACCTGGATGTATGATGTAGGTGGATGAATACACCCTGCAGAGGTCACATTTGGCTCATTTATATTTATAATGTTACATCATGAGCTTCTGATGCTCCAATCAATTTAACATTTGTCTGTCCTTTATAACACTTGGATATAAAAATATTGAGAAGAAACTAAAATAGAAAATGAGATAACATAAGGTTAAGGACCTAGACCAGGGGTGCCCAACTAAGGCGACCCTCCAGGGCTGAACTAGCAGCCCCTTTGTAAGGGACCAGCCCCTGTCCCATTTCCACCTGAACTGACCAAACTTGGCCCACTGCCAGCCAACCCCCAGCTCCCCCTAATGCTCCCACAGGTCACAAAATATGTTATTGGGCTGTATGCTGGACACCCCTGACCTAGGTCCTCACCCCGAGAGGTTTGGGAGCATTTAATTTTCCTTTAAATAATGGCCCCAGGTGGTAGTGTTTGCAGCTTTTGACAAATTCCCGTTTGTATATAACCATATAATTATCACCAACCTTCTCCTTCCTTGGTTTGGATGCAATCAATGATCAGTAAGGCTGGGTACACACTATCCAATACTTCATCCAGGCCAATCATTCCCCACTAGCGATCGATCAGCTGGGATGAATCACAGTTGGTCGCTGTAAAGGTGAACTAAAGCTGGGTACACACCATGCAATATTTCAGCCCAATCGACCGATAGTTCAGTGTATTAGTCAATTGGGCTAAAATAATCGCATGGGTTTTTGCCCATGACTGACCGTTCTTACGAATCGAAAGAATGGACAATCAGACACATCTGAAAACCATGGCCGATCGTGCAGTCCTCTATGGGCCACACGATCCATCATGGTAAACTGTCGGCTGCTACCATCAGTCCTTCCTCCTGGCCGACTAGTCTGAAGTGCCGAACGGTTGTCAGGAGGAAGAATCTCATGGTGTGCACCATTCTTAATACACAGGAGCCCGCATAATCGACAGTGTTTTACCACCATACCTGTTATTATTGGTCGCTGCAGCCCAAAAACACAGCATGCAGAGCAAAACAGCTTCATCTGACAATTCTGTAGTGAAATACCTCCCTAAACAATAATGGCAATTTCATCTCTTGGCCTTTCAAAGCAATAAGGTGTTTTCATTTCCAACATGAACCTTTTGGAAGACTTTGTTGTAGAAGGACCTTCTGTGCGATTATGGTTCATACATCATAACTTTACCGTATACATACCATATTTCAACGGTGCTAAAAACATTGCTTTTCCCTTGCAGGCTGTACAAATGTTCAACATCCCAGTACATTTTCCAGGAAATATACTTTTTATTTAGGAAGTCAGCTGAGTTAAAGCTTTTGTGTGATCTTGCTCTCCTTCTGGTTTTTCAGTGCTATAGTGTATCTGATGAACCGTTTCCTTTGTCAGTAGATTTGCTGTCTTTATCCAGTAAATCATAATTCAGAGATTATGTGCCAAATTCCCATTTTATCTTTGAACATGATGGATCTGTGAAGCTGTATTTAGAACATGCAGCTGTTCACTTTTTATTTTATTAATACATTTGTACCATGGACCAAAACGCATGTACACCCACTCACAAAAAACAAAGGGTTAATTGGCCCCAATGAGCTGATTAAAATAAACCATCCTTAAATCACATCCTCTGTAGGGATTGCAGCTCACACATGTCTGGAATATATCTTTCCTCGAAGAGGGGAGCCCAATCCAATTCCGCCTTTGCATTAAGGCTCAAAGAGATTTTGTACCTGCGCAGAGACTACGGATGACTGCAAATGAGGAAGAGCCTCACTCCCATTATTGAAATTGGAAAAAAAAAGCCCACATATTTTATCATCCACAACCTTTCCCAATCTTGCTCCAGTGCTGCTTGGACAATCGGAAACGACTTCTGCCTCCCATGCCAATGAAAAAGCTGCATGCAGGATCAATTGACTCACTGTAAAGTGACATGCAGTGTTCCTGGATTGTGCTGTGAGACAGAGAGCAAGGATTTGCAATGGGAACTCCATGTGCTACCTGCAAGGTACAGGGCAATGTTAAGGTCAGGCATTATTTACAGACATATTTGAAATGTATCAAAGCTGTTACATTAACAGGTTGCTTGCAATGGTTGCCTACTGATCTTTTTGTGTACCGATCCAACCACCACAAGTTACATTAACCGTTGGGCCCATTGTGCATTGTTATGCAGAAAAATCAAATATTTTATGAAAAAACTGGTGAGTTGTCAAATATCTGCCCACAACTCCAACTGCTATTTGTACCAGTTTATTACATGCTTTTGTAACCAGATATTAAATGAAAAGTTCTATTCCTTTCTGGCAAAGTTATCTGTCCTCTCCCTCAGCTCAATGAGCTTTTTAAAAAAATTAAGCATGTGCAGAGAAGACAGCAGGTGAAACAGCAGCAAATCATTGGTTGTGATGTCAGTTGTCAAGTCCATATCCTTTATGATCTGGTTAGTAACCAGCCTTTTGTTTTATGGGTGGACATGCCCTTCAAATAAAGACAAATGGAAGAAGTATACATTGATACATGCCTAGTGGCAAACAGCCGGTCGGAACAAAGAAATCCTAGTACCCAGCCTAACTGAACTACAACATGGCATGTGATACTGACACAGGATTTTACAACAATACAGGGTGGATTTGCTAAGCACCATCGGGAATAATATTTAGTAAACATGGACATATGTTTCCATTCTCCACTTACCATCCCCCAGAGCAGGAAGGTAAATGTGAATAATGTATTTTTATATCAGCTAGTAATGAGCAGAGTGTTTCCGCTAGAAGCCAAGCATGATGTCTTTGCATTGTATGAAGAATGCGCTACATCTGTACAATGGCATGGGGAAATGAGTCAGCATCCTAGCTGAGGTTTGGCTTAGCCTTTGCTTTTGGAACAGCAATCAATGCAATGAAGACAGATTGACTTTATTCTGTTACAAGAAAAAAATAGTGGAGGAGAAGTTTGTTCTAACTGTAGGTTGTAGAAGGGAATAGAACGACACTCTAGAAACTAGAGACAAAAACATTTTGGAGGACAAAATTAAGTCAATAACAGAACTTCAGCTAATGTATAAACAGATTTACCACATAGATGGCACCGCAACTCATAATTCGGTTTATCTCATTTGCCTAGTTTAGGCCTTACAGAAACCTTACAAACCACAGTAAATATATCATTTTAATAACATATGAGAAAGTAGAATATGAAGCAATTGGGCTATAAGAGTATTTGTGGGGTCTGGGCACATTACATGGGCTCTTGTTTTTGGAATTACTTACTAGGGTAATAAATATATATATATATATCATATCTGTTGTATTCAATTAGATCAACTGGACTTGAAATTTAGTTCTTGAAGACGTTTTGCTAGTCATCCGACTGGCTTTCTCAATTCAGAATGACTTGTATAAGAATCTGTGGCAATTATGTACCCTGGAACAGGGTACATAAAACAGAAACAGGATTCTTGTACAAGTCATTCTGAACTGAGAAAGCCAGTCCAGTTGATCTAACTGAATACAGTTGCGCACATGTTTCTGGTGCACTATTATGCGTTGCAGCGTGGTCTCCGTCTTAAAGTACTGTCATCCCTCCCAAAAGGCCAAATACCTTGTTGGTGCTAACTGACAAGGCTGTATGAGGCAGTCTGTGAGCTTTCAGTCCTTAGCTCTCCAAGTTACAGGTATTCATTTTACTTTTTACTAGGGCTGTACAGATTCAAAAGAACTTTCTGCAAAGGGAGTGGCTAAACTTAACATCACGCCCTTAACACCTGGCTGTGATATGCTAATTGGGATTTTCCAGGGTACATAATTGCCACAGATTCTTGTACAAGTCATTCTGAATTGAGAAAGCCAGTCGGATGACTAGCGAAACGTCTACAAGAATTAAACTTCAAGTCCGGTTGATCTAATTGAATACAACAGATATACCATGACCTGGATGAATGAGAACCTTCACAAGCAAATATATATATTGTATATCGAGGTGTTAAAGTATAACTTTATTGCCTCAATGCATTTTTTAAAATTACTTTAAAAAGAGTAAAGGTATGCAGCCCTCCCCATACATTTTTTCCCCTGATTTCAAGCCTCTCTCTGCCTTCAATTAGCCATGCTGTGAAGGGGGCGTAACAATTCTGTCTGCCACTGTCACTTAAAGCTAGCATGTGAGAAAACACTCCTCCACCCAGCTTGATTATGTAGGCTGTATCCTAGCAACAGGACATTTCAAGTTTGTTTGACAATCAGAGAGAGGTTGTAATAGACATTCCCACCAGCCAATGACAAGTGTTATGTTAATCATGGCCCTGGGCCGTCTAGGAGGTGGGCTTTTAGCACTCATTTTGCTGTGTGAAATCTAAGGGAGGACAGCACAGCTGTAAACGTGAGTAAGTGAGTTCAGCTGCTGGAAGTGTGGACATGTAATGGGGGTGATGTTAGTTTTTTTTTATATTGTTGTCCTTTAAATTAAACCAGTAATATATCAGTATACTTTGCATATTGTAGTCTGCCTCAAAGTTCTTCAGTAAGGGCTAGGCCACACTGCTGCGTTTTTTTATTTCACATCATAGAAAACGCGGCAAGGCACCGAAAATGCGTGTTTTCGGGTGCGTTACGATTTGGGTTCCGCATTTTAAATCGTAATTGCATGCCTTTTTCAATACTTAATGAAAAAACGCATGCGCAAACGCAACAAAATCGCACATGAAATTGCATGCGATTCCGTGTGTGATTGCGTTTGCTTTGCAGTGTGGCCGTGCCCTAAGGGCTAGACCACACCTAAGCGTTGTAACACGCGATCTGGCTAACGAGCACTAGCACTTGTGCGCACAGTTCCGGTCTAGTGCACAGTTTCGGTCTAGTGCACAGTTCCGGTCTAGTGCACAGTTCCGGTCTAGTGCACAGTTCCGGTCTAGTGCACAGTCCGTGTTTCTTTTGGTTTTTTTTAGTGCACAGCCGGTCTAGTGCACAGTTCCGGTCTAGTGCACAGTTCCGGTCTAATGTGGCTTCGGACTTACGCCATCATCCTTATCTTTGCAGCACTTGCACATCATTTGAAGTTTCCAAAGTTAACAAGCAGACCTAGATAGATTATCAAAATGGGCAGCAGAATCACAGATGAGATTCAATGTTGATAAATGTAAGGTGATGCATTTAGGATTTAATAATCCCTGTGCCACCTAAACCATAAATAACTGTTAAGTGCATCTGTAATGGAAAAAGATTGGGGGGTTCTGGTAGATAACAGACTTGGCTATAGCAAACACCGCAATATGCGGTGCAGTTTTGGAATCCCATATACAAAAGGGACATCGTGGAAATTGAAGCAGTTCAGAGAAGGGCAACTAAATTAATAAGGGGAATGGATGGGGCTTGAATATGCAGGCAGATTAGACAAGTTAGGGCTGTTTACATTGGAGAAGTGACGTTTGCGTGGGGATATGATAACATTATACAAATATATTAATGGGCCATACAATGAGCTCTCTGGTGCATTGTTTACTAATAGGTCATGTCGGAGGACTCGTGGACATCCTTTAAGGTTGGAAGAAAACAAGATTCATCTTCAGGCTAGGAAAGGTTTCTCTACAGTGAGAACGGTGAAACTGTGGAACTGTCTTCCAGCAGATGTGGTAATGGCAAGTTCATTGAATAGCTTTAAAAAAAAGCCTGGATACGTTTCTAAAACAAATAAATATTGAGAATTACTGGTATTAATGCATATAGATCTGGTTGATCCAGGGAAACTTTCCAATTGCCGTTTGGAGTCAGGAAGGAATTTTTTACCCCTTTTTAGCTGGGGTTTTTGGTTGCCCTTTAATTTTCTGTCCAGATAAACCCCAAAAACCTGCAGCACCGTGGAACTACAACTCTCATCACCCTTAACACTGTACCCAAGCATTGTAGAAATAATCGTGGGAGCTGCAGGCGGTCAGGATTGTTTCTGATATGGGGGTAAATCCTGAAGCTCGGGACTGAACCATTGACTAGGCAAGGGAGGGGGGTGGTGCTGTATGTCTATCAGCCAAGTGACTACTGGTCTGAGGGTGTCATCCTTGGGCAGAGGCCATGCTGATCCTCTGGATCAGTCCGGGAAAAGGTTCGGGGCCGCCAAATCGAGGCCAAGGCGAAAAAATAGATTTTTTTTTTTTCGCTTAGGGTGACTTTTCGGTCACCCGGCCATTTTACTAATTCCCATAACCTACGCACACCGCTGATTTAGCCACAACTGCTCTTAAGGGTTTAAACAATCCCGTTTCCATGATTTACCGCCGCAAACGTCAGAAAATACCCATGTTTCCCCCATATGTAAATATGCAAATGACCAACTGATGCCCAGCTACACGCAGCAACAAGGAATGGATGGGATATCGCAATGTCCTTATCAACCAACAGAGGGAGATTGAATTATGGCTCAAATCCGTGTAAGACCTACATTAACCCCAAGTAAATTCTAGCAGGTTAACGTGGGTTTTACACAGATTTCAGGGCACAGCGTGCTTTCCAAATGTTTTTGCATTCTGCATAGTTTATTGTCATCAGCAAACACTGAGACCTTGCTCTCAATGCCCCCTTCTAAGTCATTTATAAGCACATTAAACAGAAGCCGCCCCAGTACAGAACCCTGAGGCACTCCGCTTAGAACGTTAGCCCACATAGATGTAGCTCCATTAACCACCACTCTCTGTTTGCGATCTAATAACCAGTTCTCTATCCATGAACAAATGTTTTCTTCAAGGCCAACAGTCCTCAGTTTATACATTAGTCGCCTATGTGGCACAATATCAAAAGCTTTTGCAAAATCCAAGTATATCCCATCCACTGCTGTGCCTAAATCTAACTTCTTACTCGCTTCTTCATAAAAAACAATTAAATTTGTCTGGCATGAGTTATTTCTCATAAATCCATGCTGACTACTACTAATAAAATGAGCTCTGGAGACAAAGTCAAGGATATGATCCCGTAACAAAGTTTCCAGCACCTTCCCTACCACTGATGTTAGGCTTACAGGTCTATAGTTACCAGGCTGTGAACGACTACCTTTTTTGAACATTGGTATTAGATTGGCTTTTTTCCAATCCAGCGGTACATCCCCAGACCAAAGCTAATCTGAAAAGATGAGAAACAGTGGTCTAGATAGAACTGAACTAAGCTCTTTTAAAATCCGAGGATGCAATCCATCTGGTCCTGGGGCTTTATTGATATTAGCTTTGTCTAATGGTTTCCGTACCATATCCTCTGTTAGCCAATGTGAATACTCTTCATTTCTACCCTGCATATTATTACAATCCCTGCTGTAAGGACAAGGATTCTCAACAGTAAAAACCGATATAAGAAAACAGTTTAGCAGATTAGCCTTTTTGGCATCCTCTACAACCATCTCAGCCCCATTATTTAATGGTCCCACATTCTCAGTCCTCATCTTTTTACCATTTATATACTTAAAAAACATTTTGCGGTTGGACTTGCTTTGTTCGGCAATCCGTATTTCATTTTCTATTTTAGCTAGTTTAATTGCTTTCTTGCACTCTTTATTACAGCCTTTATACTCACAAAAAACAGAATTCTAGTGCACAAACAATTCTAATTGCATATTGGCTACCTCTATAAGGTTGCAACTACAAACAGTCTGGTAAACCCTGGATAAATACAAGCAATTAGTTCAATAACTTGGCCAAATTATTTTAAGCCCAGTCACCATGTCAAGGTTGCTTTCTTTAACTGCGTCCTACCCTACTGGTACTTGCCTTTTTGGCTGCATAAGCTGACAGCTTCTCCTTTGTGGCCTGGATGCTTGAAGCGGACTCTCTAGTTTAAAGTACCTTGCTCAAACGAGCACATGACCTAACTCTGGGTGGAGTACAATTTCCCAGAAGGCTTGGTCAAACCTTCAATGTAACACACAATATATAGAAAATTGGGCTGTTGTCCATCCATATTAAAGTGCAACTTGAGACCAAAAATATAATACATACAGAAAACCAAATTCTGGTGCTTTTATACTCCCTGTAAGCCTGTTCTGTTCCCTCTGTTTCCTCCGACCAGTAGTTACGTGGCATACAACCCCCCCCCCTTGCCTAGTCCTGACCGCCTGCAGCTCCCACTCACAACCCTCTCAATAAAAGGAGGGTCCGCGATGGTAGTCATAATGACAGTCACAAACAATAATATGTAGTCAATCATAAATTGCAGTCCATAATGACAGTCACGAACGATCTCCCTATACTTTCTATAGGGAGAACGCTCATGACTGTGTTGCGCTCCTATCTTTCAAAGACGGCAGGCGGAATCTTTTTAGATTCCGTCTGTCATCTTGGACAGATTGGAAGCGTGTGTACCCACCTTTACCCTCCCTCTCAAAACCCCCTTACCCGCTCTCAACCATTCTTGCCCGCTCACCAACTCTCCCCATCCCCTTGCCCGCTTGTCACCTAATTGCCTGGGTATCCACACCTGGAGTGACCCGATGGGCTGGGTATTCAAATCCTGGCGTGATCTGATGGGTTGGGTCATCTCATCTGGAGTGAGTGATCTGATGGGCTGGGTAGTGTAGTCACATATCCGGAGTGACCCGATTGGATGGGTATTCACATCTGGAGTTGTCCGACTGGCTGGGTATTCAAATCCTGGAGTGACATGATTGGCTGGGTATTCACATACTGTGGCCTTTTTTTACATCTCTTTACTTGATTTCTCTTCAGCAATTCCCCCGGACAGTGAGACTGAGGAGAAAGTAACATGATTTCCATTTGCCAATTGCGGGGAGATTCGATATGTTCGCCCTTTGCGCTAGGTCCCTTTGCGCGATCCCACCATACAATACCAGACATAAAGGGGATTACATCTGGTATTGCATTGTGGGATTAAAGCGCCTCCCCCCCACAGTACCACATTACGTTTCGCACTAAACCGAACCAAAGGAGGCTTGTGTCGGTAGCGCAGCACAGCACTAATTCCAAAAAACATTTGGAAAGAACGATGTGCCCTGAAATCCGTGTAAAACCCACGTTAACCCGCTAGAAATGAATTGGGGTTAACGTAGGTCTTACACGGATTTGAGCCATAATTCTGTTTGCCTAAACACCAGGCCTTGAGACCCACAATAAAAACAGTTGTCCCTTTGGATGGAAAAAAAATTTCAAAATTAAAGTATATTTAAAGAGTATCTCCACAAAAGTGCCTTCGGTTTTTTTAGTTTAATTGAATAACAGAAGGTAAAGTAGCTATGTCTTACAGTACCTCATACATTATGTGCATGCCCATACAGTGCAAACTCTTTAGTGAGAGGAGATAGCCCTAAAATATATAAACATATGAATATATAAATGTTTTAATGTGTATATAAAGACAGTAGGATGACCTTTATGAAACATATTGTATATACATATATATATAAAAATATATAAAATCTAGTCCATTGCTGCTCAACACATTTCTGCTCACAGGGCAGTCTTTAGGAGTACCTGATAATGGCCCTGTGGGCGGAAACACGCCAAGCAGTAATAAACAATGGTGTGTTTGTGGTAAGATCTTTTGTGTGCTGTTACTAGGACTGAGTTGTATATCTTTATGAAGTAGCATTGAGGAGCAATCTCTGTCACTGTTAAATGTATAAAATTATATCAGAATGCAAGGCACACTAAATAGCATATAAACATATAATAATAATATATAATAATATAGTGACTACAAGCACCTTGTTAGAATCTGTATGTCTATAAAGGGGAGGTACCTACACTACTTTTGTGGGGAAAATCTGCTGTTTGATTTAGCCAGGAAGGAAATTTAAATCCAACCTGTACACCACAATAATCTGAACGGGTTTTCAAAGAACGCCAATGAAACGTAAGATACCATACCAGTAAATAACATAACTAACATTGATAAGGTATCTGCCAGAACTTCTATGTTACTTGCTTTTTGGTGCCAAGCAGTCTTGAGCTTATTTGGACCCTCTTGCAAATTTCTACCTTTCTCAGGGCTGGCACATAAAGGACCACCTGACCCAATATTTTGATGAATCTGTGCAAAAGTTTACACTTGACAATTATTTCAACCAAATGTTTACAAAATTGTCCCCCAGTTTTCCCCCCACCATTTAATAGGACATGCAGTTTGTCACACATTGAAAAGCACTGCTTCAAATACAGACTACCGCTCATTTAATGAGGGTTAGGTCCCACTATACGCGTTGCATTCCGTTTTCTGTTTCGTGTCCATTTTGTGAATCGCAATGTAATTTAAAATATAATGGAAATCGCGAGAATCAGTTCCCACTGTATAATTTGCATTCCGAATCTATGTGGTCCATGTATGTCCATGTATGTCTATGGGAACAGGGGGGGGGGCGGCGAACACACACAGACAAACTTATTTTTTGCATTTTTTTGCACACACACATGCAAACGGAGACACACATGCAAACGGACTGGAAATGCTGACACACGTGGACAAATGCATAAAAAAATGCATGTCTGTTAACCTGCTAATAGACAGGAACGTGGACAAAATGCATTGTCCTAAACGCACTCAAAACAAACAGCACAACACAATGCACATAGTGGCACCTTGCCCTGAATCATTAGTTTGTTGCCTGGGAATATCAGGCCAGGGTTGGCCCATATGTGCCAGCCCTTAACCACACTGGAAATGGATCTGTTAAATACATCTTAGAGTGGTAATCTGCTGTAACAATCCCTTCTTGTGTAGTAGACTAGTACAAGGAATGCAAGAAAAAGTATAGTCTGGCTGCATCCCTACCTATGTGCTGTTAGGGCTAGGCCACACTAGGACGTTTTAACGTGCATTGCGCAATGTGATTACTGTGTGTATGGGTGACCATGTACAAATTACGATGGAATGTGTTTTTAATGTTTTTAAAGGGCATCTATACCGAAAAATAGGTTATTTTAAATTGACCATAACTAGAAAATATAATTCTTCCCAACCACCACTGTATAATTTTTTTTGATCTGCCCAGTATTTCTTTAGATATCCAATCTACAACTTCTTATATTTCAGCTGCCAATCAAGTTCCTTGCTCTCAAAAACTAGTCTTCTGTGGGTAGTTTTACTGTAGATGGAATGGTGACAGAGTTTTGACAGTTGGAATGCTGTATGTTGTGTGCAGGCTTGACAGTTGGTTTGTCAGGTCAGATGGAAGTAAGAGTGGTTAAAAGAGGGAGGGGGGATACTGCTCCTAAACAAAATGTGTGCTGGATTGAAGGCATGCAACAACACACGCAAATCAGAGTAAGTGCTACTTACATGTATTCAATTATAGATTAAAATGTGGTCACCCCATAATGTGGGTGACCACACTGTATGCGCTGTGCTGCAATCCGAGCAGATGCTTTCTCACATCTTTAAAGGTGGTCAAAAAGTCTGCCATTGGTCATCACTGGAAATGAAGGAAGTATGAATCAAGTAAACAGCCAGTAAGCAACAGAGATACATGGCGGGAAGAGCAGATGTATAATTCTCTGTGGGTGCAGGTCCCCCTTGGATACAGGCCCCATAGCAACCACTATGGTTGCTATAGTGATCCCTATACCACTGCCTGTATGCAATATTTATATAAATAAATAGATTGATGGAGACAGTCACGTGTGACAAGTAAAAGCATGGAAAAATAAAATAAATAAAAATTGGATTAGTGCCCAATCTTAACAAGGGATAGATACTTTCAAAAAAAATTCTTAATTAATGGACTTATTTGCCTGGAACTACTTCTCATTTATTTTCCTCTATTTCCCATGGCTAGCACTTTTTTCTTGATACAAGATGCCATGTATATGCATATTAGATGATCCAGAGGTCTGATTTCCCTTTTCTATTTTTTTTAAGTAAGTAAGGGGACAAGTGCAAGCAATTATACAGATAGATAAAAATGAAATACAATTTCATGCGTAGGTTAATACATATATCTATATAAATTATGTATAAATTGATATAAGTGAAACAAGCCTTGACACATTAGGAATGAGATCCCTGCCCCGAAGAGCTTACAATCTAAGTGGGAGGGACAACATACAGATACAATTGGGGGATGGGTACAACGTCCTTGATATGGGTAACAATCATTTGTTCTGCTGATGCTCAGAAAGGTAGGATAACAGTCTAGATTTGAAAGCATTAATGGGTGTCACCTGGCTGAGCGAGAGAGGGAGAGAGTTCCAAAGGTAGGGAGCAGCAAGAGAGAACGGTTTAAGGCAGCAGTGTTAGTTGGGGGTCTGTGGAGAAGATTTCCTTGCGAGGAACGGAGGGCATGGCCTGGAACATAAGGGACCACAAGAGAAGATAAGTAGGGAGGTGCAGTAGAGCGAAGGGATTAAAAGGTTAAAAGTAGGGTATTGAATATGATTCTTTGTTTGATGGGAAGCCATCCTATGGACTGAAGTATCAGGTTTGCGGGTTCTCTTATGGAGGAGAGTGAGATGATCCGAGCTGCCGAGTTTAAGATAGACTGGAGAAGAGCGAGATGAGAGGCCGGGAGTCCAAGTAGTAGAATGTTACAGTAGTCAAGACAGGGGATTATAAGGGCATGAATGAGCATTTTAGTAGTAAAGAGAGAGAGAAAAGGGCGTATCTTGGCAAAGGAGAAAACAACAGGTCCTAGCCACATTGTTAATATGATGATGGAAGGAAAGAGAGGAGTCAAAGATAACTCCAAGGCAGCATGCAGATTCAACTGGGTTTATGACCATATTGTCAATAGAGATGATTAATTAATTAATCCACTTTAATGTTTTTGGGAATGGGGGTCTTATTGGAAAAAATGAGGGCAGGGCTGTTATACACACAAATAGGATGTATGTATTGGGGAAGAGACATGGTTCAGGAATCATTCACACTAGAAACTGACAAAAAAGTACAGCATGCTTTTCTGTCAGTTTGTGACCATTTTTCACAATGCATTTTCCATAGAAAAAGCATGCAAAAAACAGACATGAATGCTGCATGTGGTGGGTTTTTAAAACACAATAGTGTGAACGGTATTATTGAATTCTATGTGTCCTTGTGTTTTTAAAAACCGCAACAAAAACGGACCTAGTGTGAACGAGTCCTTAACATTGGGATTCAGAGTATGGCATGACAAGAGAAATCAGTGAGGGTGGTGTCGGCAAGAAAACAACTCATACCAGGTAGTGTGGCCCCACCCTCTACATTAGAATTTAGTGATTTTCATGGTCAATTAATAGTTGTTGGTTATTTATAATGTGGGACATAATGTGTGTATCATTTATTCAAGATTTAGATCTGAGTATTTGGGTAAATTTCCCAGTGATGACAATGTTAGATAGTAAATCTAGGAATCCTGTAGCGCACTCTAGTGTTCGCAGGCAGAATTTAACACAATTGATTTTTAAAAAACAATTATACTCACCTCCTCTCAACAATCATACTCCTCGCTCCTCTCCTCAAACAGCCGAATAGTACCCAGGGTGAGGACCTAAACCACTAACAGGGTTATTCAATAAAAGTTCTTATCGTTTAAAATGGTGCTAATTTTGCCTCAACCAATCAAATTTTAGCTTTCAAATGTTAAATAAGATCTGATTGGTTGGGGCAAAATTAGCACCATTTAAAAGATAAGAACTTTTATTGATCTCCCTGTAAGTCCTTACCTCTAGGTACTTTACAGATCATCTGTAATACTTAAAGATTCCCTCGCTGGACGCCTCCTCTTCATCTTCTGTCTGCAGTGGGGGACACTTACCCGTGGATCGCTCCAGCGCCGGCTTCTCTGACAGTCTCCGGCGTGTCCACGCTCCTTCGCACTGTGTGGCATGCGCACCAGTGCAAAGGACTGGGGATGCATTGGGGGCATCGGGGGTTTTCAAAAAAAAAAGTAGTGGACATAGAATGGGCACACCACCAAAGTATAAGTTCAAAGTAAAAACTCCTTTATTATAATAAACAAAACGGGAGTAAGGGAATACAAAAGGAACATACAGTTAAAATCACATCCAGCTCAAATGGTGTCAACATTATAAACTGGGTACTAGTGCAGTAATAGATATATTGGTATATCATAAAGCAGCAGGAAACCTAATGAAATAAGGCATATATGTATTTTACAGCGTAATTCCGAAGTACACGGTAAACCTCTATATCTGTCCTATCTGTGTATTAGAATCATATAATCACCCTATTACATGGGTCCTATTATGCTTGCTACCGACAAAGTCTGTCCAGACAGACGAAACGCGTCTAGCCTGCAATTTTACTGCTCCAGCTCTATGGATGTTCACACTGAGTGCTGATATTGGTATTGTATTGCCTACCTGTGTTACTCCTTTGGGGATTTGATCTGCCATATACTCTATACTCCTGTATTTAGGGGATAATAGGCACCATGTTAATAGGGTGATTATTTGTACCAGAGAATCAGAGAAAAAAAATCAGAGAAACTTGACGTGTTGGTGACATTGTTACGTCACTTCATCAGAGGGAATACACCTCTTCGACACTCACGTCCCTTAAAGCATAGTACACGTTTTTGGTTGATCTATCTGATGTAGGAACAAATTAAAAAAGGGGAGAATGTGCACGAGAAAATAAAAGGGGAATAAAGATCATGTTACATAAAAATAGTAAATTATTCTAAATAAGCATTTTGAAGCACACAACATATACATTTTTTCATCTATATTACAAATAAAAGTTAATAGAGAAAAAGAGGGAAACAGGTACAGTGTATACTGAAGTAATTATAAATACAAAATGTGCTACCATATGCACAAACCTACTATCCTATACAAATAGTTGCCAAAAGAATAAATAAATGGCTTCATTTCATGCGGGATATATATAAAGTGTCATACTTTTCAAAGTAGGAATCTATCAAAGTTTTGAAAACGCATGCAATATGCATTTTTTTTGCACAATCACATGTGTTTCCATAATAAAAATGGACAAACTGAACCGTGTGTGTGCAATTCCAGTGCATTGCAGTGTGGTCGTGATGGAGTCCTATGGGCTGTTTTTTGTTTGTTTGTGCTATATATTACTCTTTTCTTTATTGCTGGGTTGCCAGTTTCTTCTTGGACAATTTCTCAGCTGGGATAAACTCTCATGCAGGGAAAACTCTCATGCTGGGACACAGAGGATGCGTTGACACTCTGAGGACGATTTACCTACTGCTTCCTAAGACGCTATTAGGAAAAGCATTGTACAGCGCTGTGCTAAGTTCAGTTCTCTACTTTTATAATTAATCCGATTTATACTATTCTCCAGGACACAGGGACTGAGCAGGAACCCCTCTGTATTTTCCCATGAGCCTACACAGCTTCTATTGTTGTGTGCAACTGCAGCCCTCCAAATGTTTGAAAACTAAAAAGCATACCCTAACTGCAGAAACCATAGAGGGAATGCTGGGAATAGCAGTATTCAAAATCAGAGGATTGCAGTTGGATATCCCTGTTTTATATGATCATGAAACATCTTGATCAAATGCTTTATATTATTATTTCAAAGAATGATGCTTATTTTATTATTATTGGTTGTTATAATTATTATAACAATGTGCATGCATTATTATTGTATTATTATATACAATGCTAAAATGTGCATTAAGCCTGGTTGGCAAAAAACCCATTGAATTAAAAGACAATTATACGCACCTCACCTCCGATCTACACCTAGAGCTCCTAGGGTGAGGATGTAAACAGCTAGGTCCTCACCTCTGTTACTTAACAAATCTTCTGTAATACTTACTTGAAGTGTTCCTTCATTGCACCAATCCCCTCCTCCTCTAGTCCGCGATGGGGCTTCCTGTGGAGCGTGTCTTCTAATTGGCCACGTCACGGACTGTAGAAAGAAGATGAAGAGGAGCCGGCCTGCGAGGGAATCTTAAGTATTACAGATGATCTGTAAAGTACCTAGGGTAAGGACTTACAGGGAGATCCAAAAAAGTTCTTATCGTTTTAAATGGTGCTAATTTGCCCCAACCAACAGATCTTATTTAACATTTGAAAGCTAAAATCTGATTGGTTGAGGCAAAATTAGCTCCACAGAAGCGATGGGGCTTCCTGTGGAGCGTGTCTTCCAATTGGCCAACGTCACGGTAAAGATTCCCTCGCTGGACGCCTCCTCTTCATCTTCTGTCTGCAGTCCGTGACGTGGCCAATTGTAAGACACGCTCCACAGGAAGCCCCATCGCTTCCTGTGGAGCTAATTTTGCCTCAACCAATCAGATTTTAGCTTTCAAATGTTAAATAAGATCTGATTGGTTGGGGCAAAATTAGCACCATTTAAAACGATAAGAACTTTTATTGGATCTCCCTGTAAGTCCTTACCTCTAGGTTCCTTTACCTCTAGGTACTTTACCGTCTCTGTAATACTTAAAGATTCCCTCGCGGACGCTCCTCTTCATCTTCTGTCTGCAGTCCGTGGTGGCCAATTGGAAGACACGCTCCACAGGAAGCCCCATCGCTTCCTGTGGAGCTAATTTTGCCTCAACCAATCAGATTTTAGCTTTCAAATGTTAAATAAGATCTGATTGGTGGGGCAAAATTAGCACCATTAAAACGATAAGAACTTTTATTGGATCTCCCTGTAAGTCCTTACCTCTAGGTACTTTACAGATCATCTGTAATACTTAAAGATTCCCTCGCAGGCCGGCTCCTCTTCATCTTCTTTCTACAGTCCGTGACGTGGCCAATTAGAAGACACGCTCCACAGGAAGCCCCATCGCGGACTAGAGGAGGAGGGGATTGGTGCAATGAAGGAACACTTCAAGTAAGTATTACAGAAGATTTGTTAAGTAACAGAGGTGAGGACCTAGCTGTTTACATCCTCACCCTAGGAGCTCTAGGTGTAGATCGGAGGTGAGGTGCGTATAATTGTCTTTTAATTCAATGGGTTTTTTTGCCAACCAGGCTTAATGCACATTTTAGCATTGTATAATAATAATAACAATAATAATGCATGCACATTGTGTTATAATAATTATAACAACAGCAATAATAATAATAATAAAGCATCATTCTTTGAAATAATAATATAAAGCATGTGATCAAGATGTTTCATGATCATATAAAACAGGGATATCCAACTGCAATCCTCCTGATTTTGAATACTGCTATTCCCAGCATTCCCTCTATGGTTTCTGCAGTTAGGGTATGCTGTTGTAGTTTTCAAACATTTGGAGGGCTGCAGGTTGCACACAACAATAGAAGCTGTGTAGGCTCATGGGAAAATACAGAGGGGTTCCTGCTCAGTCCCTGTGTCCTGGAGGAATAGTATAAATTTTAAATTAATTATAAAAGTAGAGAACGTGAACTTAGCACAGCGCTGTACAATGCTTTTCCTAATAGCGTCTTAGGAAGCAGTAGGTAAATCGTACCTCAGAGTGTCAACGCATCCTCTGTGTCCCAGCATGAGAGTTTATCCCTGCATGAGAGTTTATCCCAGCATGAGAAATTGTCCAAGAAGAAACTGGCAACCCAGCAATAAAGAAAAGAGTAATATATAGCACAAACAAACAAAAAACAGCCCATAGGACTCCATCACGACCACACTGCAATGCACTGGAATTGCACACACACGGTTCAGTTTGTCCATTTTTATTATGGAAACACATGTGATTGTGCAAAAAAAATGCATATTGCATGCGTTTTCAAAACTTTAGATAGATTCCTACTTTGAAAAGTATGACACTTTATATATATCCCGCATGAAATGAAGCCATTTATTTATTCTTTTGGCAACTATTTGTATAGGAGTAGTAGGTTTGTGCATATGGTAGCACATTTTGTATTTATAATTACTTCAGTATACACTGTACCTGTTTCCCTCTTTTTCTCTATTAACTTTTATTTGTATATATAGATGAAAAAATGTATATGTATGTGTGCTTCAAAATGCTTATTTAGAATAATTTACTAATTTTTATGTAACATGATCTGTATTCCCCTTTTTATTTCTCGTGCACACTTCTCCCCTTTTTTAATTTGTTCCTACATCAGATAGATCAACAACAAAAACGTGTACATATGCTTTAAGGGTACGTGAGTGTGCGAAGAGGTGTATTCCCTCTGATGAAGTGACGTAACAATGTCACGCAACACGTCAAGGTTTCTCTGATTTTTTTTCTCTGATTCTCTGGTACAAATAATCACCCTATTAACATGGTGCCTATTATCCCCTAAATACAGGAGTATAGAGTATATGGCAGATCAAATCCCCAAAGGAGTAACACAGGTAGGCAATACAATACCAATATCAGCACTCAGTGTGAACATCCATAGAGCTGGAGCAGTAAAATTGCAGGCTAGACGCGTTTCGTCTGTCTGGACAGACTTTGTCGGTAGCAAGCATAATAGGCACCATGTTAATAGGGTGATTATATGATTCTAATACACAGATAGGACAGATATAGAGGTTTACCGTGTACTTCGGAATTACGCTGTAAAATACATATATGCCTTATTTCATTAGGTGATTCCTGCTGCATTTATGATATACCAATATATCTATTACTGCACTAGTACCAGTTTATAATGTTGAACATCCATTTGAGCTGGATGTGATTTTAACTGTATGTTCCTTTTGTATTCCCTTACTCCCGTTTTGTTTATTATAATAAAGGAGTTTTTACTTTGAACTTATACTTTGGTGGTGTGCCCATTCTATGTCCACTACTTTTTTTTTTGAAAACCCCCGATGCCCCCAATGCATCCCCAGTCCTTTGCACTGTGTGCGCAGTGCACACAGTGCGAAGGAGCGTGGACACGCCGGAGACTGTCAGAGAAGCCGGCGCTGGAGCGATCCACGGGTAAGTGTCCCCACCTCTCCTGCAACATTTACTGAAGAACGGGAGGTAAGAGTTAAAAAGAAACTTAAAATTACTATGGACATACCTTTAATAATAACACCCCTGCCCTAGATGGTACGACTGTACCCTCAGCTCGCAGGGTCTCTCTCCCACTGGACTGTCGGCCAGTAAAGTACCAACAAATGAGGAAGAGCAATAAACGTATGCAGTCTTTAATGCCCGGTTGTCCTCTTCCTCATTTGTTACATTGGTTACCCTAGACCAGGGGTGTCAAACTCAATCACATAAGGGGCCAAAATCAAAAAGACAGGCTAAGCGGTAGGTCGATTTTTTTTTATTAAGATACTTAGTAGATGCAGGGTTGGGATTCTGTCATGCTTGTGCCTAGTGCTGGGTCTCGGCAGGTAAAGGGTATGAAGCACACTTTTAGAGTGGGACCAGTGCCTATGGCACGACCATGTGCTAATGTGGAATATTTGGCCCGCGGGCCTTGAGTTTGACACATATGCCCTAGATGGAATCTGTACCAGGTACTGTAAAGGCTAGAGGGAATGAGCCTAGAAGGAACAGGAAGAGAAATACTGACTAATTGTATTCCTTATGTCACACATTTTGCGTCCGGAATAGGTAAGATTAAAAAAAAATTTGTTGAATAGACTTTGGGGTCTATAAAATTGTATACCCAGATATAAGTTTGAATTCCCCCACTGGTCTCCTATCAAAATGGTAAGTCGTTGGGTAATTATGTAACCTACTTGCCAATTAAAAGCTACCAGCTTTGGTTGAGTGTCTAAACCACTCGATACACAGTGTAATGTTGTATTCTGTTGAGTTTAACCTGCAATCTACAAGGTAAAAACTTGTCTAATCTACCTGCATAGTGAAGCCCCATCCATTCCCTTTATTATTTTAGTTGCCCTTCTCTGAACTTCTTTCATTTCCAAGATGTCCCTTTTGTATATGGAATTCCAAAACTAAACCACATATTCCAAATTAGGCCTTACCAGTAGAGAGGGAGAATAATATTTTTCTCTCTTGAATCTAGTCTACTCTATATACAAGACAATATCTTGCTAGCTTTAGCCATTGCTGTCTGGCATTATTTACTACAGTTAAAGTTGGGTACACACAGTAAGATTTTTAAAAAATGACAAACAGGATCTGCAAGTTCCTGCCTTTTTTCAAAGAACGAGCTACACACAGTCCAGAGCACTCCCCCTATGCATAGCATATACACAGGATAGGGATAACGCTCAGGACTCTGTGTTTCCCTCAATCGCGGCAGACTCCGTTATAGGGTGTGTACAGCGGCCAAGGGAAATTTTCCCTCTTTCCCGAACAAGTGTTCGGCCGACCCAATCGTTCAGCAGCTGCACGCTCATTCGGAAAAGCAAGGTACACACTGTACCGATAAAGCCCCAATACCATCAGATCCAATGGTATTAGGGCTTTATCGGTACTGTGTGTACCTAGCTTTAGTCTGTTATCTACCAGAACCCCCAAATCTTTTCCCATTACAGATTCACTCAGCACAGCGTTATATATGGTGTAGGTGGCACAAGGATTGTTAAACCCCAAATGCATCACCTTACATTTATCAACATTGAATCTCATCTGCCAATCTATTTAGGCCTGCTTGCAGCACTTGCACATCATTTGAAGTTTCCAAAGCTCTGCATAGTTTAGTGTCATCAGCAAACACTGAGACCTTGCTCTCAATGCCCCCCTTCTAAGTTATTTATAAACAGATTAAAATGAAGTGGCCCCAGTTCAGAAGCCTGAAGTACTCCACTTAGAACGATAGTCCACGTAGATGTAGCGCCATTGTCCACTACTCTCTGTTTGCGATTCAATAACCAATTCTCTATCCATGCACAAATGTTTTTTTCTACGACAGCTGTTCTCAATTTATACATTAGTCATAAAGTCAAAATCCAAATATACTTCATCCACTGCTATGCCAGAATCTAAACTCTTACTCACTTCTTCATAAAAAAAAACAAGTACTGTAGTTTTTTCTGACATGATCTTTTTCTCATAAATCCATGCTGACTACTACTCATAAGATCAGTTCTGAAGACAAAGTCAAGAATATGATCTTAACAAAGTTTCCAGCACCTTCCCCACTACTGATATTAGGTTGACAAATCTATAGTTACCAGGTGGTGAACGACTACTCTTTTTGAATATTGGCTGGCTGTTTTCCAATCCAGCAGCACCATTTTAGCCCCATTCTCAGTCCTCATCTTTTTACTATTGATATACGCAAAAAACGTTTTGGGGTTGGACTTGTTTTGTTCTGCTGTCCGTATTTCTATTTTTAGTTTTGCTAGTGTAATGGCTTTTTAGCACTCCTTCTTACAGCTTTTGTTCTCCCTGTAGGACTGTTGTGCTACCTCTGATTTAAAAGTTTTAAAAGCCATTTTCTATTATTCTATTTCCTTTTAGAGGCAGGAGTAGACTTCATTTTTTACAATTGTTCCCTAAAGGTATACATTTAGAAATGTAATAGTTTAATACCCTTTTAGAAGCAGTCCACTTCTGTGTAGTATCCAGGAGTGCCCCTACCATGAAGCAAACTGAAACTTTTGCTCAGGGCGCGCCCCTGCGAAATACTTAAAAGGCAGCAGTTAAAAAAAATCCTCCTTCCTGTAATACTGCATTACAGTACCAGTCCACCAATCAGTGTTAAGTCAGCCCTCCAGTCTACCAGTCAGTGTTAGCACACCACACCCACCTCCACAAGCCACACCTATGTTCCCTGATAAAGCCATGCCTGCTTCACGTGCCATTCCCCCCATCTGTCAATAGGCGGCATTTAAAAGCTGTTCCAGGAGTCAAAAACCCTAGGAACACCCCTGTTAGTATCCCTACCTAGGAACACCCCCCCCCCCCCCAGTCTATGAGCAATTTATTTAACAGCATAAAATCAGCTTTCCTAAAATTAAAAGTTTTGTTAACCCAGTGCACTTTAGTTTTTTGCAACCTATTTTAAATGACACTATATCATGATCACTATTCCCTAAGCTTCCCATTACATTCATTTCCTAAATAAGCTCAGGGTTATTAGATATCACCAGATCCAACAACGCATTCTGTCTAGTAGGAACTTTTACCATCTGCAAAAGAAAATGCTCATATAGGAAATTTAAGAACTTTATACCTTTTGAGGTGCTGACAGTTCCCCTGCTCCAATCTATGTCAGGGTAGTTAAAATCCCCCATAACCAAAACATGCCCCATACCAGCAACCCTCCCCAGCTGCATATGGAGATTCATTTCCACCTCCTCCCCGGCATTTGGCGGCTTATAACATACCCCAACAATTAATTTACCCACCTTCTTGCTTCCTGTACACAGTTCGACCCATATTGTTTCTGCCGTATCGTTTATACCCCCATCTATTCCATCTTTTAGCTTTGGTTTCAATGCCTGTTTAACATACATACATACTCCCTTCTTAATAACACTGTCATGCCTAAATAAAGAGTATCCTTCAATATTTACTGTCCAGTCATTTAACCTTGTTTCTGCTATACCAATCACATCATCATATCTTTCTTTTCAAGCTATTAGTTCTAGTTTCCCACTATACCTAAAATCTTCTCCAACCACCTAGCCAGGGGCATCTCTAGAGTCTAAGAAAATCAGGGGGAATTCTGGGCCCTTCCACCCTGCCCCAATTAAGCCACACCCACTAGATACTTAATAGAGGTACACAGCCAGAGAAACACAGACAGACAAACTGAGAGATAACGTTATGCTCCTGAACTCACCTTTTGCGGGAGATGTCCGTTGATGTGCGTTGGTGTATCCGGCCATTACAGATTTCCTTTGTCAATCAACATCTTCCCAGCTTAGGTCCGGACCAATTAATAATACTACCATCAGTAATCAGGGAGGAATTATCATGGTGGACAAAGATCGAGAACTTCAAACCAGTATCTCTAAAATTCGTCAAGTGGAAAATTCTCACAACTGATGCCAGTTCCCCGGGTTGGGGAGCCACTCTGGAGAATCTTTTCGCTCAGGGAACATGGCAGATGAAATCATCAGAAGTAATGATGAGAGAGATAACAGCATTGATCCATTTTTATCAACATGTTAATCATGAGAGGAGCCAGGATCAATGTAACGAACCGTGGACATGACAAGCCCCTCCATCTTGCAGCAAGACATGGGCACCGCGACATCGTGCAGAAGCTCATCCAGTATAAGGCGGATCCTAATGCCTTGAATGAACATGGAAATGCCCCATTTCATTACGCCTGCTTCTGGGGTCAGGACGGGGTGGCTGAGGACCTCATCCACAACTTGGCCTTGATTTATATTTGTAACAAGTATGGAGAGACACCACTAGATAAGAGCAAAGTTCACCTGAGAGAGCTGCTGAGAGATCGTGCTGAGAAAATGGGTCAGAGTTTGAGCCGCATTCCATATAAAGACACATTCTGGAAAGGAACGAACTCGAACCGCGGAATGGGACACTGAACAAACAGGCCGGGATTGACAAGCAGCTGACTCTCAGCCACAAGTTAAATGAGAACCATTCGGGCGAGCTCTGGAAGGAGCGTTGGCAGGGGGATGACATCATCATCAAGGTGCTTGAAAAAAACATCTTTAAGGATCAGGAGTCCAAGTAAAAACAGAAAATGCCACCATGGTGGCATTTATCAACAACAGAAAGGGTACTCAGAGTCTTCAACTGTGGGAAATAGCAAGAAAGATACTTCTTTGGTCACAGATATAAGCTCATACCATATTCCGGGGAAAAACAACCAGGAAGCGGACTTCCTCAGCAGGAACCCTTTTTCTCAAATAGAGGGGCAACTAAATACACAAACATTTCAGTGAATCACGCAAATTTGGAAAGTCCCTTATATACTGTAGATTTGATGGCAACCAGTGCCAAAACCCAGCTGGATAAATTCTGCTCAATGTACGCTTTCTCAATAAAATGGGATTACCCACTTTTGTATGTGCTCCCTCCTATCATATACCAGCATTGCTGAGAAAACATTGGGAAGACAGAGCAAGAGTCACTGCCATCCTTCCATGGTGGCCATGGAGACCTTGGTGTGTGTGGGCTCTCCAATTGTGCGCAGCCCAACTGATCTGACTCCAATATAAGAAAGATCTTCTTGTTCAGATGCCATTACTCTATCCAGTTGTGGAGAGTCTTCAGCTGACGATTTGGGGAAGGAAAGAGGTCTCTCTGATAACACTATTAGAACTGAGTTCCTTCAAGAAGGTCTTAAAATAAGCTTAGTTTGGCAACTCAAAAATCCCAAGTCTCCATAATTTTTGCTATCTCCAATACTAGGTGGGCATATGATCCTTTTATCATAGTTAGTATGTTATAGTGCTCAAAACTCAGCACACATCCCCAATGAGATTTGATACCAACAAATGCAAAGCTGGATATTCAATAAAAGTTCTTGTTAAAAATGGTGCTAATTTTGCCCTAACCAATCAGATCTTATTTGAAAACTAGCATCTGATTGGTTGGAGCAAAATTAGCACAATTTTTAATGATAAGAACTTTTATTGAATAACCCTGTAAGTCTTTATAGTCTTTAGTTTAAAGGACATGTCCACCCTAAAAAGACATTTTTGACATTTGGTAGGTACTTATATTTAAGCTGGCCAGTGTGATATTTCCTTCAATCAGGTCAAATATCAGCGGAAATTTTTCTCTTTAACCAACTGATCTCAGGTTTACATCCATGGTGGTTGCTTTTACCAACCGCTCAAATGGTGATAGTAACATTGCTGAAAAAGCTCCACAACTGTTTTGTGATTGTTTCCCCTGATTAAAAAAGGATATTTTATATACTTCTATAGGAGTGTAGCACCCTTACCTAAAGGACATGTTCACCCCCTCAAATGAAAAATTGTAGGTAAATAGAAAGCTGATGTACGACTAACCTGCTATGCAGAAAAATGTTCTTCTCCCCCATCCCTCTGCCTCCTGAAAGGCAGTTCTTTTACAAGCTAGCGCATGCTCAGAAGGGAACAGCATTCAGTCAATGTCTGGGATATCCACTGAACCAGTAAAATAACATCTGGTATTTCAGACTATTCCCAGCTTTTTCTTTGTATAGAGTTTTATGTTAATAATAGGGTAATACCTCCACCTGTTATAGGCAGTGGTGTAACTAGAAATCATTGGGCCCCACAGAAACACTATGTTGGGGCCACTCTACCCTCTACCTTTATTTATAGTGGATTTCTGGGAGGAGGCTATATTTATCATAGGGATAATAAGAAGATGGTCCCCTCTACAAATGCTGGGTCTTTTCCCCTGATACTTACACCCCTGGATAGGCCCCTTGTTATAGGGGATATTTTCTCTTACTACTGTCAAGAGGTGTCTGCTGTAATATTTTGCAAAGATGTGATTAGGATCACAGGGCCATTGGGGAAAAAAATATACTAAATAACCTTGTATACAGTGTAGCAAATGTGGTAGTTATCCAGGAACAATATACATCCTTGTAAATAAGAAAAAAGCACACAGCAAAAGCAAGAACAGAAACACAAAACAACAATTGCTTTCATACTAGCATCTGACCGGTCATTTTTCTAACATTTTAGGCGTTGATAAATTGTCAGCCTAAAAAAAAAAAAAATGGTAAAAATGGGTGTTCAAGTTGCATTTGTTTAGTGTGCTGATTTCCTCAGAGCTCCATGCCCTAATATAAAAGTACTCGGCCTGCGGCCTCTTGCTTTTTATGGCGATGGAACTCCTCAGTGACGTAATATCCTTATATTACTCTGTCAGTGGCGCATTATCCCTTATATAATATTAAAAGGGATATAATATTCAGGGCTCTTAAGACTATACTATATTTTTAGTAGTATAGTAGATGTATTATTGCATATAATGCACGTTTCTGTGACCTTTAAATGGGAATAATATCTGATGACATATTTAAGTGCCTTTTTACGAAGCTGAAGTTGGTTTCTTATTCAAAAAAGTTGGTTTCTTATTCAGTTTAGTTTCTTATTCGCCGGCTGAAGTTGGTTTCTTATTCGGATTTGAATAAGAAACTGGTGTATTGCAATAGGTAAACCGCTTTGGGCCACTGAAAAAACACAGCAGACAGACTTGTACATACCCCTGGCACATCATTCAGTTGAGTCCAGCCTGGCCCAAATTGGTTTTGGGCATGCAAGTTGGCACCAAAGTCTGCAAAATAGCCATTTTTGAATATTTGAATAAGAAACTGGTGTATGCAATAGGTAAACACGTTTGGGCACTGAAAAAACACCGCAGACAGACTTGTACATACCCTGGCACATAATTCAGTTGAGTCCAGCCTGGCCCAAATAGTTTTGGGCATGCAAGTTGGCACCAAAGTTTGCAAAATAGCATTTTGCAATTTGAATAAGAAACTGGTGTATTGCAATAGGTAAACCGC
Source organism: Hymenochirus boettgeri (assembly GCA_019447015.1). Taxonomy (NCBI): domain Eukaryota; kingdom Metazoa; phylum Chordata; class Amphibia; order Anura; family Pipidae; genus Hymenochirus; species Hymenochirus boettgeri. Next base: position 201,841,657 of record CM033474.1, on the reverse strand, counting down.
TTTGGGCCACTGAAAAAAACACCGCAGACAGACTTGTACGTACCCTGGCACATAATCAGTTGAGTCCAGCCTGGCCCAAACTAGTTTTTGTGGCACCAAAGTCTGCAAAATAGCCATTTGCATATTTGAATAAGAAACTGGTGCTTGCAATAGGTAAACCGATTTGGGCCAGGCTGGACCTAATGAATTATGTGGCAGGGGTAGTACGTGTCTGTCTGCAGTGTGTTTTTTAGTGGCCCAAAGCGGTTTTTTAACTATTGCAATAAACCAGTTTCTTATCAAAAGTGCAAAAAATGGCTATTTTGCAGACTTTGGTGCCAACTTGCATGCCCAAAACCAATTGGGCCAGGCTGGACTCAACTGAATATGTGCCAGGGGTATGTACAAGTCTGTCTGCAGTGTTTTTTCAGTGGCCCAAAGCGGGTCCTATTGCAATACATCAGTTTCTTATTCAAATGTGCAAATATTACTATTTTGCAGACTTTGGTGCCAACTGCATGCCCAAAACCAATTTGGGCCAGGCGGACTCAACTGAATTATGTGCCAGGGTATGTAAGTGTTGTCTGCGGTGTTTTTTCAGTGGCCCAAAGCGGTTTACCTATTGCAATACACCAGTTTCTTATTCAAATGTGCAGAAATGGCTATTTTGCAGACTTTGGTGCCAACTTGCATGCCCAAAACCAATTTGGGCCAGGCTGGACTCAACTGAATTATGTGCCAGGGATATGTACAAGTCTGTCTGCGGTGTTTTTTCAGTGGCCCAAAGTGGTTTACCTATTGCAATACATCAGTTTCTTATTCAAATGGCTAAAATGGCTATTTTGTAGACTTTGGTGCCAACTTGCATGCCCAAAACCAATTTGGGCCAGGCTGGACTCAACTGAATTATGCGCCAGGGGTATGTACAAGTCTGTCTGCTGTGTTTTTTCAGTGGCCCAAAGTGGTTTACCTATTGCAATACACCAGTTTCTTATTCAAATCCGAATAAGAAACCAACTTCAGTCGGTGAATAAGAAACCAACTTTTTTGAATAAGAAACCAACTGAATAACACGTGTGTACTATGAAATCCTCCTCCCAGTTGTCTGGATAGGGAAGATTCCTATTGCTTTAAATTTGCAGTAGGCTCAGGGCCCGCCCCTCTCCCTCTCCCCCTCCCTCCTCTCTCCCCCTCCCCCTCCCTCCTCTCTCCCCCTCCCTGCTGTGTGCAGTGAGCTGTGTACTGGTAAGAAAGGGTTTGAGCAGTCACGTGCAGAGGAGGTAAGAAGAGTTTGTTAGTGTTTGGTGGCTGTTTATTCAGTTTGGTGGTGGCTTTCAGGCAGGTGAACTGGAGAGGAAAGCAGGTAAGAGAGTTAATTTAAGAAGGCCATTAAAGACACATGGAGAAAGGATGTTTTTCCAGACAGATTTTAACTACTAATAGGGGCCCCTTGCACCAATTAAAATTATGTGGTAGCACTTTAAGTGACATAACCGAAATGGGCAAAATATTCCCACTTCTCCATAAAAAGTTGTTTACATTAACTCAGCAGTGACAGAGAGCGCAGTAGTGGAATCACGGTTATGGGGGAGGGGTCTCCCCAGTAATAAATATCCTCAACATTACCATTTCAATAGGGACAATTATAGAGACAACATGGTACAGAGCTGCAGGTGGAGGATAATGAAGTGAATGTGATCTTAACACAGCTCTGTGCAATGCATTTCTCATCAGTGTACCTATATAAAGGTAAATTTTGAGGGGTATGATATTGTATCAACATATACGACAACTAATCTTGTTTTTATGGCTCCAATTCTTGGCAAAAGCAGGTAGAGCTTTATTACCAAAGAGTATTCTCCAATCATGAACAGGGTTGCCAACCATCTTGTTAAATTTCCTGTTATTTCCTTACTGCACTTGGGGATCAAAGTACAGTAGAAATTTTCTTTGCATTTCATTTCATCGTACCGCGGGTTACTTAATGTACGATCATGGTGGTAAATGTACAGCCACGATCGTACATTTACAACCGAACGTTTGTTAAAGGGTATGTCCACCCTTTAATAAAACTTTTAGTATATTATAGTGTTTGCTGCCCCAACCGCTATAATGTTAATCCCAGAAAGTGCCCCGATAGTTACTTACCTTGCCTCTCTACTTCGCCGCACTGCCTGGCCCTCTGTTTGTATGGAACTGCAAGCAGGGGGCCGGACCGGCAGCCGCGTCTGTGATTGGCTGAGGCAGCCAATCACAGACGCGGCTGCCGGCAGTTCACAACGACGAAGGAGAGAGGCAAAGTAACTAACTATCGGGGGACTTTCTGGCAATAACATTATAGCGGTTGGGGCTGGGGAAACAAACACTAGAATATACTAAAAGGGTTTGGAGCTAGAGGGAGGGATCGCAAAACGGGAGGGGGGAGGAGGGTTGCACTGCGCATGCCAAACTTCTCCCGGAGGAGAGACAGGAGGCAGAGTCCTATATGGACTCTGCTACTCTCCTGGTAGCCACTTTTTTGGACTTTAGGGGGGGACTACAGGAGAACCATTTGGAGCTGGGATGTAAGGTAAGGATTTTACTACACTACATGGTGGGGCCAGTAGTGGGGGGGGATTATAGTTTTGGGGGTGGACATGCCCTTTAACTAATGAACGTTCGGTCGTAGAATACCTTGCGGTAGTAATCTACCGCAATGGTATTCTATAGGGATCGTAAATCTATGATTTCATTATCGTAGATATACGATCGGAAATTAACAATGGGTTTAACGATTGTTTTACCGATCGTTAAAGGCGCGATATCGCGGCTTTATAAATGCGGCCCGTAGTGTAGTATCTATTTGAAACAGACCAAAATACTGCAATAGACGGACAGTCAAGCCAAAATATTTACCCATATGTATACTACCTTGGACATTACAGTATGAGGGTAGAACCTATTGTGTGAGCATATCATTCCTTGTTCCCTGATTATCTTTATACATGTGTGCGGGAGCTGCCATATTGCTTCCCGTATGAGTGTATATTAATTTAAACTACACCCTTTACTGAATACAATGGCAACTTTTTTATACCCTTCCACTCCTGTTGGGTGTGTAATGACCAAAAGTTGGCAACCCCTTATTCTAATCATATATCGTAATCTTTCGGCTGTATATCGGCACTGTACATAACTATTATCAGAAGAGCTTTTGGGGTTTAATCCTAAAATTACGTTAACACTATTCCAATGGAGAAACCAACAGATTAAAATAGCCATCAGAAGTTCCTAAGCTAATTAAACATTGCACAGCTACAAGAGTCTGTAATGTATTACAGTTATTGTATAAATCTTTTTCTGAATAGAGTCCTGAGGCGGTTATTGTCATCCTACTGAACTGCTGAACATGATCACTGGGAAAATCACTTCCCTACATGTGACAGATGTCCGGTTCCCAACCTCCCTCGAACAGCACGGCTCTGATGCTATGGTAAGGCAGCAAATCATCTGCACCAAATGCAATATTCTGCAGCAATTTCCTTGCATGTGAGGCCATTTTAATGCAAAGCCAGGATGGATGCAAACATTTCTTTGGATTTAACCATTGCTTATGACTGCAAGCACATCTGCGATTTTTATGCTAATAAAATATTTTCAATGTATTAATGTGGTTTTGGTCAAACTGCACAATAATTTTAAATTGTCACCAAAACTGAAGCCTCAAATTTTGTAAAACACGTTTATTTCTCTTCTAAATGCTTTGGGAATGACTGTACTGTGTATAGGGGGCCAGTAACTCTGCCATCAACATATATGGATTAATAAACACAGCTGTCAGTATGAGAGGCATACTCTCCCTCCCCAGACATGGGGGTCATCCAATCAAACCCCACCAGGAAGCAACCCCCAAGCAGCTTAAAGACTTAAATAAAAAGTGGATATGTCCTTACCCAACCCCTCCCACCAATAGTTAAAGGGCATGTCCACCTTTAAAACAGAAAACTGAAGACTTGTCAGTTAACTGCCCACAACCTATTTTTACCACTTTATTAAATGCATTTGTAACCAGCTATTTAAAGGAGAAGTTTAGTGCCAATACAAATACTGTACTTTTAAAAAAAAAAAGCAATATTCTTCTATCCGAATAACGTACACCTGCCTAATCAGCATTTTGTCTGTGCATAAATAAATGCTTCCAAACTACTGACTTCCTAAATGCAGACCATTATGGTTTTGCCCTTGACGCAGCACCTGGGTTGATTCAGGTGCTCAGTAGAGATCTGAGCATGTTTGACCCATCCAACAGCCAATCAGTAAAAATTACTTTCAGGGACATTTCAAGAAAGAGAGCATCATGGGAAGAAGGACCGTTACAGAACCTGGAAAGTCCGCTAACCAAACAGCAGGGAAAAGCAAGGGGTATAAATTCAAATGATTTTTCAAAATGGAGGAAATCACTAGGTATGTTATATAAACTAATAATGAAAAAAAAAATATTTTCCACTGAACTTTATCTGCCTCCTCCCTGCTCAATGAGCTTTTTATAAGCTTGAGCATGTGCAGAAGAGGCAGCAGGTGAAACAGCAGTCAATCATTGGTTTTGATATCTGTGGTCACATCCTTGAATGCATGTATGGATGGGCCAGCTTACTGGCCCATCCAGAATGGGGACAATAATTCTTAAATATCTGGTTAGTAATGCAGGTAATAAAGTGCAAAATATATCAGTTGGGGACAGGTAACTGATGATTGACCAGGTTTTTTTAAGGGTAAACATGCCCTTTAAAGTTATGGTCCTTTGCTGACACTACATTTCCTTTAAAATGTTAATTATTTCTAGTCAATCATTCCTCCAACTCTGTCCCTTCTCCCCTTTAGCTGATTAATGTGCACCAGCACTCCAAGTAAACCCAGTATTGGGGTCCTCCAAAAAAACCCCAAAAAAAGTTCATGGATGCCCACCCACTTTCTCATATGTCTCACCTAATCTTTCACCCAGCAGCCGCTACTTTATTTTTGCTCTTCTGGCTGGAGATTTTCAAGTGGAAGAGGTGCATGATGTGCAGGAAGTGAGTTACCAGAAGTTCTATGTTTAGCTGAAAAAGTGGGGGCTGGGGGTGTGTATTAGTAAATAATAGGTTATAATTGGCACGCTACTAAGTATTAGCTTGACGATTATAAGGCTATTATTTATAGTTCAACCCCATTGGGATCCATAGCGGGGGTAAATTATTGGTCAGATTATAGAGGGAAGAGCATCCCTTAATATAAAGGATACTTTTAAAGGTTTTAAATGATACTTTTAAAGGTTGAATCAGATTTCCTGCTTAAACTACTACCTACAGTAACATCTGTTGTTCAACTCATCCTTTCAATTTTAAGAACTGCGGAGTAAGGACACAGCCACACTGCATCGAACCAGAAGCGCTCACGCAATCGCACCCAATTTTGTTTGCGACTTCTGTGCGTTTGCGCATGCAATTCCAATATTAAATAAATTCGCATGCGCAAACACACGGAAATGGCGCTAGTGTAGCCTAGCCCTAACTGTATTATGTATACCTGTGACAAGGTATATGCGATAGTACTGGGACAGTCAATACTTAATATTAGATTTGCCCCACAATTGAAGAATTACAGGAAAACTAAAGATTTGCATTTCTGTCTTAAAGGGAACATGGGTAGAATGTCATTATTTTCTTATATCTTTTATATATTTTTACTTGTATTTCTTAATGTTACTCATAGGGATTGAGCATATTCTTTTCATTTCTGAAAAATCTAATGATTTAATTTACTTTGCTTTGTCCTGCTGGGATCTATAGTAAGCTGCCATTCCTCCTCCTACCCATGATGCCTGCTTCCTTTTTTTGTTTCTAATCATTTTTACCTCCTCAGTTACATTTCTACTGAACAACTGATCATATCAGGGAACTAAGTCATGTGCAAGACCATTGCAGACACTATTAGGGGTCCAGTTAACATGAGGTCCGTATTTCAGAAGAATTTATTTATGCACAGAAAAAACACTGAATGGGCAGGTTTATGTGAATTAATACACACCTCCAAACCTTGACCATGCAAAGTCTATGGTTTGGGGCCAACATGTCACAGGAATCTTTTGTGGAGAAAAGCAGTGAATAGCAAGTCATCCTGTAATTGATAATGTAGAATGCTTACTCTGCCAGAATGGGGACAAAAGTACTATATTTGGGGGGTAAAATATATCAGTTGGAAGAAGGTAACTGACAATTGACCAGATTTTTGTTTAAAGGGTGAACATGCCCTTTAATATAAAAAAATTGCTGTAGTGCCATATTAGTCCAATGCTCTTTAATATTTTTGTGTTATTTTTTTCAGGATTCAGTTGAATCAACCTAATAACATAAAATGATACTCAAGTAGTAAATACTCATTTTCTGTATGCTGACAATGACAGTTAATGTATGTTTGTGTTTATATAAGGCATGTTCATAATGACTCTTGTCTTACACTGCATCCAAGCACACAGATCCTGATTATTCTGCTGCCTATGTTGTGATAGAAACTGATGTTACAGATGGTTTAAAAGGACATGGATTGACGTTTACTTTGGGCAAAGGCACAGAAATAGGTATGTAGTTTAAATAATGACTTTATTTAGTTTATCCTAGTTCCGGTGTAGTGCAGGTTTCTCAGACTAGATACACATACTGTAGGCTTACTAATTAGCTTACAGAGTAAACCCAATGTAGGGTTGCAGGGAGGCACACTCAGGTAAGTATTTAACAAAGTTTCATTTATTAAGTGCTGAATAAACAAGCCAGGTCACTCACCTGAGGAAGGGGGTTTGGCCCCCCGAAACATTGTGTACCTGGCTTGTTTGTTCAGCACTTAATAAATGAAACTTTGTCTACCTGAGTGTGCCTCCTTGCAACCCTACATTGGATATGATACTTACCTGACATGGCACAGGCCTCAGGGGGTGCACCTCCTACTTTACCTGTTGGGACACCACAAAACTTCTGAAATTTACAGAGTAAACCCCCCTTTAATTAAACTAGTAATAAAATTGCATTTCAGAAGGTTAGGTACACTCGAAGTTATTTCAGGTCAACCAACCAAAATATTATTTCAGTCAGTTGGACCAAATTATTGGAGGAGAATTTTTTTCTGTCCATACATCAACCGATGCTTGGCCGTGACAGACATTTGTCCAATTTTAATGGAAGAATGTACCTAGCTATAAATCATTGCATAGAGTACTGCATATATTTGATAATGTACCCCCTACTGTAAATTATAATGATATTAGAAGTCAACCGAGGATGTAGTGCTTTCATAAAGGTCACAGAACACAAGGGGAGTTTTAATAGTGTATTAATTTATTTTAGGGGGTTATCGGTTATAAGCCAACATTTTCCCCCCACATTTAAAAACATTTCTCAGAGATAGACCTACAAACCCCCTCTGTCTGATACCTTACCATTACTGGCACCTTCCCAAATTCTAACCCCAACCACCTCAGATACAGATTCTGCACCAGTCAACACACACACAGGTTTTTCATACCACAGACTGCAGCTCTGTCATGCTGGTTAGCTCAGCTGGAGGAGTAGGGACTGGGGAAGCACAACTTCCAGGTTATATCAGTGCAATGATTATAAGGTTATTATTCTCCATATAAATAAATGGAGCGGGGTAGATTATAAAAAGACTTTTATAAAAAGACTTTGCATGATAACAATCACTATATCTAAATTGATAAGATGAGTATCTTTTATAAAATGCAAATCAAATTATTGTACGTGTACACACGTTCCAAAATTTAGGTCTGATCGACTGTTGCAACCAAATATTGGAAGTAAATTTATACAGTTATGGGCCCATGAGGGTTGAGCATTTGATCAGACAGTGCAGTAAAATTCTTCCAATCATGCAGTCTAGCCAGGATTTTGTCCGTGGTCCTTTCAGCGCTGACCAACCATATTTTCACCTGGCTGACCAAATAAATGCATTAATCGTTCTGTAGGGTCGAATTATTGTCCCATGTGTTCCCAGCCTTTGCTTTCTTTTCTGCTCTATGCAGTTATTTATTAAGCAGGACAGAGTGAATCTGCTCTCTAAATACAGTATATTTCCTCTTTTCTTTGCAGTGGTATGTGCTGTGAAGGCTCTCTCCGGACATGTAGTTGGAAAATCACTTGAAGAAATTGTTAACGATTTTAGACACTTCTATCGGCAACTTACAAGTGACAGTCAACTCAGATGGGTATGGGATTTTTTGCCAACTACCAAACCTAGGAAAACCCATCTAAAGTATTAGAAATAAAGTATACTTTTAATATTCTATATTAAAGGAGAACTAAACCCAAATTTGGTTCTCCTTTAATATAGAATATTTAAAGTATACTTTATTTCTCATCCTTTTTTTTTTTTTATACACTTTATAACCCTCTAAAAACACCAATAAACTGTAAAATGTGTATAGAACAAAATGGTCAGTGACCACACTGTGTGATACTGGAACTTGTAAATAATACACAAACATCAAGTTAGATAGTTCAATTTCTCAACAACCATATTAAAATAAGAGGTGAGACACTGATTACTGTTTTTATATCAAAGAGATCTGCCTTCTAATTCAATGTTGTTCTGAGGCTTTAGCTGTCCTTTAATATTATTCTCTTGAATCTTGAAAACTACGTGGCTATGAACATTCTAGGACCTTGAAATGTTCTAATGTGTAACCTAAAACAGTGCATGTAACTGGGCTTAGTCCTACATCTTATAACAGCTTTATATGTGTGAACGAATATAGGACTAATAGTTAAACCGCTAAAGGTCTGTACACAACTGCGATCACAGGACTCGACTATCTGTTAATGTATGGGTGTTCGATTGGCTGTTTGGTCAGATACCCAAACACTTCCAATACTCGACCAAAATGTCCGTTAGAACTACACCGTACACTGTGGATCAGGTCTGGTAATCGCACGTGTGTATGAAGCTTTAGGCGCTTTCAACTGAACTGTGCTTTTCATCTCGCCTTTGAAAAGCACAGTTTCTCGGGTCTGTAAAAACACATTTGGTACAAATAACCTTGGTACCTTTTCTACATTTTGCATTTATTATAATAGCAATGGGCTAATTTTACATCTTTTATTCTACATTTAGATTGGCCCTGAAAAAGGAGCTGTTCAATTGGCTGCTGCTGCAGTGTTAAATGCCGTGTGGGATTTGTGGGCCAAAAAAGAAAAAAAGGTATGAAGACCTAGAAAAAGAAAGTTTAAGTATAAATTTTAAATGTGTGTTGTAAGGCCATATTGTAAGGGATTATGTGTTGCAAATAACTTATATCCATTAATCACTTATACCCATTCCATTGTATCTGTGTGTTACACACCTAACTAGATTGTAAGCTCTACGGGGCAGGGACCTCATTACCTCTTGTGGCAAAGCCCTAGCACTTCTATTTATATAATTTATATATTTATGTACTGAACTATTTATGTATTTATCCCTTGTATGACTTTATTGTATTTTAATACTGTACATCGCTGCGTCCCCAAGTGGCGCTATATAAATAAACATATACATACATAATATTGCTATGGTAATGAAAAAGGGGTATTTAAATATCCTGGAAATTTAGGTACTGTATGGTTGCCCTGGAAATGGATTGTTTCTGTGGTAGGTTGGGCAGTATATTTTTTCATTTAACCATAAAATGTTTGATTTCCAAGGGATGATATGAGATGATGTAAATTTGTGCCAGCATACCTTATGGATTTCTCTAGGGTCTATTGAAGGACACTATACGGAACCTTACAGGTGATATAAAATTTTATAAGACCTATAAAAGGACCATATAGAAAAATACATCTCTCACACCCATTTTGTCACAATCTTTTTTTATTAAAATTTGTAAGATATTGGTCTAGCTATATATCTGTCTATTTGTCTGGATTAATAACTAGATAGCTAGATAAAATTAGACCATAAAATTAACTATTTTGATGATTTAGGTATGTTGCTATGGAAATGGGGGGTAGGACAGGTGTAGGGGAGCACCAGCAGGTGTGTGTACCTATCAGTCTTGTCTTGAGCAAAAGTTTTTATGTTCATGACTGTAAAACTAACTTCTTTTGATGATTTAAAGGACATGTAAACTGAGGCAAAACATTTTTTAGCTAATCACACAGTAATTAGGAATCAATTATTTATTTACTTCTTAAATTTCCATATTCTTCTTTTGCAGCCTTTGTGGAAGCTGCTGGTTGACATGGTAAGATGTTATTTATTTTGTTTGCTCACAATCATTCACCGAAACACAGTAACATTTTAACCCCTCTTCCTCGTTTGTGTTGCTATTTTGCTAATTTGAAAGTCTTTTTTTTCCTGAAATACAAAGGAAGGTCTGAAACTATTATAAATGTGTGAATATATAAACATTTTTGTAAAATTTCATATAAACTGAATGCATGTTCAATGTAGGGAGTGCAGAATGTGGCTTTGTGTGGATTCTGATATATTCTTAGGTTTTGAAATCTGGGATTAGGATTTCTGTACTAATCACAAACTCTATATTCATACAAAGCAACTCTACTAAATTTCATACATAAGAGGGACTGTGGGAACTTTCCTTAATGAAAATTACATATGGTGGAAGTGCAACTAACAAAAGTATTAGTACAAAGATATAACAAAAAGATAGTTAATGCACATTCCAAGGCCACATATTATCATAGCATCTGTGCTAGTGCATATAGTAAAAATAGAGGTTTAAAGGGTTTCTATACTCTTTATTAAAAAGATGCCCAGTTGTATTCTACTGTTGTAACTGTCTTTAAATAGCTTCAGAAAGGTTGTGTTTTTATTTGGGGGGCTTCTTACACAGCACATCATGTGACTCACACACACCCTTGTTCAATCTGACTGTCTCAGTGTAATTTAAGAACTAGAGAAGCTAGATACATCATTCTTGGTTTGCTTGAAAGGTATAAAAGAGCTCTTTTTAATAGATGACACATGTATACGGGCTTTATACTTTTTTCTCTTCCCTAGGCCAGCAAGCTTGTGCTACACTCTCTTGGCACCTATCTAGTTTCACACAAGTGGCATGGTTTCATTTTTTTGGGTTTGTTGAGCTGCTCATTGGCACTGCCACTGGTCACTGGCCACTGTCCTCATTACAGTGTGATGGCATGAGAGGGAATCACACCTTTAATGTAATGGGCCAATAGCAGTTCTTTTTGCATTGTGATTGGGCTGTGTGCCCAAAAAATCCTCTACTAGCTGTCTTTTAAAAAAAAAAAAAAAAAAAAAACATTTTAAAAATTAAATACCCATGTATCCACCTCAACCCCCATCTTAGTCACACCAAATCTGGGAGCCAGCAGTGCAATATTAATCTCCAGCACCATCCATCATTAATCTGCTGTTATTTGCCCAGTACCAAGTCCCCCCTGCCTGTTCACTGGAATATAGATACATTCTATTAAATAGTGAGCACTGCATCCCTAGAACAATGAATGGGTCACTGGGTGAAATATTTATACAAAATGGATTTTTATAGTTAAAGGGCAACTAAAGCCTCAGAACAAAACTGAACCAGAAGGCAGAACACCTTGATATATAACCAGTAATCTGTGTCTTACCTCTCGTTTTGATATGTGCCCTGGGAAATTTACCTAAATATCATGATTTGTGCTTTACTTCACAACATTCTAGTATCACACAGTTTGGTCAATGGCCATTATGTTCTGCACATGCTCAGTCTTTAGCTATGGCAGAAACTTGTTACAGTTGGTCACACCCATTACTAATCTCTAGCCAATCCTTTTACAGGACCGATAAAGCAAGGAAGCATGTGACTGAGGTTAGGAGGTGTGGTCTGACTGCACATACACACAGATACTTCATCCAGTTCTTAACAGGCTTACATTTTCTTTGATACAATTTACTGGGGTGGTATTTTATAGCTTATTGGTGTTTTCTGGGAGGGGTCTGTTTTCAGATTCTGGAGTATACAAAAATGCGTTCTCCTTTAAGATCAAATCAAATTCTGCTATATGGGATTGTATTAACATTAATTAACCATTATCCATGTCCCAATGCAATAAAGAAGTCCCCACAGTGATGTACATGGCAGGTTCATTCACTGTTTTCCTTCTTTGTACATTAGGAGGTGACAGTGTAACCAGTTGGAAGATTAGTTACTTTTTCGATCCCTTGGCAGGTCCAGCCTATATCAGTTGTTACATTTTACCCCTCTGCTCTTTCTTGCTGGTTGTCTGGATTAAAAAGGTACATTTAAGAGATACATTGTCTCTCTAATACTGCAGTAATGATTCTTGTTTTTATTAAAAACAGAAGACATTATAATTGCCAGCCCCTATAGATGCTAGCACCCTATAAGTCACATTTTTGTTATATTGTACACTATTTGGATACAATTTACACAAGTGAATAAAATATGGGTAATTCCAACTTTACGTCGAACTTTAAGAACACAGGTACAGTGTGCCTCGAGAAAAATTTCAATTGCTAAGTGTGCTACTGTCTGGAAAAGTTTGGTAATCACTGCCCTAGGCCATGGCCTATGTGGCCTTGTGGGAAATCTGGCCTTGTTTGTATGGAGTCCACAGCTACTCATTAAGTTACATGTTAATGATCATTAATGATTTAATTTTCTTGTGGAAGGTTTTCCTCTTGATTTTGCATTGGAGTATTGTAAATAGCTTTTACCACCATACCCAGTGGCTTTTATAAAGGAAGGTTTCCTATCCAATGCTAAAGGTGGCCATAAATCTCATTTTACTTACCCGACCGAGCGTTCCTGCGACATTAGACTAATCCTGACGGAACCGCCTTTCCAGTTTTTCTATGTGACAGACGTGATTGCAAAATGAATGGGATTTGCGATCACATGTTGGTCGCATTGAAAAACGGGAAAGGCGGTTCAGTTGGATGGGTCTAATGTCGCGGGATCACTCGGTTGGGTAAGTAAAATGGGATATATGTATTGCCACCTTTAGTTTCAAAGGCAAAATACCTCAAATTAAATATTTAACTTTAATTGTTATGTCTTTTTTTAAAATGATTTATTTCACAAACAAGTACATAGGCAAATTTTCAGACCCAGTCTCAGACATATCTTGAACCAAAGATTTTGTTTAAATGTTTTAACTGTAACATTTAAATTGACAGAACCCACAACAATTGGTATCCTGTATAGACTTCCGATATATTACTGATGCACTCACTGAGGAAGAAGCACTGGGTAAGACTCTTAATGGGGCCAGGTAGATCTGTACTGTCTGCCCAGTGATAATATACATTTTGATAAATAATGATTAGCTTTACACACTTTTTTCATTAGAAATTCTTCAGAATGGAAAACAAGGACAAACAGTTAGAGGTATTTTTATTATTTTATTCTTATTTGGAATGTATTGTGCATCTTACTGAAAATTTAAAATCTGCTTTGGAACAGGACTGAATGCAATGTTCTGTTTCTCACTTTTACTGGGGCACTGTACTTGGTGTCACTTTATCGGATAGAGATCTATTTATAATGCTTGTAGGCTGTTTACTTTTCTGTCACCTTTTTAATTTGATGCCCAGAATATTAACACCGTATGATTGTAGCTCTGTCAGGTACACTCTTTTCACTTCAGTTTCTCAGCACCATGCCTTTTACATTCTTTTCTCTTCAGTTTCTTAGCACCATGCCTTTTAAGGGTCCGCACAAAATGCACTTGTCATTGCCCTGCTTCAACCGTAATGAAAACTACAGGATAACTTGTGAATAACTGACAGCAGTAGGGCATGAAAATGTGTATTTGTAGCCTTTTTACATTATTACATTAGTAGCGTTATTGCTCAACACTAAAATGTATACCTTTCCCACACCAAATCCTGATATTGTTACACTTCCATACCACCCTGTGGTCCCTGAAGCATCTGATACTGGTACCTAATATGTTTTGGGGGATTTACTGTCCCCTTCCTTGGGTATGTTTGCTACACAATAAAGATAAGAGTGCTCCTCTCATTTTTTTCTTTGCTGGATTTCTTTAGCCCCTAGGGTAGGGGGTTAGGAGGATTGCACCTACCTAATATAGGTCTTTGCCAGATGTGGTGTGCTTGATTGGACTTGCATTTGCAGCTGGCCTCCCTATTTTTCGTCTACTGTGCATTCTTAATGAGCTAACGGAGCTGCAGGGGCGTTCTGCTGTCATTGGCTGTAATGTCACTGCCATGGCTGTAAATGAGGTCTGCAACCAGGAAAGGAAGTCTGCAGGTAAAATGAGCTTCAGGTACTGTGGAGGGGGTAAGTGTAACAATCTTGGGGTGTGGGGTAAGGAAAGTAAATATAGATTTTAGTGATGAAAGTGGATGTGTGCTGTGCACATGGAAAGATGCTACAATGCTTATAAATAGATATTGCACACCAGTAATTTTAGTACAATAGGAATGTGTTTATTCACTGCATTTCCCTGGCATTCATAAGGTATTTGTACTTTGTTCACCTTGTCAGATTTTCACACTCTCATGCAATTAGTTTCTAACCAATTTATTAAGGCACATGTGTCAAACTAAAGGCCAGCGGGCCGAATCTGCTCATTTTTTGTGGCCCCTGTGACTGTACAGCAACCAAGACTTACTACACTGCTATCTATTTGTGCAGTCCAAAACATCACCATAACTTTAGATCTGCCTGTTAGATACTGCAATCACATGCACCTTTTATTAGGATGTGTGCGATCAGCTGTTCAAATACAGTAACTAGCAGGAAGATTTATAGTTACGGCGCTGCTTGGTACTGCATATATGGATTTTGCACAAATGGATAGCAGTGTGATAAGGCTTGGATGCAGTCACCACAACAGCTGGTCGAGTACCTAGCCCGACTCTGGGGAGGGAGGTGTGAAAAAAAGGGCCTTCCATTGGAATTCTGTTCCATTATCGTGCCAGAAGAGTAAGTAGCAGCCTAATTGGAGTGCTTCCACAAATCTTGTATTGGCGTTCCGCATAAGCACACAAACTCTTTACACCCTTCCCCTGCTGAGACCCACAATAGGCACAACTGAGTCTCAACCTTGCACCTACTAAGTATCTTTTTGATTTTGTCTTTTTGATTTATATGATTGAGTTTGACACCCCTGGGGACAGGGGTGTACCAGCAGGGGCCTGGGCTCCCCCGCAAGATTGGAGGCCGGGCCCCTGACCCCTTCCTTCATACACATGATCAGCTGCTTTAAGGATAAGTGCACTGTAAAATCAAGTTATGTTTATTTGGAAGCTGCAGCTTTAAAAATACCGTTGCCATATTTTTTTTTACCTATGCCCCTCCAGAGCCTAGCTTTGTGCCTTGAAAGTTGCTGACATCTTGTTACTAGTTTGCAAAATGTTAAGCTCCACCCCTCTGAGATTTACTTTGCTTTCTCCTGCTTGAGCCTCAAACGGTAATACCTGTGAGTTCCGTGCACTCTCCTGCTTGTCTTGAATGGTAATGCCTGTGGGTTCCGTGCACTCTCCTGCTTGAGCCTCAAACAGTAATGCCTGTGAGTTCCGTGCACTCTCCTACTTTAGCCTCAAACGGTAATGCCTGTGAGTTCCGTGCACTCTCCTGCTTGAGACTCAAACAGTAATGCATGTGAGTTCCGTGCACTCTCCTGCTTGAGACTCAAACAGTAATGCCTGTGAGTTCCGTGCACTCTCCTGCTTGAGCCTCAAACGGTAATGCCTGTGGGTTCCGTGCACTCTCCTGCTTGAGCCTCAAACGGTAATGCCTGTGGGTTCAGTGCACTCTCCTGCTTGAGCCTCAAACGGTAATGCCTGTGGGTTCTGTGCACTCTCCTGCTTGAGCCTCAAACGGTAATGCCTGTGGGTTCCGTGCACGCGCATGACATCACAGCGTACGGACGTGTGCGCACGTGACATAATTTCACCGTGCACACACGGCGCAGCTAGATGACGTCACACACACCTGTGCACGGGCTGATGTCACGTCGCATACGCTGTGATAATCAATCTACTTGGATTGTAAGCTCTTTGGGCAGGGATCTCATTCCTAATGTGTCAAGGCTTGTTGCACTTATATCAATTAATACATCATTTGTATATATGCTTGCTTAAATGTATGAAATTGTATTTAATTTCATTTTTATCTATGTGTATAATGGCTTGCACTTATCCCCTTGTTTGTATACTCTGTATTTTTTAATGTACAGCGCTGCGTACCCAAGTGGTGCTTTATAAATAAAATTATACATACATGCATACATATATACATACAAGATAATTGTGTTACAAGAAAATGAATATGTTTTCCTGACTGTGTTACAAATGTGGGTATCAAATGATTCATTTTAAACTTTATTGGTGACCACACATCAGAACACAGTGTTTCGGGGGTAAACGTGCCCCCTTCCTCAGATTATCACCTGAGGGGGTGATACCTGTATTTGTTCCTAGAGTTTTTGACACCTGAAACAACTTTTAACTGCTGCCTATCGGCAGACGGGGGGGCGACACGTGAAGCAGGTGTCGCATCATGAAACATAAGCCTGGCTTGTGGAGGTGGGTGTGGTGGGCTGGCTTACAATGACTGGTGAACTGGAGGGCTAACTTAACAATGATTGGTGGACTGGTGCTGAAATGTGGTATTGCAGGAAGGAGGATTTTTTTTAACTGCCGCCTTTAATGTGTTCCGCAGGGGCGCGCCCTGAGCACATGATTCAGTCATGGTAGGGGCACCCTTGCCTGTATTCCAGAGTATGCACCCTGCATTGCGTAGAGTGCATAGGACATTTTGTGTTATTTGGTTAGAAATGTGGGACATAAAATATATATTAAAGGACAACTCCACCTCTCTTGTCCTCCCTTCCTACCATTAAAGTACCCAGGGTGAGGACCTAAACATCTCAGCCCTCATGTCAGTTAAGTAATTTGGGTTCACCGATACTTTTCAGCTTTAGGTAGGTCTCTTCCGTCTACCTTGGGCCTTCCACTTCTGGCTCAGTAGTAATTCAACAAAAAAGGGGGAAATTGTAGACGGAGACCATTGAAACAGACTATGCTGTGAAGGAATTTATTTATAATCCATGCGCCACAACATGTTTCGGGTATCAAGTACCCTTTCTCGACACTTGGAACGTCGACAGAATTAAAACTGCTGCTAAACACGACATTACAATCAATTCTACATTCATCTTGGATCAAATGATGAATTGGTGTAATGTCCCGGTAGTGTATGACCAACTTTAGCAGTGCCCGCATGCGGTGTCCAGAACTTCCATTTTTTTCAAGGAGTCTCCTTCACCACAAACTGTGCCTCTGTGCTGTAATCCATCAATCCAAATGATCCCTGCTCGCTGCCACAGTAAAAAAATAAAACACCCCTCTCATTCAGTGTGTCTGCACCTATCACTTGCCCCCTTTATTCAGTGTGTCTGTTCTATTGACTTGGGTGGTTGCACCAATTGCTCTCCCCTCTGTGTATCCCCCTCAATCACTGCCTACTTCTATTGTTGCTGGAAATCCATGGGAAAATCACTTCCAGAAATGTATTTTTCTTTTTGATGACACAGGCTAATACTTAAGTGAATGTGCCCATACACTAGTTAGATATTAAATTTATTAGATGTTTCTTTGTAGAGGAATGTCTTGGCGCTGGTGGTTTATCACTTTCTGACATTCCTACGGCTGTCCCGTCTGGCCCATTCATTTTGCGATCGCAAATCATTCCAAAAAAAGAAAGGGTCAGGTGGTTCCTTCAGCATTGCTCGGACGTTCTGGGAACATTGGAAGGTGAGTTCCTTTGGCAAAGATTTTCTAGCAGATTTCAATTGTAAAACTGACTCAAAATTGATAAGTTACTTTATCAATTGGAAATAAGTTATTGGCAGAATCAATCAAAGCGATCAAATCTGCTAAAAGATTCTAACAGTGTATGGCCAGCCTATATCTTTCAACAGCACAATTACACATGAATACAAATACTGGAAAGGTAAACCTGATTCTGTCAATGTATAAATCATTAATCAACGCAAACAAATGTTTAAGGGAAAAAGAGCTTTTTAACATGAACATCATGTGTAAGTGTGTCCAAGGACTTTACCAGGCAGTGCTAAAGAATAGCAAATGACAGGAGGTCATTTAAAGCAGCTTAAGGAAATGCATATGAGTCAGCATATGAGGTTTTTTACTTCAAGGGCAGAAGTTATTGTGTAACTAACATCAATTGTTATACTTTCCTAACTTGAAAAGACCTTTCAGTTATGTATGTATAATTTTATTTATAAAGCGTCACTTGGGTACACAGCGCTGTACAATATAAAATACAGTGTATGCAAACAAGGGGATAAGTGCAAGCCATTATACAGATAAATAAAAATTAAATACATCAGTTAAGAACACATATATGGATAAATTGTGGATAAATTGATATAAGTGCAGCATGCCTTGACACATTAGGAATGAATTATTTACCAATCCTACAGTACTTGAAACAACAAAAATCATTGGGTCATTTGGGTCTGTTGAAACGTGTTCTACACAATAAAACCACTGCATTAAGCCCTTAGTGCCTACTCTGGTTTATTGGCCTCCACCTTAAATTATTTACGTGTGTGTGTGTGTGTATTTACTTGTATATATACATACTGGCTGTATGACTGATATCATACTGTATTTACTTGTGTGTGTGTGTGTGTGTGTGTGTGTGTGTGTGTGTGTGTGTGTATATATATATATATATATATTATACAGACTTGCTGTATGAATCTCATACTGTATTTACTGTATATATACAGACTTGCTGTATGATGCCGATATCATACTGTATTTACGTGTGTGTGTATGTGTGTGTGTATATATATATATATATATATATATATATATATATATATATATACAGACTTGCTGTATGACTGATCATACTGTATTTACTTGTATATATACAGACTTATGATACTGATATCATACTGTATTTACTTGTATATATACAGACTGGCTGTATGACTGATATTATACTGTATTTACTTGTGTATATATACAGACTGGCTGTATGACTGATATCATACTGTATTTACGTGTGTGTGTGTGTAATTTATATATATATATATATATATATATTATATATATATATATATACACAGACTTGCTGTATGATACCGATATCATACTGTATTTACGTGTGTGTGTGTGTGTGTGTGTGTGTGTTGTTTATAATTATATATATTATATATATATATATATATTTAAATATATATATATATAATAATATACAAATACAAGAATATGCAGCTCAAACCTTTATTTTAATTACTTTCAGATGCGGATCAAAGGAGTACCGGCAATTAATACATTACACAAAAGTCTCCAGCACTCAACTATACATATAAGCATAAATAAATTAGATATCACCGATCAAACAAGTATGCAAGCAACGAAGGGTGATTACCTGCACTAAAGTTAAAATGGATCCGTTTAGTTAATAGTTTGTACAAACTTGCGTCAGCTGATGCGCCACTTCAAGGCAGTATCCCAGCATCAGTCCTAACCTAATGAGTAAGGATACTGCCTTGAAGTGGCGCATCAGCTGACGCAAGTTTGTACAAACTATGTAACTAAACGTATCCATTTTAACTTTAGTGCAGGTAATCACCCTTCGTTGCTTGCATACTTGTTTGATCGTGATATCTAATTTATTTATGCTTATATGTATAGTTGAGTGCTGGAGACTTTTGTGTAATGTATTAATTGCCGGTACTCCTTTGCACCGCATCTGAAAGTAATTTAAAATAAAGGTTTGAGCTGCATATTCTTGTATTTGTAGATAATAAAGGGCAATACGGCTAAGCTCGATTTTATATGCTTTGCTCCCTGAGTAAATTTATTCCCCCGCCCCTTTAAGGCAGTCCAGATAAAAAGAAGTTTTAGAAGCTCTGTAAGCTCCCATGATTCCTTGGTATAGGTCATACTAAATAAAGAGAGAAGCAGGTATGGTCTTGTTCCCCCAGGGATTGAACTTTACTCATTAGGTTAGGACTGATGCTGGGATACTGCCTTGAAGTGGCGTGGCTTGTATATATACAGACTTATGATACTGATATCATACTGTATTTACTTGTATATATACAGACTGGCTGTATGACTGATATTATACTGTATTTACTTGTATATATACAGACTTACTGTATGATTCTGAGATCATACTGTATTTACTTGTATATATACAGACTTACTGTATGATACGGATATCATACTATATTTACTTGTATATATACAGACTTACTGTATGATACTGATATCATACTGTATTTACTTGTATATATACAGACTTACTGTATGATACTGATATCATACTGTATTTACTTGTATATATACAGACTTACTGTATGATACTGATATCATACTGTATTTACTTGTATATATACAGACTGGCTGTATGACTGATATCATACTGTATTTACTTGTATATATACAGACTTACTGTATGATACGGATATCATACTGTATTTACTTGTATATATACAGACTTACTGTATGATACGGATATCATACTGTATTTGTATACATACAGACTTACTGTATGATACGGATATCATACTGTATTTGTATATATACAGACTTACTGTATGATACTGAGATCATACTGTATTTACTTGTGTATATATACAGACTTACTGTATGATACTGATATCATACTGTATTTACTTGTATATATACAGACTTACTGCTTGTGAAGGTTCTCATTCACGCCCAGAGTAAGGTATGTGAAAATAAAGAAACCAAGCCTAAATAGAGGTGGGGGGGTTCGACACCAACTGTCTGCCATATACAATGCTGTTTTGACACCTTACTCTGGGCGTTCCTATAACACCTCTTAGCCACTATCCAATCATGCCCTTAAAGGGCATGTCCACCCCCAAAACTATAATTTGAACACTAATTGCCCACATTGTGCTCTTTAAAAAGAGTCCTACCTTGCCTCTTAATTCGATCAGGATGATTAGGATGTCTGCAGAGAACTTCTGAAAAATGGACACTAGGAGGCTTAGATAGCCTATTTAGTGTCTTCCCTCTCCTCAGCCTCCGGGAGAATTTTGTCCTGCGCATAGGAGCGCAACTCCCCGAACCTGGAAGAATCCGCTCCCCCCTCCCTTCCAGTGACGCGTCTGCTTAAAAAAACAGCAAGATTTTGTTCTGTAATGCTGGCCGCGAATTGACCAATCGCGGACCAGCACTGCATCAGCCAATGACAGCTTTACTTCCTTCCACCAATCCGGTACCTGGAGGTACCATGTGATAACCTGCCAGCCAATTACGCTCCTGCCAAAACGATCCTGCATCAACAGTCTATTTGGATTTAAGCAAGGAAGCGGCACTGACTTAATGATGTGGGCGGAGCCAAATGCTGTAATCCGATGGCCGGCCGGGTAGAAGCACGAGACTAGGAGCGCGCAGAGCGTAATTCCGTCATCAGATTGACAGCAGCTTGGTCAGGGAGACGGCCTTAGGCTGCAGATCTTCAACAGGTAATAACTTTTTATAGAAAACGTTTTTTGAGAAACGGCCACGGCGTTTCAGGTGGGGCACCCCGTTACTACAATCAGTGAAAAGTTTATTTTTGGGGTGGACATTACCTTTAACACTTGGCTGTGATATGCTAATTGGGATTTTCCAGGGTACATAATTGCCACAGATTCTTGTACAAGTCATTCTGAATTGAGAAAGCCAGTCGGATGACTAGCAGGGCCGGATTTACACTTTTTTCTCCCCTAGGCCAGCTAACTTGTGCCGCCCCCCTCTTTCTCGTGTGTCTCCCCCCCAGTACTATAAAGAAAATAAACTGTAGATTCAAAAATAAATTTACTGAAATAATTGACAATAAAAAACATAACTTATACAAACATAAATAACATTATAAAAAAAATTATAAAGATGCAATAATTTAAAAAAACTTTAAAATTGAACATGAAACATAACTTAAAAACAAGAAGTGCTCATTTAAAATTGTAAAGTGCCAAATCCAATAACATTATAAAGTCAATTAAAAACACTGCTTTCAGTCTCTGATTGAGGCAGTGCAGCTGTCCTTATAATTAAGAGCTGCAGCACATTTTTTTTTTATAAATAGTTCCACTTTAAACAATAACTTAAACTAAAACCTTCTGCATAACAGTATAAACAGATATCAAACAGGATTTATCTATAATCTCACATGTTATAACCTTCTAGAACGCACTTTTCTTTTTGCAAACTCATCAATTATGTCATCATACGGAAGTTCCATTACAAGCTGTGGTTCAGTAGACAGCAGAGCAAAACTGTTCAACCTTTCTTCAGTAAGAGAGGATCTTAAGTAATCTTTAAGTCTCCTCAAACATGAGAAAGACCTCTCTGCAGTTGGTTGCCATTGTGCAAAGGAAAATATGCAAAGCAACATGTATGTTTGGGTAGATGACTTGTAATGAATCAGTAGCAATTGTCTGAAGGAGATGAGGAATAGTAAAATGTACCATACCAGTACTTTTCAAATAGGAAGAAAGGTGCAGACACTCATCTGGAAGATTGTCTTGTAAGTCATTAGAGTATACCATGCACAGGTTTGTAGCATAAGTGATTATATTATTACTGTCAAGAGTTGTAATTTTCTCAAAGAAGCAGAATTGCTCACTTAATTGTTGATATGCTTCTGCTCTCTTTTGAAGCTCAGATGTAAGTCTATCCAACATCACCAGAAATGTGTTGACTCTAAATTTGTCTTTTGGAGTCTGTATAACTTGTCCTTTGTGGCTCACATCAAATGGCAGTTTGATCTTTCTTTCTCTCTCTGTAGCTCCCTTGTATTCCTCCAGTCCAGACATATCTTTGGCTTCTTTGTCGAACCTGTCATATCCATCCCTGGTTTCTTGCAAAAGTGTTAGTAGCCCACCATATAGCTGAACAACTGATGATACTTCAATATCAGTGCTCTGTAAACGTCTGCTGGTAGCATTACACCTTTCCAGGATGTAGCTCCAAAACACTGTCAAGATGGCAGTTTCAAGGGTCTGTCAATCTTATTCCATGAGCCTCTGCCCGAACATCAGACTTTTGGAGAGAATCATCTGCTATTTCATCCAAAGCTCCAATGATCTCCTTCCATGATTTTCTAAGGCTGAGGCATGCATCACTCCTTGCTGACCATCTTGTAGTGGACAAACTCTTTAAAACTGTAGCTCCAGACTGCATGTGAGAAACAAGCACCTCCCACCTTGCTGGTGTTCCAGAAAAAAAATTGTACAATTGCTGCACAATGCGGAAAAATGACACTGCATCTCTACAGCTATCAACAGCACATGTTCCAACAAGATTAAGTGAATGGGCAGCACAAAGTATAAATAAAGCAAGAGGGTTGATCTGTTTGATTCGAGCTTGAAGGCCTGAATATTGCCCAGACATGTTGCTAGCATTATCATAAGATTGCCCCCTGCAATCCATGATGTCAATCTGAAAAGATTTTAAAGTTTCCAATACTGCATTACACAGGTTTTCTGATTTGTGTCCTACATTGGGAATAAATTTGAGGAATCTTTCTTTGGGGACACCATCTTTGTTCATATATCGAATTATGAATGACAGCTGGTCCATATGAGCTATATCCGGAGTGGAGTCAACACTGATTGAGTAATACTTGGCTTCCTTGATTTCTTTTATTATTGCATCTAGCACTTTAGATGATAGGATATCAATAAACTCATAGCACACTGTTTTTGATAAATAAGATGCTGTGCCTGATCCAACAGTTCCATATTTCTTTATGTGCTCTTCCAAAAATGGATCATGAGCTGAAATTGCTTTCAGCATCATAAGATAATTACCATTTGTCAGTGAGCCAAATTTCTCATTGGAACCTCTAAATGGCAACCCTCGGGTAGAAAGGAACTTTACTACTGTAACAACTCGTTTGAGAACTTCCCTCCAGTACTTTATTTCCTCATTCTGCCTCTGGATTAAATGATGGTCGATTCTTCCATGCATCTTTGCCCTGCTTTGCATTTGCAGATAACAGTCTTTGTGCTGTTTTGGAATCCTCATGTTCCATCAGTCGGACAGAAGCATTCTTCCAATCATTAAAACCTTAATTTGCCAACATTCCAATACCACCATATAAACGGCAAGCAGCACGAAATATCTTCTTTAATTTGATAGAATATACAAGCCATGGACGTGGTATTACTTCTCCATTTCGATGTACACTTGTAAAAAGTTTGTCAGACATGCATCTTGCTCTATCTGCATAGTGTCTCACTGATAGAGAGAATTTAGCATCTTTGTTTTGTTTGATACCATTCAAAGCAATGTGGTCCTTTAACTTTTCACAATGCGTATTCCAATCAACAGGATCACTGGTAAACTGAACGTCCATGCTTTTAGTATTAGATTGACCCTTAGACACTGCAGGAGGTACAACTTCACATGGTTCCTCCTGTGTGATATTGCCAGATCTCTCCGAGGGATCATTAAATGTTGCCATAAAAGAAGCTGCTTTTTCACATCTTTCTTCTTGGACAACATTTAAACTCTGGAAAGTTGAAGGTGAGGTCCCTTGGCTTGAAATTCCTTCTTTGGGAATAACATCAGAGGGGTCTTTTTCTCTCTGTGTTTTGGTGAAGAAAGTTTCAAGCCTGGGAGTTCGCTCCAACTCTGCACAGTATCTTTTTGCCTTCTCTCTGGCAATCTTACGGAATGCATGACCGCTAA
Organism: Hymenochirus boettgeri; assembly: GCA_019447015.1. Classification (NCBI taxonomy): domain Eukaryota; kingdom Metazoa; phylum Chordata; class Amphibia; order Anura; family Pipidae; genus Hymenochirus; species Hymenochirus boettgeri. The sequence continues at coordinate 201,816,955 of CM033474.1, read as the reverse complement.
GCTTTTTTCTTTTTTCAGACATAGAAAAACAGGTTCAGTTTCCTGTGACAAAAAACAATTGTCATCAAATCTGTACTGACACAACCAGCGCAAAAACGGGGAAACAAACACCGTATGGACAACGAAGGTGTGCATAGCATCAGATGTTAAATATTTAGGCTGAGGCCACACTACAACGCACAGGAATCGCGCACAAAATCGCGAGCGTTATCGCACGCGATTGTGTGCGCTTTTCTTGTGCGTTCACCTTTGCGTTCGCGTTTTGCGCATGCGTTTTTGCTATTTCGCGTTATGGAAACGCTGCGTTAACGCACCAAAAATGGTGAACGCATGCGTCACCAAAACACGAACGGACGCGCAATCGCATGCACATTGGAAATTGCGGGAATTTTTGCGTTCCCGCGATTTCCATTTTAGCGAAAATCGCGTGCGCAATTGCGAGCGCGAAACGCGTGCGCAAACGCAGGAAAAACGCGCTAGTGTGGCCTAGCCCTTACACAGTAAACCAAAATGAATGCAGTGTAAACACAATTGGTTTGTAATCAGTGCAGTCTGGGGAAGGCTGGCCCAAGACTTCAATAGATAAAGAAATAGATTAGACAGCCATAGCTGGACTTGTCTGCGTAACTGGCTAACCTCCCTGACATAAACAAAAAGGGGGGCTGTGGGAGCACTCCTATATCAACATTATTATAACATATAGTGGAGGTGCTACTGATCTGACCAAAACATTAGAAGAAACAAGAAAAGAGATGATCAATGCACATTCCTGGGCCCCATATATCATAATATCTATGCTAGTGCAAACAGTAAAAACATGGGGGTTTTAGTTACAATTTTATGTATAAAAGTGAAAATCCTTCCAACCACGTCAAGGTAACCCCAGTATGGAAGGTCCTAACAATTTACCTTGGGTCATTTATCTGGGCTGACACTCCCTGCTTGGTTGCATTTTCTTGGGAAGGTTGTCTCCCTGATCTTACATTGGATTAATATTAAGGGCTATCATTAATTTTATTATAATATTATTATAATATTTTAATTAATATTAAGGGGCATGGCCAATTGGTGTCCACACAGAATCCACTTCTAACATGTACGTAAATGCAACTCATTGGAGTAGTGGCTTACATCCATCCTCCAAATGGTTGTCCTGCAATGTCTGTTCAAAATCCAGGAAACTGATAGGAGCCTGTCTGTAAAAAGGTTTCTTCCCCTTCCCTGTCCTCTAGGAGGAACTCAGGCATGCCCAGGGAAGCCCTTCCCCCCCTCTCCCACCCTCCGGATCCCTCCATGGGAGCAGTAGGAAAATAATCTATTTTCTATTGTGTAGCTACCTCCCTCCCAACCCTAAACGCAGGCTTTATTTGTAAAAAAAACCAACAAAAAACCAGCAGATAACTTACTTAACAGCCTTTGTTTCCATGGCTGTTGTCTGTCTGCCTCTCAGCAGACGTGGCTGCCGGTCCACCTTTGTGAGAGTAACATTACAGGCAGGTATTTTACAAATTGGTTTGGAGGGGGGAGGCTACACTACAGAAAAATGTTTAATTTTGTAACTATACAAGCCAAGCTAAAGAATTTAGCAGTGGCTGTCAGTATCAATATATTGCTCAGTTTGCAGTGAGATAGAAATAATTAAAACTTTAAAAATAGGGGGAAGTTTCCCTTTAACCAATACATCCTAACATTGGATAATTTGGGAATAATTGTGGGGACATAAGAGGAAAAACTTTTATTTCTTTAAACTTCATTTTTACAGTAATTGCTGAGGGAGCACATTAATAAAGTACAGATAGTATCAGTCTTATATAGTATTAACCCATGGTGATCTGGACTGTACCTTTATATCAGCATAAGAGGAGTGCAGTGCAGGTCTGAGCCGAACAGTGCAGGAGCCGAACAGTGCAGGTCTGAGCAGGAGATACAGAAGCCCGGTACCAACTAATCACAGACTCGACAGGCGTGAAACTAAAGTTTAGTTTCCACAAAGCAAAGGTGGCTCGTACGACGTGACGTCATCACATACGACGTGACGTGACGTCATAACGCAGCGTAAGTTTATTGGCTGAAGGGATGCCGGCATGCCGGATAAACCTATTGGCAGCCGGAGGAAGGGAGAGGGTTACAATTTGCCGCACAGATGCAGGACGAAAAGGAGTGACATAAGCTTGTTTTCATGCCGCCCCTAGCAGTTGTGGCACCCTAGGCCACGGCCTATGTGGCCTAGTGGGAAATCCGGCCCTGATGACTAGCGAAACGTCTTTAAGAACTAAACTTCAAGTCCAGTTGATCTAATTGAATACAACAGATATACAGACTTACTGTATGATACGGATATCATACTGTATTTACTTGTGTGTGTGTGTGTATATAAATATATATATATATACAAATATATACAGACTTGCTGTATGATATCCTACTGTATTTACTTGTATATATACAGACTTACTTATGATACTGATATCATACTGTATTTACTTGTATATATACAAACTTGCTGTATGATACTGATATCCTACTGTATTTACTTGTATATATACAGACTTACTGTATGATACGGATATCATACTGTATTTACTTGTGTGTATATATATATAGACTTACTGTATGATACTGATATACTGTATTTACTTGTATATATACAGACTTGCTGTATGATACTGATATCATACTTTATTTACTTGTGTATATATACAGACTTACTGTATTTACTTGTGTGTGCATATATATGTGTGTATATATATATATATATATATATATATATATATATATATATATATATATATATATATATATACTTATGATACTGATATCATACTGTATTTACTTGTGTATATATATACAGAGTTGCTGTATGATATACTGTATTTACTTGTATATATACAGACTTACTTATGATACTGATATCATACTGTATTTACTTGTGTGTATATGTATATATACAGACTTGCTGTATGATATCATACTGTATTTACTTGTATATTTTCAGACTTGCTGTATGATACTGATATCCTACTGTTTACTTGTATATATACAGACTTACTGAATGCTGTAGGTTACTGATATCATACTGTGTTTGTAAATCACTGATATTCTTTGCAGAAGTACAAATGTTAAAGAGTGGTTATCCTGCCTATACCACATCATGTGCCTGGCTGGGCTATCCAGATGAACAGTTAAAAAAGGTTTGGCCATTTTTTCAATATAATTATCAATATTGTGTGATTATTGGGCCTATAACAGAACATGTTAAAGGATAACTATTGTGTGTATAAAGTTTTTTTTTAAATGCTTATAATTCCTACCTCCCAGTATTGTTTCTGTGAAGAGCACCAGCACAAAGAAAACTGATTCTGCCAGTCTTCCTCCTGGCTTCAGCACTATCTTTAATAAAGGAATAGTCCAGGATTAACCTGGCAAATGTAAACGGTTATTAGTGCTGAAGCTCTTCAAGGAAACAATATTGTGAGGTAGGAATAATCAATCCAACCTCCCTGCCCACAGTACTTTCCTTTTTTTAAATGTTAATTTTTAGAGTATAGTTATCCTTTAAGCCTTTACTAAGTGAAAGGCAGTAGAATAAACATCGGAAAGTGTAATGATACGTCTCATAGAGAATGGTTAACTTGCCACTAGAGATGGCCGAACTTTCAAAAGTTCGGTCCGTTTTCGAACTTTCGAACTATATGGAAAGTTCAAAAACGGACCCAAGTCAATGGGAGTCAAATAGTTCAAATGAAATGCAATTAAAATATCAATGATAACTTAATGTAAATAGCTGTGGGACCTGGGAAATGGTCTGGGGAACATGTTCCATATCCAGGACTTTCGAAAACTCAATTTTACTCTCACGCTCGCTACTTTCGAGCTCTCAGGAACAGACATGCTTTCTAAAGCTACCCATACATGGGCAGATGATCTTCTGATCGAGTTAAACCATTGGTAGAACCACTCGAAGCTCGATGTTTTGATCTTTCCCCACATTTCCAGACTGAAGATGGGGTCGGTGGAAAATTTTCCGCCTGGCCCCATCTTTGCTTTTCTGATAAACCGCTCGACAATGTCCCGGAAACAGCTTTCGATTTTACAAGCAATCTGATTAATTCGATCAGATTGCTCAAAAAATTGATCAGGTCTATGGGGTGCTAAAGGCTGATGGTACATATTGTGTTTTAAAATGTGTCAGATATTGGTGCACTGCTATAACCTCACTTTATTAAAATGTATATCTAGCAATAGAAGGAGGAGAGACCGGAGGTCTAACTTATGTTAATAATACTTTTTATATATAAGCCTTCAAGCATAATATTACCTCCCCGCCCAGATGTAATAAGCCAGAAGAACCCCCACATACAAAACAAGCATCTGATATAGCAGGAAGCAGGTGCGGACTATAAAGTACTAGTATGGTAGTCGACAATGATCCTCTGACAAAGTGACTCTGGCTGATGTGGTCTATGGACAGCCCCATGCCACTTCATTGACTTGGTATTGCTAACTAACTAGGCACTGTTTAGTACTGTATATTGCTCTACTTGCTACATGCTATATTACAGTAGGTTATTATTACAGGAACAGGTCGGCACCTCCTATATTACAAAATCGTGTCGATGTCTCACCTAACATACAGGTGGTGCTATGAGAACACTAACAATTGAAAGACTATGTAATAGAGCAGGTGGCACAGACGTCATCTGCCCTAAACTAAAGATACTCAAATTAGCACTGCATCAATGAAGGGACACTAATAAAAGATGGCAATTATAGCACGTCAATAAACCAAGCTCACAGGAATAGCCAAACTAAAGTTGTATTATAGACAAACACATAATAACAAAACAATAACCACAGTCCCACGTAGAAAACCCCCCCACAGTCACCCACGATATCAGCAGCAGATAAGAGGAATAAATTAGATGTGCATACGTGACAGCACCGTCCAAACAGTTACTTGAATATAGATACTATGTAGATAGATCATGTGCTAAGCTGGATGCACAGTGTCCTTGATCACAGTTCCCGATCTGAAACACAATTGTAATCCACACAACTATTTCCATGATGCATAGTTACCGTCCTCCGTGTTACCAATCTTAAGTCCAATCCTACGGTCGAAGTTCTTCCTACTGAGGTTCCCCGGTTCCCACATCTGCGTCCGTTACTTCCGGTTTGCACTTCCTGTTCACCACGCTGGAATCCACCATTGCTTCTCCTTACTCAAACTCTCTCTGTTGCTGCTGTGGGTGCCGGTACGCCTACGCGCGTTTCGTCACTCACGTGACTTCTTCAGGGCGTTCAGACTTCCCCAATGAGGGCACCTTATATGCATAGCGTACAGAAACTCCGCCTGCATCAATTCCCTGTCTTTTTTCCTGGTTATTAACCCTTCAGGGCACAAAGGGGATTAAATAGACTGGATCCTCTAAACAGTACCAGCCCACTACCCCTTCAATTTAACCAAATTGAAGGTAAATGCCGAAGGGTGCCCATAATATAGCCCAGGAAACTAATACTGAAAAACAATTTTACAAACATGGTATTGTCTAATAATGGACCAAAAAGCATTCTCTTACATAGTCACACATATTGATATATTTAACCCTTCACATCAGGATACTCCATTTTAAGGGGGTCTATATCCTATATTAGGGTCATTTTAACCTCTCAATTCACAGAAAGCATCCATAATGCATTTCTTCATTCATACCATGAGGACACATCGTATTTAAATTGAAAATCCATTTCAGTTCACTCTTCAAGAGGGCTGTATTCAAGTCACCCCCCCTTATATTCATACTAAGGTGTTCCACTCCACAAAAAGAGATCACATATGGATTACCATTATGCTTCTCCAGTACATGTTTTGCCACACTGCTCCGTGCCGGTTCTTTATTTTTTATTGCCCTAACGTGCTCCTGAATTCTCGCCGTGAGTGGACGCTTAGTCTTGCCCACATACCTTAGACTGCAAGAGCACGTTATGAGGTAGATCACATTAGGGGTTTGACATGTTATCAACCTGCCTATTTTCCACAATCTACCATCCATGCCTGACACCTTATTATTTTCTGTCATATACACACACATGGAACAGCGTCCACAGCGCCTATTTCCTTGGGCTTTCTTTATGCCCAACCATTTATCCATAGTCGCCACCTGGCTTTTCTCTTGATAGTGGCTATGTGATAGAAAGTCCCTCAAAGATTTTGCCCTCCTGGCAGTCATAGAGGGATGTGGGTCCACCCTTTCTTTTAAATCATCATCATCTGCAATCAAAAACCAATATTTTCGTAGACAGTCAAGCAGATTATTCCATTCATAATTATACTTGGTGATCAATCTGATCTTCCCCAACCCCTCTTTATTCTTATGCTGGGTCCTATTTCCATACACCAAATTAGATCTGTTAGTTCCTCTTGCTCTTTTATATGCTTTTAATAGATCAGAATGTCTATAGCCCCGACTTTCGAACTCCCTCCACATTATGCCCGCATGTTTGCGGAAATCTTCCAAACTAGAGCAGTTTCGTCTCATCCGTAGGAATTGGCCTATCGGGATTGCTCTAATTGTGGAAGGTGGATGATGGCTATCAGCTTTCAGTAGCGTATTTGCTGCCGTGGGTTTTTTATATGATTCCACTCCTATGACACCATCCTGTATCATCACTTTAATATCAAGAAACTCTATGCTTGTTTTATTCATATTTAGGGTTAACTTAATATTACAAATATTTTTATTCAACTCCTGAATGAAGTTATATAGAGTCTCCTCCTTCCCTTGCCAAACCAGTAGGATGTCATCCACATAGCGTACCCAAAGCAAGATGTTATTCTGTACCCCCAGGGACGCCCCCAGGGACGCCCCCAGGGTTAAATATATCAATATGTGTGACTATGTAAGAGAATGCTTTTTAGGTGATTGCTTCATTCACATCCCACCTCTGGTTTGCTCAAGCATCTAAGAAGCAATGAACAACAAATACAAACAGATATAGAAGCAACCCAGAGTGTTTTGAAGCACTATCTGCTTGGCCCTCCGCAATCATCAGTACAATGGACCTTAACATACAAAATGCTGTAAACGCTATGGCATGCCCACTGTTCATTGCATCCATCTAGTATACACCTTTCGGCTTTCGTATAAAACATCATGAGGAGATAAGGAGACGGGATATGGGAATTTAATAACTGCTTGGTAATTAAAGATAGAGTAAGAAAATCTTTAGGCAAAAACACACCAGTATTTCCAGACACTGTAGAGTTGCTTTCTATTGGATATTGTCAAGGGCTAGGCCACACTAGTGTATTTTCACGCATTTGCGCACACGTTTTCGCTCGCGATTGCGCCCACAGGAAACACGGGGCATTCCTGCAATTTTCTGATGCACATGCGATTGCGGGCCCGTTTCTGTTTCGCGGTCAAGCATTTTTTGCGCAATCGCATGTGCTTTTAACTTTGAAAATAGTGAAAACACGCGAACACACAGAAATCACACGCAATCGATAACGTGCGCGATTTGGTGTGTTGTAGTGTGGCCTCAGCCTTATTCCGTAAACCAGACAATGGGAAAGACTCAGTAGTTTGTTTATTGCCTGTTTTTCCAAACTGAATTGAAAACTCCAATAGTGTTGCCACATATACATGCTTCAGAGTTTTGGAAATTGCTCAAATGCAAACTTCGTGTTGAGTAACCTAAGCAGCACAATAAGCAGATCATACTGTTTGTACAAGTGTTACAATTTCAAGGGGAGGTATATTGAGAGGTATGCTTTAGAAAGGGAATACCTTATGTAGGACTGTATAGATTATTAGCACACCCAGCAGATTGCATTTTTCTAACATGCATAGTTTTTAAGAGGGATGTTGAAGTTATATTAACGGGATGATTCTGACAAATTGCCAGATAACTAATTAAAGACAATGTTCGCAATATTAGATAGTTTACATTACCATTAGATTATCTGATCCAATCATTCCCCGGATAAGCTCACACCGCCGATTGTCATCTTTTAGATCTGCTCCAACTTTCACCTTAACCTGTATTCATTTGTTTAGTAAAACAAAATTACGGTACATACATTTCTTTTATCATTTTTCATCTCATACTAAGTTTCTTTCAGTTAATGGGCAACTATAGTGCCCAGACAACTCCTTTCAGATTAAACTAAATTTATCAGGGAGGTTGGAGACATCACATTTTGCCCCATAAGATCTACAGTTAGCCATCAAAAATCCACTCATTTAGGGGCTGAGGACTCAGCACTTCTCTGTCAGCTTGAGCCAGGAATGGGAAAAGTAGTGGGATACTGCATTATTTGCAGGCTCACCATAACTTTAGTCTATGTACACACCATGCAATTGTTCAGGGCAATTGACCAATAGCTCATGGAATCAGTTGATCGAGCTGAAAAAAATTGCATGGCTTTGCAGGTGGCCTGTGACAGACGTCTAACCTTTCTTGTGTCCAAAATTTGACAGATGGGCGATCGAAATTCAGAAAACCACTGTCCTCTATAGACCATTCGGTCGCAGCAACAACGTCCTGGCCGATTGGTCAAGTGGCAAACGGCCAGTAGGGAGAAGGATCCCATGGGTGTGTACCCAGCATTAGGGGGCAAACTGGAAAGTAGGAGTAAGGTATCAAACAGGTGAGTTCTCACAGCAAGCAACTCTTTGGCAGTTTAGACTTAAGGTGGACTTGGAGGTAACAATATAATGGCCCAATACCGGTATCACAAATTATCACTCTGTGTATGGGGTCTGCCAACAAAACCTATTCTGGATGGACAACAATTTCAGCCAAACGGTATTTTCGGTTGTCTATGGCAACCATTACTCACATTTAGTAAATAAGATATTGTTACTTTCAACACTTTAAAGCCAGATTATACTGATCCAACAAACAATGAAGTTTAAATTATATCAATGAATTCATTGAGGAATGTAACCTTAACTGTTGTGGCCTATGGGTCAATCTGTTGATTATGTAGATTAAAAATATTAACAGATTTAAATAGTTGGTGAAAAAGATTCTTAATAATATGATATATACAGTTGCAGTAAATAGGAAAACTGTTTATTAAACTGCTCTGAATTTTATGGATGTATCAGAAAAATACACAGACTTGTATGTTAAATTTAATTAAAACAGCAAATAAAAGCTGCAAAATCAATTACCTCAGAAAAAGAGATTGGATCTTGGTGCATTGCCTGATTCCAGTGTACACCATTTATTTTCTGAATTGATTGATTGTGTCGAGTATTGACACTGCAGCACTACATGTTTGTTATCCAAAATAAACAGATAATGGCATCAGCTGTGCATTCTATATTCCGAGCAAGGAAACAACACCTGGCTTATTCACACCTACAGAGCAATTTTGATCCAAATCAACTCCCCTTACAGAGCTTATACCCGGTCAATTAATAATTTTACTACCTTGTCCAGCCTTCTTTTAATGCATCTGAACAAAGCTAAAAGAGAACAATCAAGGATGTTTATAATAAATTGCAAGGAAAAAAAAAAAAAAAAAAAAGAAAGTTGTAGCACATTTCCTTCGCCCTATGGTGAGTGGCCACATCACATGCTGTGTTGCGTTCTGTTTTCGGATCTCTTGCGATCACCATATTTTTTTTGCTAATCACATTTGCTCAAATTTCAGCAAACGTGTGTAAAACATGCACTCTTTTCACACGTTTGACCTTAGCATCTGAATGCCTAATCTCGGTGAGCTTTCAGGAGCTAGGTGGGGGGATGTTATTGGTGTGTTCCATATAAAGTATCTTTTCATTTTAACATATTTTCAAATTAAGCCATAATACACATAATAGTAACAAAACAGCAGTACTGTTAAAGCTGTGTGCTGCAAAAGGTACTTGTAGGATTCAGTGCAGTGTGAACAGTATCTCTAACCAGCCATGACTCTTGGGGGAAATGTAGCACTTACTCGGGGTGTTTGTGTTGCATCATTTATCCATACTGTTGTTTTTCTCAGGCTCAGTAATGTTTGAATTTTTGAATTGCATCTTTAACTTGCCTATTTAGCTTGGTGGTATTAATCAAGGACACTTTTTAGTGGGGTATCTGTTGTATTCAATTAGATCAACTGGACTTGAAATGTAGTTCTTGAAGACGTTTCGCTAGTCATCCGACTGGCTTTCTCATTCAGAATGACTTGTACAAGAATCTGTGGCAATTATGTACCCTGGAAAATCCCAATTAGCATATCACCCAGGTGTTAAGGGTGTGATTAGATAGTGGCAAGAGGTGTTATAGGAACGCCCAGAGTAAGGTGTTAAAACAGCATTGTACATGGCAGACAGTTGGTGTCGAACCCCTGCTGCATCGACGTATGGCCCAGCACAGAAGAGCCAATTCCTCTGGTCAGGACTCAGCCGTGTATCTGCATCTTAAGGATAAAGGACATACCTTTGAAGATTGTAATGTTAACTACTGGCGAAGGAACGTGACTGGTTCAAGAGAGGTGTTAAGGAGGCCATTTATTGAAAAATAAAGAAACCAAGCCTAAATAGAGGTGGGGGGGTTCGACACCAACTGTCTGCCATGTACAATGCTGTTTTACACCTTACTCTGGGCGTTCCTATAACACCTCTTAGCCACTATCTAATCACACCCTTAACACCTGGCTGTGATATGCTAATTGGGATTTTCCAGGGTACATAATTGCCACAGATTCTTGTACAAGTCATTCTGAATTGAGAAAGCCAGTCGGATGACTAGCGAAACGTCTTCAAGACTACATTTCAGTCCAGTTGATCTAATTGATACAACAGATATACCATGACCTGGATGAATGAGAACCTTCACAAGCATTTTTAGTGGGGTCCCTCTTTATTTTTGTATTCTCTTTTCCTCACGCACAAAAATCCCTTCTTAAAGTCGCACTCACATATTCAATATAGGTACCGGTAAGTGCAACTTTTAGAAGGGATTGGCAGTGGCTGAGGCAGTTTCCATGCAGCTGCCACAATGAGCACCTACTGTAATATTGAAAGACTATGTAATAGAGCAGGTGGCACAGACGTCATCTGCCCTAAACTAAAGATACTCAAATTAGCACTGCATCAATGAAGGGACACTGAATAAAAGATGGCAATTATAGCACGTCAATAAACCAAGCTCACAGGAATAGCCAAACTAAAGTTGTATTATAACAAACACATAATAACAAAACAATAACCACAGTCCCACGTAGAAACCCCCCCCCCCCACAGTCACCCACGATATCAGCAGCAGATAAGAGGAATAAATTAGATGTGCATACGTGACAGCACCGTCCAAACAGTTCTATTGAATATAGATACTATGTAGATAGACATGTGCTAAGCTGGATGCACAGTGTCCTTGATCACAGTTCCCGATCTGAAACCAATTGTAATCCACACAACTATTTCCATGATGCATAGTTACCGTCCTCCGTGTTACCAATCTTAAGTCCAATCCTACGGTCGAAGTTTCTTCCTACTGAGGTTCCCCGGTTCCCACATCTGCGTCCGTTACTTCGGTTTGCACTTCCTGTCACCACGCTGGAATCCACCATTGCTTCTCCTTACTCAAACTCTCTCTGTTGCTGCTGTGGTGCCGGTACGCCTACGCGCGTTTCGCACTCACGTGACTTCTTCAGGGCGTTCAGACTTCCCCAATGAGGGCACCTTATATGCATAGCGTACAGAAACTCCGCCTGCATCAATTCCCTGTCTTTTTCTGGTTATTAACCCTTCAGGGCACAAAGGGGATTAAATAGACTGGATCCTCTAAACAGTACCAGCCCACTACCCCTTCAATTTAACCAAATTGAAGGTAAATGCCGAAGGGTGCCCATAATTAGCCCAGGAAACTAATACTGAAAAACATTTTACAAACATGGTATTGTCTAATAATGGACCAAAAGCATTCTCGGGCAGATGACGTCTGTGCCACCTGCTCTATTACATAGTCTTTCAATATATTACAGTAGGTGCTCATTGTGGCAGCTGCATGGAAACTGCCTCAGCCACTGCCAATCCCTTCTAAAAGTTGCACTTACCGGTACCTATATTGAATATGTGAGTGCGACTTTAAGAAGGGATTTTTGTGCTGAGGAAAAAGAGAATACAAAAATAAAGAGGTGACCCCACTAAAAATGCTTGTGAAGGTTCTCATTCATCCAGGTCATGGTATATCTGTTGTATTCAATTAGATCAACTGGACTTGAAATGTAGTCTTGAAGACGTTTCGCTAGTCATCCGACTGGCTTTCTCAATTCAGAATGACTTGTACAAGAATCTGTGGCAATTATGTACCCTGGAAAATCCCAATTAGCATATCACAGCCAGGTGTTAAGGGTGTGATTAGATAGTGGCTAAGAGGTGTTATAGGAACGCCCCGAGTAAGGTGTTAAAACAGACATTGTACATGGCAGACAGTTGGTGTTGAACCCCCCCACCTCTATTTAGGCTTGGTTCTTTATTTTCACATAAATGGCCTCCTTAACACCTCTCTTGAACCAGTCACGTTCCTTCGCCAGTATGTTAACATTACAATCTTCAAAGGTATGTCCTTATCTTAAGATGCAGATACACGGCGAGTCCTGACCGAGGAATTGGCTCTTCTGTGCTGGGCCATACGTCGATGCAGCAGGTTCGACACCAACTGTCTGCCATGTACAATGCTGTTTTAACACCTTACTCTGGGCGTTCCTATAACACCCTTTGCCACTATCTAATCACCAACCCTTAACACCTGGCTGTGATATGCTAATTGGGATTTTCCAGGGTACATAATTGCCACAGATTCTTGTACAAGTCATTCTGAATTGGAAAGCCAGTCGGATGACTAGCGAAACGTCTTCAAGAACTACATTTCAAGTCCAGTTGATCTAATTGAATACAACAGATACCCCACTAAAAAGTGTCCTTGTATAATACCACAAGTAAATAGGCAAGTTAAAGATGCAATTCAAAAATTCAAACATTACTGAGCCTGAGAAAAACAAGTACTGGATTAAATGATGCAACACAAACACCCCCGAGTAAGTGCTACATTTCCCCCAAGAGTCATGGCTGGTTAGAGATACTGTTCACACTGCACTGAATCCTACAAGTACCTTTTGCAGCACACAGCTTTAACAGTACTGCTGTTTGTTGTACTATTATGTGTATTATGGCTTAATTTGAAAATATGTTAACATTTGTACTATTATGTGTATTATGGCTTAATTTGAAAATATGTTAACATGTAAAAAGATACTTTATATGGAACACACCAATAACATCCCCCACCTAGCTCCTGAAAGCTCACCGAGATTAGGCATTCAGATGCTAAGGTCAAACGTGTGAAAAGAGTGCATGTTTTACACACGTTTGCTGAAATTTGAGCAAATGTGATTAGCAAAAAAAATATGGTGATCGCAAGAGATCCGAAAACAGAACGCAACACAGCATGTGATGTGGCCACTCACCATAAGGGCGAAGGAAATGTGCTACAACTTTCTTTTTTTTTTTTTTTTTTCCTTGCAATTTATTATAAACATCCTTGATTGTTCTCTTTTAGCTTTGTTCAGATGCATTAAAAGAAGGCTGGACAAGGTTAGTAAAATTATTAATTGACCGGGTATAAGCTCTGTAAGGGGAGTTGATTTGGATCAAAATTGCTCTGTAGGTGTGAATAAGCATCAGGTTGTTTCCTTGCTCGGAATATAGAATGCACAGCTGATGCCATTATCTGTTTATTTTGGATAACAAACATGTAGTGCTGCAGTGTCAATACTCGACACAATCAATCAATTCAGAAAATAAAATGGTGTACACTGGAATCAGGCAATGCACCAAGATCCAATCTCTTTTTCTGAGGTAATTGATTTTGCAGCTTTATTTTGCTGTTTTAATTAAACTTTAACATACAAGTCTGTGTATTTTTCTGATACATCCATAAAATTCAGAGCAGTTTAATAAACAGTTTTCCTATTTACTGCAGCTGTATATATCATATTATTAAGAATCTTTTTCACCAACTATTTAAATCTGTTAATATTTTTAAATCTACATAATCAACAGATTGACCCATAGGCCACAACAGTTAAGGTTACATTCCTCAATGAATTTCATTGATATAATTTAAACTTCATTGTTTGTTGGATCAGTAATATCTGGCTTTAAAGTGTTGAAAGTAACAATATCTTATTTACTAAATGTGAGTAATGGTTGCCATAGACAACCGAAAATACCGTTTGGCTGAAATTGTTGTCCATCCAGAATAGGTTTTGTTGGCAGACCCCATACACAGAGTGATAATTTGTGATACCGGGTATTGGGCCATTATATTGTTACCTCCAAGTCCACCTTAAGTCTAAACTGCCAAAGAGTTGCTTGCTGTGAGAACTCACCTGTTTGATACCTTACTCCTACTTTCCAGTTTGCCCCCTAATGCTGGGTACACACCATGGGATCCTTCGTCCCTACTGGCCGTTTGCCACTTGACCAATCGGCCAGGACTGTTGCTGCGACCGAATGGTCTATAGAGGACAGTGGTTTTCTGAATTTCGATCGCCCATCTGTCAAATTTTGGACACAAGAAAGGTTAGACGTCTGTCACAGGCCACTGCAAAGCCATGCAATTTTTTTCAGCTCGATCAACTGATTCACTGAGCTATTGGTCAATTGCCCTGAACAATTGCATGGTGTGTACATAGACTTAAAGTTATGGTGAGCCTGCAAATAATGCAGTATCCCACTACTTTTCCCATTCCTGGCTCAAGCTGACAGAGGAAGTGCTGAGTCCTCAGCCCCTAAATGAGTGGATTTTTGATGGCTAACTGTAGATCTTATGGGGCAAAATGTGATGTCTCCAACCTCCCTGATAAATTTAGTTTAATCTGAAAGGAGTTGTCTGGGCACTATAGTTGCCCATTAACTGAAAGAAACTTAGTATGAGATGAAAAATGATAAAAGAAATGTATGTACCGTAATTTTGTTTTACTAAACAAATGAATACAGGTTCAAGGTGAAAGTTGGAGCAGATCTAAAAGATGACAATCGGCGGTGTGAGCTTATCCGGGGAATGATTGGATCAGATAATCTAATGGTAATGTAAACTATCTAATAATTGCCGAACATTGTCTTTAATTAGTTATCTGGCAATTTGTCAGAATCATCCCGTTAATATAACTTCCAACATCCCTCTTAAAAACTATGCATGTTAGAAAAATGCAATCTGCTGGGTGTGCTAATAATCTATACAGTCCTACATAAGGTATTCCCTTTCTAAAGCATACCTCTCAATATACCTCCCCTTGAAATTTGTAACACTTGTACAAACAGTATGATCTGCTTATTGTGCTGCTTAGGTTACTCAACACGAAGTTTGCATTTGAGCAATTTCCAAAACTCTGAAGCATGTATATGTGGCAACACTATTGGAGTTTTCAATTCAGTTTGGAAAAACAGGCAATAAACAAACTACTGAGTCTTTCCCATTGTCTGGTTTACGGAATAAGGCTGAGGCCACACTACAACACACCAAATCGCGCACGTTATCGATTGCGTGTGATTTCTGTGTGTTCGCGTGTTTTCACTATTTTCAAAGTTAAAAGCGCATGCGATTGCGCAAAAAATGCTTGACCGCGAAACAGAAACGGGCCCGCAATCGCATGTGCATCAGAAAATTGCAGGAATGCCCCGTGATTTCCGTGTGGGCGCAATCGCGAGCAAAAACGTGTGCGCAAATGCGTGAAAAATACACTAGTGTGGCCTAGCCCTTTGACAATATCCAATAGAAAGCAACTCTACAGTGTCTGGAAATATCTGGCATGTGTGTTTTTGCCTAAAGATTTTCTTTACTCTATCTTTAATTACCAAGCAGTTATTAAATTCCCATATCCCGTCTCCTTATCTCCTCATGATGTTTTATACGAAAGCCGAAAGGTGTATACTAGATGGATGCAATGAACAGTGGGCATGCCATAGCTGTTTACAGCATTATTTGTATGATAAGGTCCATTGTACTGATGATTGCTGGAGGGCCAAGCAGATAGTGCTTCAAAACACTCTGGGTTGCTTCTATATCTGTTTGTATTTGTTTGTTCATTGCTTCTTAGATGCTTGATGCAAACCAGAGGTGGGATGTGAATGAAGCAATCACCTGGGTAAAAGAACTCGCTAAATTTAAACCAATATGGATTGAGGAACCTACGTCACCAGACGATATCCTTGGCCATGCAACTATTTCAAAGGTACACTTACTGTATTGGCTACAATGTATATTTTTGTTAACAGTCCTTAGCAGGTGGAGAAAATGTGTAGGCATAGTGAAACCTGTACTTTTTATCATTAGGGCAGGTATTTAAAAAAAAAAAACATTACTATACCATGTACCATTCTATAGTATTAAATAGATGGGGTGCTGAGGCATAATGGGTTAAAGTAATATGTAAGCATCATTTATTTTATAATTTTTTATTTGTCTTTTTGAATATGCTGCTAATGAAATTTCATTAGTCTGAAATACTGATATTAGGTACACACAATTAAAGGCATTATGCTCCTGAGGGAGGGGTGTGTCCCCTGAAGCTCTGTGAATATTTGTTAAGCTGCTGTGATTAAATAAATACTTTCAGGGAGAAGCAATACATTTCACTATCACAACTTACCTGCGCTCGTTCCTTGATGTATTAAACACTAGAAAAGGCGTTAATTTCTGTGCCACGAACTAGCGTTAAAAACCTGTATTGCATCACTTGCCGCCGGCACCGAAAAACCCTTGCTAATCTATTAGTACATAGTTAAGCGTGAGTTTTGCGCTTATTTACCTCTTTAGCACGGGGTATGGCATCTCCCTGTTTGACTTTAAGAGCAAATGATCATTTTCATATAAAGTGATACACACTCAAAAAAAATGACTTTAGGTAAATTGATAGTAATTGCTCTCCTGAGAATATTGCAATTTATTTCATTGATTATTTTACATAGTTTTGAAAATATTTACATTTTTGTCACCAGGTCCCTGCACTGCCTGCTTTCTGCTCTGAAACCATGTCAGTCAATCTGCCCTGGTCTCCTCCCCTTTGCCACCCCCCTGGTCCTTCCCACTCATGGACCCCATGGTCGCTCTAGTTGCAGGGCACCCCTGGCCCATTCCCTTACAGCCCCATGTGGCCCCACCCACTCGCGGGTGTCGAGGCCCTGCCCACTCGCGGGTGTCGAGGCCCTGCCCACTCGCGGGTGTCGTGGCCCACCCTGACCCCCCCACAGAAAACTGTGGAAACAGCCTTTTCAGGCAGAGTGAGAACTGCCTGAAAAGGCTGTTTTCACATAGTGAGAGAGAAGGGCTGTAGATTCCCTTACCTTCTCTGCAGCTGCAGGTCCTTCAAACAGCAGTCAGGGGGAAGGACTTCCTGTCTCCCTCACACACTGAGGGAGTCTGAGGCTGTGCTTGCCGGCGGCACTGTGCAGGAGAAGCCTTAGGAATATCACATGTCAGCCTCCCACCCATTAACTTTCCGGTCAGTCATTTCTTTATATCTTGGGCTGTGGAGCACGTAGAGAGGTGGTTGATGGCTCGTTTTAAAGGTAGGAAGCTGTTCCCCTTTAACACTGTTTGCCCCAGGGGCCCCTTCACACGTCAATCTGCATTCTAGCAGTACTATTATTAGTATACTGTGAGAAGGAATATCAATTAACAGGTTTCTTGTTAGATATATAGATAGATATAATAGATATATTTGATAGTATTTATTATGACTTTGTTTTATTTGTAGGCTATAGCTCCACTTAACATCGGTGTTGCCACAGGAGAACAGGTATGTTTACAAAGCAGCTATTTAAAAAAATACAGGTACATTTACATGTTGTGATTTGTTTCAATGCACCGCAATCATGTTTTTCACACCTATTACTGTGCGCTGATAGTGTGGCCTCAGGCTTAAAGGATGTCTGAATCATATTTTCACTTTATCACATAAACACCTTCAATATTTTTGAAATAAATACAGTATACATTACTCAATGTTTGAGTTTGTTGTGGAGATGTTTAGAGATCTGTAAAATAGATAAAAGAAGGGGACACCGGCAGTGGCAAGTGCAGGATTTTTATGGGGGGGGATTCCTAAATGGGTTACCACTGAACAAGCCGAGAAGTAGGTTCATGGCTGAATACATGCATGTGTTCTATTATATATGGATCATATAATATTATATATATTCTCTACTTGCCATGATTACCATCACAGTTAGCCAATACAGATATTCCCTATACTTTTGTCATAAAGTATATTCATTAAGGCTGGGTACACACAAACAGATTTTCAGGCCAACCTACAGATATTTCCGTGTATTGGCCCAAAACATTTGAGGCGATTTCAGAGGCTGTGGTAAACGCTGTCGGTCACCGTTTAACTAGATCGGATGAACAACCAAATTGACATGCCTGTAAATCATCGCCGATTGTGTTGTTCCATAGGAGGCATTTGCTGTGGCTAACCACTCTATAACTGCGAATGGTTGGGATGGAAAATTTGTCCATGTGTACTGAGCCTGACATTTCGTTTTACTTAAAAAAAAACACACGTGCCCTACAAGTCAGAGCTGTGACATTGAGGCGGATCTGACAGAATTTGATTAATATTGTTGGTATCGGGGCCTGCTGTGTGAGAGAGAGAACATTGTAAAATACAGCAGCATCAATGAATAAATAATTCCAGCATATTAAAATGCATAATAATTTATTGGCTTGCAAATTTCCATCATAGCGGCAACGTTTCGGGAAACATCCCTTTGTCAAGCCTAATAAACAAGCCTTGAATCAAACATGGACATCAAATCCCTTTAACACAAGGTAACAGGAAATTATGGGTGGCTGGGGTTATCTGTAAACATTGGTATCTTTTACAGAGGGCTTTGCCTAATATTCAGGAGTTCAGTAATACCCCACTCATCTCCTACAAAAAAGGTAGGTATATTAGATCAATGGTCTCTAACAATATGACAAAAACTGAGGAGTCCGAAAAAGGCACCTGGTTGAAAGGCCTTAATAGGGGTATGTTTCCATGTATGAGTGGAATCTTCTGTAATAAAGTGATTAAAGGTAGAGAGTTTATCCATCCATTCACAGGCAAAACCTTTAAATTAAAGGGGTGTTATACGTGTGATACACAATATGTTGTGTATGTCCTAATATGTCCATGTGGGCTATTGTATGTTGGTGAGACAACACAAAAAATTCAATTGAGGCTTGCGCAACATAAGTCATCTATTCAAACGCGGCAGGTTACACTTCCTGTACCCAAACACTATTTAGAGTTGGGACATACACCAGACCAAATGAAGTTCATGATCTTAGAGTAAGTACACATTGATTATCTTAAAGGGGGTAATCAACAGTTGGAGTTAAAGAAAATAGAGGTTTGGTAGAGGTTAGGCACTCTATCCCCCAAGGGACTAAACAAGGATTATGACTTGTATGTTTTTTTGTAACTGATTATAGTGTTTTCCCTGGTATGCCACTGGGGTCACTATCTCCATTTGTCCCTACTTATATGCTTTCTACTAAAGAACAAATTATATGGTAATTTCCTGTTACCTTGTGTTAAAGGGATTTGATGTCCATGTTTGATTCAAGGCTTGTTTATTAGGCTTGACAAAGGGATGTTTCCCAAAACGTTGCCACTATGATGGAAATTTACAAGCCAATAAATTATTATGCATTGTAATATGCTGGACTTATTTATAATACATAAGGCTAGGCATTTTCAATGGGGAGGTGCAGTGGCGAGAATCTATATTACAATCACTCATTGATGTCACTGAGTGACTTCCTGTCTCCCACTGCCCCTCCCACTGTCTCCCCCTCCCTGTATTAGTCATTTATGTAGGAACATTCTTTACAGACAATGTTCGCTCCTTCTTTCTCTTTTCAATAGAAACAGTAATTAACTATTTATACATTAAAAAGGGATTCCTATATAAATGACTAATACAGGAAGGGGGAGAGACAGTGGTAATGGGCAAGGTTTTTTTTTGGCTGGCCATATGTATTATAAGAAATAATATACTACCTACAGTGTAATATACAGATTTACTTCACCTCGGAGTTCCAGGACCTGTATATGGTCATGAAACTCCTCGGTGGCGTAATATCCTTATATTATACTGTAGGTAGCATATTATCCCTTATATAATACATAAGGCTCTGGTATTTGAATGGGAAGGTGCAGTGGCGAGAATCTATATAATCAGTCACTCAGTGATGTCAGAGTGACTTCCTGTATTCCACTGCCCCTCCCCATTTCTCTCTCACTGTTGTATTAGTAATGTAGATAACAAACCTGTTTTTGTACACTGACTGAATGACTGAATTACTGTGCTGATGAGGAGCGAGCGACCAAGTCAATTATGAATCACAGAAATGCGCTCGCTCCTCCTTATCAGCACAGAATTCAGTTAGTTAGTGTAACGAACCGGAACAGCACCGGGTGAGGGACATGTTTATTGTCTTTTAGTTTGAGGTAGAATGGAATAATACACTACCTACAGAATAATATACGGATATTACTTCACATCGGAGTTCCCTGACCTCTAAAACACTCAGCCTAACGGCCTTGTTATTTTTGTAACATACAAATACTGCTTCACACTCAGAGCTCAATTAACAATGTAACAACCTATGGACGCCAGGAGAAGAGGAACAGCAGATTGCACCGAGCAGCCAGAAATGGGGGATTCCAGGCATCAGGAATCCCCCCCTAAACACGCCTCTGACCAATTAGCACATAAAAACGTTGCAACACGTTTTGGACTATAAGTCCTTTCTCAAGTAACCATAAAATACAGTGCAAAAAAGTGATACAATATATAAATAGTACAATTGCAATAATAAAACCAGGTGTTATGTAACTTCTAACTATTCTATACAGAAAAATGTCTTTCTTTATAAGTGCTTCACACAGTGTAATGTCACTTTAAAATGTTACAATAGAAGAAAAAGGTGTTACCTTGTATCGTATAAAAGAATTCAATGATTCATTATATCAATAACGTTGTGTCCTATAAGAAGTAAAGGGATACAAAGTATCAAATATTACTTAGCTTATGTATTATATGTATTCTAGGTGTACTTGAGGGCTTTGTGTTGCACCTCTCATTTATGGAGGTAAATATACAAGTAAAGAACTGGCCAATCAAATACAAGATTACAAAAAAAGGATTGAAAATTCACATTATTACCACACGAGTAAATTTCTACTAATTACTTGTATATTTATCTCCACTTTAGTGGATATACACAATGAGAGGTGCAACATAAAGCCCTCAACTACACCTTGAACACATATAATACATAAGCTAGGCAATATTTCATACTTTGTATCGCTTTACTTCCTATAGGACACAACGTTATTGTTATAATGAATCATTGAATTCTTTTGTATGATACAAGGTAACAACTTTTTTCTTCTATTATAACGTTTTAAAGTTAGATTACACTGTATGAAGCACTTATAAAGAGATAGGAATATTTCTGTATAAGATAGTAAGATTACACACAACACTGGTTTTATTATTGCAATTTTACCATTTATATATTGTATCACTTTTTTGTTCTGTACTTTATTGTATTTTACATTTTAGATCATTCAAACAAATGATCGCTCAATGATGGAATTATTGGAAGCTGATTGTCTAATTCAGAATGGGATGGACTTTGGGATTGGGTTGTGGGTTTATATTTGTTTCGCATATCACATGTTGGTTGCTTGAGAAAGGACTTATCATCATAGAATTGTTTTTTCAGTGTTACCTGGTTCAGAGATGGGTTTCTCTAAACTGTTGAACTAGTAATGCACAATAATGCACAAAAATAGTTGCTAGGCACACATGCATTTTTTTACTACGACGCTTTTAAAACAAGAAGTTTATTATAAAAGTTGTGGGAAGCAAGGTTAAAGAAAAGCTAAAGTGCAAACATTTTTTTAACAAATGCAAAGTTTAGCATACATAAGTAACATTAGCATGTGAAGTCTTGCCTCTGTTGCCCCCTTTAATAATAAATTTAATTATTTCATATTCACAAATATGAAAATAAGCGTCCTTCAGGTCTAACTTTGCCATCCAGCAGTCTTTTTGTACGGCCTGAATTATTGAGGACTGTAACAAATGGCCGGACGGCCGGGGGGTACTTACAGTACGCTTTAGGAGGAGGCTGATAGTCCGGAATGTGGGGACACAGAGGCTGCTGGGAACTGTAGGCTGGAACCAGGAACAAGGTGCTGCTGGGAACTGTAGGCTGAATGCTGGAACAAGGTGCTGCTGGGAACTGTAGGCTGGAACCAGGAACAAGGTACTGCTGGGAACTGTAGGCTGGGAACAGGAACAAGGTGCTTGCTGGAAGAATGAAGGCTGGATACTGGATATAGGTAAGGAGTCACTGGAGACCGGCAAGGTAAGTACTGAAAGGATGGAACAGGCAAGGTAGGTGCTGGAGACAGGTAAGGTAAGTACTGAATGCTGGGTACAGGCAAGGTAGGTACTGGAGACAGGTAAGTCCTGAATGCTGGATACAGGTAAGGTAAGTACTGGAGACAGGTAAGTCCTGAATGCTGGATACAGGTAAGGTAGGTACTGGAGACAGGCAAGGTAAGTACAAGGAGCAGGAGCAGGATCCACGGCAGGTGAGTATGGAGCTAGGGTAGCAAACACTACTATCGGGCGCCGGGTCCAGGAGGACGCCGGCTTTTCAAATCTCGCGCCACCCGGCGGGTCGGCGTCGTGGCGTCATAACGTCCGCGACGCCGCCCACCCGGAAGTGCCGAGCGGCGCGGGACCGGAGCGGCAGGTAAGTCCGTGACAAGGACAAAGACTCCATCTTGAATCTTCTGACTTTAAGAACTGTTCAGTGCTCTCAAGTCTAACACTGGCCTCAAATCCCCTGTAGCCTTTGGTACTAAAAAAGATTCTTGAATAAAATCCAGTTTTCTGTTGTTGAAAAGGAACTATTTATTGCTCCTAACTTTAGCAATTGCTGAACTTACAGAGAAATAACCTCTTTTTCTTTTGGACAGTTTTTTTGGCTTTACAAAATAATTATTTTTCTAGTTCTCAAGAACTCCAACGAATATCCTCTTCGTATATCCTCTGCCTTGTACCCACATATCCGAAACTGTTTTCGGTCCAGATCTGAGCAAATAGGGCTAGCCTTCCCTCAACAACCCGAGTCTGGACCTGTACCCGGTCATTGTTGCCTGGACTGTTTTTGAGGAAAAGAGGAGCCCCTTTTTGTCAAGTTTTGTTGTCTACCGACTTTCCAAGCAGGTTGCCTGAATACCTCTTTACCTGGGCAATACTGCCTAGATGTACAAAAAAGATTTTCTCTATCCTCTGTCTCTTAAATCTTCTGTCCTGGGGAAGAAAGTCACTTCTGCCACCTGAAACTCTTTTAATAATATCATCCAACTTATACCCAAACAACATAGAACCTTCAAAGGGTAGTTAACATTGAGCAGCCTTAGAAGGTGTATCCACCACCCAATTTCTAAGACACAAAGCTCTTCTAGCAGCCACCGACAGGGCCATAGATCTAGATGAAAGTCTCACCAAATCAGTGGAAGCTTTGGACACAAATTCTGCTGCCATTTTACATTCTTCAGGTGGGGTGGGGGGGGGTAGGGGGTAGGGGGTTTGTTTTTTTGGGGGTTGGGTGGGGGCGGTGGTGTTGAGGGTTGGGGGGGTGGGGTTTCTACGTGGGACTGTGGTTATTGTTTTGTTATTATGTGTTTGTCTATAATACAACTTTAGTTTGGCTATTCCTGTGAGCTGGTTTATTGACGTGCTATAATTGCCATCTTTATAGTGTCCCTTCATTGATGCAGTGCTAATTTGAGTATCTTTAGTTTAGGGCAGATGACGTCTGTGCCACCTGCTCTATACATAGTCTTTCATATATTACAGTAGGTGCTCATTGTGGCAGCTGCATGGAAACTGCCTCAGCCACTGCCAATCCCTTCTAAAAGTTGCACTTACGGTACCTATATTGAATATGTGAGTGCGACTTTAAGAAGGGATTTTGTTGCTGAGGAAAAAGAGAATACAAAAATAAAGAGGTGACCCCACTAAAATGCTTGTGAAGGTTCTCATTCATCCAGGTCATGGTATATCTGTTGTATTCAATTAGATCAACTGGACTTGAAAGTTAGTCTTGAAGACGTTTCTCTAGTCATCCGACTGGCTTTCTCAATTCAGAATGACTTGTACAAGAATCTGTGGCAATTATGTCCCTGGAAAATCCCAATTAGCATATCACAGCCAGGTGTTAAGGGTGTGATTAGATAGTGGCTAAGAGGTGTTATAGGAACGCCCCGAGTAAGGTGTTAAAACGACATGTACATGGCAGACAGTTGGTGTGAACCCCCCCACCTCTATTTAGGCTTGGTTCTTTATTTTCACATAAATGGCCTCCTTAACACCTTCTGAACCAGTCACGTTCCTTCGCCAGTATGTTAACATTACAATCTTCAAAGGTATGTCCCTTATCATTAAAGATGCAGATACACGCGAGTCCTGACCAGAGGAATTGGCTCTTCTGTGCTGGGCCATACGTCGATGCAGGTTCGACACCAACTGTCTGCCATGTACAATGCTGTTTTAACACCTTACTCTGGGCGTTCCTATAACACCCTTTGCCACTATCTAATCACCAACCCTTAACACCTGGCTGTGATATGCTAATGGGATTTTCAGGGTACATAATTGCCACAGATTCTTGTACAAGTCATTTCTGAATTGGAAAGCCAGTCGGATGACTAGCGAAACGTCTTCAGAAACTACATTTCAAGTCCAGTTGATCTAATTGAATACAACAGATACCCCACTAAAAAGTGTCCTTGTTATAATACCACCAAGCTAAATAGGCAAGTTAAAGATGCAATTCAAAAATTCAAACATTACTGAGCCTGAGAAAAAACAAGTAACTGGATTAAATGATGCAACAAACAAACACCCCCGAGTAAGTGTACATTTCCCCAAGAGTCATGGCTGGTTAGAGATACTGTTCACCCTGCACTGAATCCTACAAGTACCTTTTGCAGCACACAGCTTTAACAGTACTGCTGTTTTTGTACTATTATGTGTATTATGGCTTAATTTGAAAATATGTTAACATGAAAAAGATACTTATATGGAAACACACCAATAACATCCCCCACCTAGCTCCTGAAAGCTCACCGAGATTAGGCATTCAGATGCTCAAGGTCAAACGTGTGAAAAGTGCATGTTTACACACGTTTGCTGAAATTTGAGCAAATGTGATTAGCAAAAAAAATATGGTGATCGCAAGAGATCCGAAACAAGAACGCAACACAGCATGTGATGTGGCCACTCACTAGGGCGAAGGAAATGTGCTACAACTTCTTTTTTTTTTTTTTTTTTCCTTGCAATTTATTATAAACATCATTGAGTTCTCTCTTTTAGCTTTGTTCAGATGCATAAAGAAGGCTGGACAAGGTTAGTAAAATATTAATTGAGCCGGGTATAGCTCTGTAAGGGAGTTGATTTGGATCAAAATTGCTCTGTAGGTGGAATAAGCATCAGGTTGTTTCCTTGCTCGGAATATAGAATGCACAGCTGATGCCATTATCTGTTTATTTTGGATAACAAACATGTAGTGCTGCAGTGTCAATACTCGACACAATCAATCAATTCAGAAATAAAATGGTGTACACTGGAATCAGGCAATGCACCAGATCCAATCTCTTTTCTGAGGTAATTGATTTTGCAGCTTTATTTTGCTGTTTTAATTAAACTTAACATACAAGTCTGTGTATTTTTCTGATACATCCATAAAATTCAGAGCAGTTAATAAACAGTTTTCCTATTTACTGCAACTGTATATATCATATTATTAAGAATCTTTTTCACCAACTATTTAAATCTGTTAATATTTTTAAATCTACATAATCAACAGATTGACCCATAGGCACAACAGTTAAGGTACATTTCTCAATGAATTTCATTGATATAATTTAAACTTCATTGTTTGTTGGTGGACAGTATATCGGCTTTAAAGTGTTGAAAGTAACAATATCTTATTTACTAAATGTGAGTAATGGTTGCCATAGACAACCGAAAATACCGTTTGGCTGAAATTGTTGTCCATCCAGAATAGGTTTGTTGGCAGACCCATACACAGAGTGATAATTTGTGATAACGGGTATTGGGCCATTATATTGTTACCTCCAAGTCCACCTTAAGTCTAAAACTGCCAAGAGTGCTTGCTGTGAGAATCACCTGTTTGATACCTTACTCCTACTTTCCCGTTTGCCCCCTAATGCTGGGTACACACCATGGGATCCTTCGTCCCTACTGGCGTTTGCCACTTGACCAATCGGCCAGACTGTTGTGCGACCGAATGGTCTATAGAGGACAGTGGTTTTCTGAATTTCGATCGACCATCTGTCAAATTTGGACACAAGAAGGTTAGACGTCTGTCACAGGCCACTGCAAAGCCATGCAATTTTTTCAGCTCGATCAACTGATTCACTGAGGCTTGTCAATTGCCTGAACATTGCAGGTGTGTACATAGAACTTAAGTTATGGTGAGCTGCAAATAATGCAGTATCCCACTACTTTTCCCATTCCTGGCTCAAGCGACAGAGGAAGTGCTGAGTCCTCAGCCCCTAAATGAGTGGATTTTTTGATGGCTAACTGTAGATCTTATGGGGCAAAATGTGATGTCTCCAACCCTCCCTGATAAATTTAGTTTAATCTGAAAGGAGTGTCTGGGCACTATAGTTGCCCATTAACTGAAGAAACTTAGTATGAATGAAAAATGATAAAAGATGTATGTACCGTAATTTTGTTTATATAACAAAATGAATACAGGTTCAAGGTGAAAGTGGAGCAGATCTAAAAGATGACAATCGGCGGTGTGAGCTTATCCGGGGAATGATTGGATCAGATAATCTAATGGTATGTAACTATCTAATATTGCCGAACATTGTCTTTAATTAGTTATCTGGCAATTTTTCAGAATCATCCCGTTAATATAACTCCAACATCCCTCTTAAAAACTATGCATGTTAGAAAAATGCAAATCTGCTGGGTGTGCTAATAATCTACACGTCCTACATAAGGTATTCCCTTTCTAAAGCATACCTCTCAATATACCTCCCCTTGAAATTTGTAAACACTGTACAAACAGTATGATCTGCTTATTGTGCTGCTTAGGTTACTCAACACGAAGTTTGCATTGAGCAATTTCAAACTCTGAAGCATGTATAGGGCAACACTATTGGAGTTTTCAATTCAGTTTGGAAAAACAGGCAATAAACAAACTACTGAGTCTTTCCCATTGTCTGGTTTACGGAATAAGGCTGAGGCCACACTACAACACACCAAATCGCGCACGTTATCGATTGCGTGTGATTTCTGGTGTTCGCGTGTTTTCACTATTTTCAAAGTTAAAAGCACTGCGATTTGCGCAAAAAAATGTTGACCGCGAAACAGAAACGGGCCCGCAATCGCATGTGCATCAGAAAATTGCAGGAATGCCCCGTGATTTCCTCGTGGGCGCAATCGCGAGCGAAAACGTGTGCGCAAATGCGTGAAAATACACTAGTGTGGCCTAGCCTTTGCAATATCCAATAAGAAAGCAACTACAGTGTCTGGAAAATATGCGTGTGTTTTGCCTAAAGATTTTCTTAATCTATCTTAATTACCAAGCAGTTATTAAATTCCCATATCCCGTCTCCTTATCTCCTCCTGATGTTTTATACGAAAGCCGAAAGGTGTATACTAGATGGATGCAATGAACAGTGGGCATGCCATAGCTGTTTACAGCATTATTGTATGATAAGGTCCATTGTACTGATGATTGCTGGAGGGCCAAGCAGATAGTGCTTCAAAACACTCTGGGTTGCTTCATATCTGTTTGTATTTGTTGTTCATTGCTTCTTAGATGCTGATGCAAACCAGAGGTGGGATGTAATGAAGCAATCACCTGGGTAAAAGAACTCGCTAAATTTAAACAAATGGATTGAGGAACCTACGTCACCAGACGATATCCTTGGCCATGCAACTATTTCAAAGGTACACTACGTATTGGCTAAATGTATGTATTTTGTTAACAGTCCTTAGCAGGTGGAGAAAATGTGTAGGCATAGTGAAACCTGTACTTTTTATCATTAGGGCAGGTATTTAAAAAAAAAAAAACATACTATACCATGTACCATTCTATAGTATTAAATAGATGGGGTGCTGAGGCATAATGGGTTAAAGTAATATGTAAGCATCATTTATTTATAATTTATTTGTCTTTTTGAATATGCTGCTAATGAAATTTCATTAGTCTGAAATACTGATATTAGGACACACAATAAAGGCATTATGCTCCTGAGGGAGGGGTGTGTCCCTGAAGCTCTGTGAATATTTGTTAAGCTGCTGTGATTAAATAAATACTTTCAGGGGAAGCAATACATTTCACTATCACAACTTACCTGCGCTCGTTCCTTGATGTATTAAACACTAGAAAAGGCGTTAATTTCTGTGCCACGAAACTAGCGTTAAAAACCTGTATTGATCACTTGCCGCCGGCACCGAAAAACCTTGCTAATCTATTAGTACAAGTTTAAGCGTGGTTTTGCCGCTTATTACCTCTTTAGCACGGGGTATGGCATCTCCCTGTTTGACTTTAAGAGCAAATGATCATTTTCATATAAAGTGATACACACTCAAAAAAAATGACTTTAGGTAAATGATAGTAATTGCTCTCCTGAGAATATTGCAATTTATTTCATTGATTATTTTACATAGTTTGAAAATATTTACATTTTTGTCACCAGGTCCCTGCACTGCCTGCTTTCTGCTCTGAAACCATGTCAGTCAATCTGCCCTGTGTCTCCTCCCCTTTGCCACCCCCCTGGTCCTCCCACTCATGGACCCCATGGTCGCTCCAGTTGCAGGGCACCCCTGGCCCATTCCCTTACACAGCCCATGCGGCCCCACCCACTAGCGGGTGTCGAGGCCCTGCCCACTCGGGGTGTCGTGGCCCACCCTGACCCCCCCACAAAAACTGTGGAAACAGCCTTTTCAGGCAGAGTGAGAAACTGCCTGAAAAGGCTGTTTTCACAATAGTGAGAGAGAAGGGCGTGTAGATTCCTTAACTTCTCTGCAGCTGCAGGTCCTTCAAAAGCAGTCAGGGGGAAGGACTTCCTGTCTCCCTCACACACTGAGGGAGTCTGAGGCTGTGCTTGCCGGCGGCATGTGCAGGAGAAGCCTTAGGAATATCACATGTCAGCCTCCACCCTTAACTTTCCGGTCAGTCATTTCTTTATATCTTGGGCTGTGGAGCACGTAGAGAGGTGGTTGATGGCTCGTTTTAAAGGTAGGAAGCTGTTCCCCTTTAACACTGTTTGCCCCAGGGGCCCCTTCACACGTCATCTGCATTCTAGCAATAATATTATTAGTATACTGTGAGAAGGAATATCAATTAACAGGTTTTCTTGTTAGATATATAGATAGATTAATAGATATATTTGATAGTATTTATTATGATTGTTTTATTTGTAGGCTATAGCTCCACTTAACACGGTGTTGCCACAGGAGAACAGGTATGTTTACAAAGCAGCTATTTAAAAAAATACAGGTACATTTACTGTTGTGATTTGTTTTCAATGCACCGCAAATCATGTTTTTCACACCTATTACTGTGCTGATAGTGTGGCCTCAGGCTTAAAGGATGTCTGAATCATATTTTCACTTTATCACATAAACACCTTCAATATTTTGAAATAAATACAGTATACATTACTCAATGTTTGAGTTTGTTGTGGAGATGTTTAGAGATCTGTAAAATAGATAAAAGAAGGGGACAACGGCAGTGGCAAGTGCAGGATTTTTATGGGGGGGGATTCCTAAATGGGTTACCACTGAACAAGCCGAGAAGTAGGTTCATGGCTGAATACATGCATGTGTTCTATTATATATGGATCATATAATATTATATATTCTCTACTTGCCATGATTACCATCACAGTTAGCCAATACAGATATTCCCTTATACTTTGTCATAAAGTATATTCATTAAGGCTGGGTAACACACAACAGATTTTCAGGCCAAACATACAGATATTTGGTGTATTGGCCCAAAACATTTGAGGCGATTTCAGAGGCGTGGTAAACGCTGTCGGTCACCGTTAACTAGATCGGATGAACAACCAAATTGACATGCCTGTAAATCATCGCCGATTGTGTTGTTCATAGGAGGCATTTGCGTGGCTAACCACTCTATAACTGGAATGGTTGGGATGGAAAATTTGTCCATGTGTACTGAGCCTGACATTTCGTTTTACTTAAAAAAAAACACACGGTGCCTACAAGTCAGAGCTGTGACATTGAGGCGGATCTGACAGAATTTGATTAATATGTTGGATCGGGGCCTGCTGTGTGAGGAGAGAGAACATTGTAAAATACAGCAGCATCAATGAATAAATAATTCCAGCATATTAAAATGCATAATAATTTATTGGCTTGCAAATTTCCATCATAGCGGCAACGTTTCGGGAAACATCCCTTTGTCAAGCCTAATAAACAAGCCTTGAATCAAACATGGACATCAAATCCCTTTAAACACAAGGTAACAGGAAATTATGGGTGGCTGGGGTTATCTGTAAACATTGGTATCTTTTACAGAGGGCTTGCCTAATATTCAGGAGTTCAGTAATACCCCACTCATCTCCTACAAAAAAGGTAGGTATATTAGATCAATGGTCTCTAACAATATGACAAAAACTGAGAGTCCCAAAAAGGCACATGGTTGAAAGGCCTTAATAGGGGTATGTTTCCAGTATGAGTGGAATCTTCGTAATAAAGTGATTAAAGGTAGAGAGTTTATCATCCATTCACAGCAAAACCTTTAAATTAAAGGGGTGTTAACGTGGTGATACACAATATGTTGTTTGTATGTCCTAATATGTCCATGTGGGCTATTGTATGTTGGGTGAGACAACACAAAAAATTCAATTGAGGCTTGCGCAACATAAGTCATCTATTCAAACGCGGCAGGTTACACTTCCTGTACCCAAACACTATTTAGAGTTGGGACATACACAGACCAAATGAAGTTCATGATCTTAGAGTAAGTACACATTGATTATCTTAAAGGGGGTAATCAACAGTTGGAGTTAAAGAAAATAGAGGTTTGGTAGAGGTTAGGCACTCTATCCCCCAAGGGACTAAACAAGGATTATGACTTGTATGGTTTTTGTAACTGATTATAGTGTTTTCCCTGGTATGCCGGGGTCACTATCTCCATTTGTCCCTACTTATATGCTTTCTACTAAAGAACAAATTATATGGTAATTTCCTGTTACCTTGTGTTAAAGGGATTTGATGTCCATGTTTGATTCAAGGCTTGTTTATTAGGCTTGACAAAAGGATGTTTCCCCAAAACGTTGCCACTATGATGGAAATTTACAAGCCAATAAATTATTTGCATTGTAATATGCTGGACTTATTATAATACATAAGGCTAGGCATTTTCAATGGGGAGGTGCAGTGGCGAGAATCTATATTACAATCACTCATTGAGTCACTGAGTGACTTCCTGTCTCCCACTGCCCCTCCCACTTTCCCCCCCTCCTGTATTAGTCATTTATGTAGGAACATTCTTTACAGACAATGTTCGCTCCTTCTTTCTCTTTCAATAGAAACAGTAATTAACATTTATACATTAAAAGGGATCCTATATAATGACTAATACAGGAAGGGGGAGAGACAGTGGTAATGGGCAAGGGTTTTTTTTGGCTGGCCAATGTATTATAAGAAAATAATATACTACCTACAGTGTAATATACAGATTACTTCACCTCGGAGTTCAGGACCTGTATATGGTCATGAAACTCCTCGGTGGCGTAATATCCTTATATATACTGTAGGTAGCTATTATCCCTTATAATACATAAGGCTCTGGTATTTGAATGGGAAGGTGCAGTGGCGAGAATCTATATAATCAGTCACTCAGTGATGTCAGAGTGACTTCCTGTATTCCACTGCCCCTCCCCATTTCTCTCTCACTGTTGTATTAGTAATGTAGATAACAAACCTGTTTTTGTACACTGACTGATGACTGAATTACTGTGCTGATGAGGAGCGAGCGACCAAGTCAATTATGAATCACAGAAATGCGCTCGCTCCTCCTTATCAGCACAAATTCAGTTAGTTAGTGTAACGAAACGGAACAGCACCGGGTGAGGGACATGTTTATTGTCTTTTAGTTGAGGTAGAATGGAATAATACACTACCTAAAGAATAATATACGGATATTACTTCACATCGGAGTTCCCTGACCTCTAAAACACTCAGCCTAACGGCTGTTGTATTTTTGTAACATACAAATACGCTTCACACTCAGAGCTCAATTAACAATGTAACAACCTATGGACGCCAGGAGAAGAGGAACAGCAGATTGCACCGAGCAGCCAGAAATGGGGGATTCCAGGCATCAGGAATCCCCCCCTAAACACGCCTCTGACCAATTAGACTAAAAACGTTGGCAACACGTTTTGGACTATAAGGCCTTTCTCAAGTAACCATAAAATACAGTGCAAAAAAGTGATAACTATATAAATAGTACATTGCAATAATAAAACCAGGTGTTATGTAACTCTAACTATTTATACAGAAAAATGTCTTTCTTAAGTGCTCAACAGTGTATGTCACTTTAAAATGTTACAATAGAAGAAAAAGTGTTACCTTGTATCGTATAAAAGAATTCAATGATTCATTATATCAATAACGTTGTGTCCTATAAGAAGTAAAGGGATACAAAGTATCAAATATTACTTAGCTTATGTATTATATGTATTCTAGGTGTACTTGAGGGCTTTGTGTTGCACCTCTCATTTATGGAGGTAAATATACAAGTAAGAAAGGCCAATCAAATACAAGATTACAAAAAAAGGATTGAAAATTCACATTATTACCACACGAGTAAATTTCTACTAATTACTTGTATATTTATCTCCACTTTAGTGGATATACACAATGAGAGGTGCAACATAAAGCCCTCAACTACACCTTGAACACATATAATACATAAGCTAGGCAATATTTCATACTTTGTATCCTTACTTCTATAGGACACAAAGTTATTGTTATAATGAATCATTGAATCTTTTGTATGATACAAGGTAACAACTTTTTTCTTCTATTATAACGTTTTAAAGTTAGATTACACTGTATGAAGCACTTATAAAGAGATAGGAATATTTCTGTATAAGATAGTAAGATTACACACAACCTGGTTTTATTATTGCAATTTTACCATTTATATATTGTATCACTTTTTTGTTCTGTACTTTATTGTATTTTACATTTTAGATCATTCAAACAAATGATCGCTCAATGATGGAATTATTGGAAGCTGATTGTCTAATTCAGAATGGGATGGACTTTGGGATTGGGTTGTGGGTTTATATTTGTTTCGCATATCACAGTTGGTTGCTTGAGAAAGGACTTATCATCATAGAATTGTTTTTTCAGTGTTACCTGGTTCAGAGATGGGTTTCTCTAAACTGTTGAACTAGTAATGCACAATAATGCACAAAAATAGTTGCTAGGCACACATGCATTTTTTTACTACGACGCTTTTAAAACAAGAAGTTTATTATAAAAGTTGTGGGAAGCAAGGTTAAAGAAAAGCTAAAGTGCAAACATTTTTTTAACAAATGCAAAGTTTAGCATACATAAGTAACATTAGCATGTGAAGTCTTGCCTCTGTTGCCCCCTTTAATAATAAATTTAATTATTTTCATATTCACAATATGAAAATAAGCGTCTTCAGGTCTAACTTTGCCATCCAGCAGTCTTTTTGTACGGCCTGAATTATTGAGGACTGTAACAAATGGCCGGACGGCCGGGGTACTTACAGTACGCTTTAGGAGGAGGCTGATAGTCCGGAATGTGCGGGACACAGAGGCTGCTGGGAACTGTAGGCGGAACCAGGAACAAGGTGCTGCTGGGAACTGTAGGCTGAATGCTGGAACAAGGTGCTGCTGGGACTGTAGGCTGGAACCAGGAACAAGGTACTGCTGGGAACTGTAGGCTGGGAACAGGAACAAGGTGCTTGCTGGAATGAAGGCTGGATACTGGATATAGGTAAGGAGTCACTGGAGACCGGCAAGGTAAGTACTGAAAGATGGATACAGGCAAGGTAGGTACTGGAGACAGGCAAGGTAAGTACTGAATGCTGGATACAGGCAAGGTAGGTACTGGAGACAGGCAAGGTAAGTACTGAATGCTGGATACAGGCAAGGTAGGTACCGAGACAGGTAAGGTAAGTCTGAATTCTGATACAGGCAAGGTAGGTACTGGTGACAGGCAAGGTAAGTACAAGGAGCAGAAGAGGATCCAAGGCCGGTGAGTAAGGAGCCAGGGTAGCAACGCTACTATCGGGCGCGGGTCCAGGAGGACGCCGGCTTTTCAAATCTCGCGCCCCCGGCGGGTCGGCGTCGTGGCGTCATAACGTCCGCCGACGCCGCCCACCGGAAGTGGCCGAGCGGCGCGGGGACCGGAGCGGCAGGTAAGTCCGTGACAAGGACAAAGACTCCATCTTGAATCTTCTGACTTTAAGAACTGTTCAGTGCTCTCAAGTCTAACACTGGCCTCAAATCCCCTGTAGCCTTTGGTACTAAAAAAGATTCTTGAATAAATCCAGTTTTCTGTTGTTGAAAAGGAACTATTTATTGCTCCTAACTTTAGCAATGCTGTGAACTTACAGAGAAATAACCTCTTTTTCTTTTGGACAGTTTTTTGGCTTTACAAAATAATATTTTTCTAGTTCTCAAGAACTCCAACGAATATCCTTCGTATATCCTCTGCCTTGTACCCACATATCCGAAACTGTTTTCGGTCCAGATCTGAGCAAATAGGGCTAGCCTTCCCCAAACAACCCGAGTCTGGACCTGTACCCGGTCATTGTTGCCTGGACTGTTTTTGAGGAAAAGAGGAGCCCCTTTTTGTCAAGTTTTGTTGTCTACCGACTTTCCAAGCAGGTTGCCTGAATACCTCTTTACCTGGGCAATACTGCCTAGATGTACAAAAAAGATTTTCTCTATCCTCTGTCTCTTAAATCTTCTGTCCTGGGGAAGAAAGTCACTTCTGCCACCTGAAATCTTTTAATAATATCATCCAACTTATACCCAAACAACATAGAACCTTCAAAGGGTAGTTAACATTGAGCAGCCTTAGAAGGTGTATCCACCACCCAATTTCTAAGACACAAAGCTCTTCTAGCAGCCACCGACAGGGCCATAGATCTAGATGAAAGTCTCACCAAATCAGTGGAAGCTTTGGACACAAATTCTGCTGCCATTTATAATCTTCAATCATCCTCTTCAATTTTGACTTTCTGAATTTTTTTTCAATTGCCTCTTGTAAATCTGAGAGCCAGATTCTCATAGCTCTAGAAGTTGAAGTCAATGCTATGGCAGGATTACCAAGCCGCCCCCCGTCGCTATATGTGCTTTTTTCAGATTATATTCCATGCGCCATAGGATCTTTTAAAGCTTGTGGCATCATCAATCGTAGTGTAGTACGTTTAGACAAGCCTACTACAGCTGCATCAACTCTTGAAGAAGCTTCCCGTTTTTCAGCCTCCTGCTCATCAAAAGGATATTTTTTAGGAACCTAGTTCCAACTTCAGCTTTCTTCTCCACTTTTTTCCACTCATTCGTCATGATTTGTCTTCTATAAGTATGCACCGGGAAGGTAACTAAATTCTTTCTGACTGAAGGAAAAAATTTATCGGCTTCAGCAGCGAGTATGGGTTCATTAGATAGAGACAAGGTTCAAGAAGAGGTTCAACTATATTAACATCAAACACATTCCCAGGATCCTCTAACTCTTCATCTTCTGATTCCTCATTAGTAGAATCACCAGACTGCTCTGATTTTTCCTCTTTAGATTTTTCAGAATCTGAAATATCCAAATGCTTTGATTAAGCCTTTCTCTTTTTACTTTCAGAATCATGCATTGTCTAGGCCACTTTTTTTAATCAGCTCCAATAAGAAGTCCATAGAAATCTTTTCTGGCAAGGCAACTTGAGCATTAGGGATTTCTTCTGATTTATCCTCTAATTCCCCTTCAGAAATTTTGTGAGACTTTTCAGAGGTAGAGGCACTGGAAAACAAAAATAGGAAAAGAAAAAATATTCCTAAGTACTGACAATAATTTAACAGCCATCCTCTCTTTTATACAAACCTGAGGCTTACCTAGATTTTTTATGTCTGTGACTTTTGCTCAGAGTCAGATTCCATGTTAGATACAGACTAGAAAGAAAGAAACAACACTCTGAAAATCTGAATCACAAGGCAGACTGTGTCAGAGGAAGCATGCATATACAGGCCAAAAAATCTTGCAACTGAACAAGCTGCAAAGGAAAGAGGCTTTACAGTGGTCCTAGGGGTTTCTGCAATAAAATAGCTGGCAAATAAGTATCCACAAGGCATATTGTACTCACCCCCAACAAACCAGCATACCTAGCCAGCGTGTGATCGCTGAAACCGGAAGTCAATGTAGCGCAATTTCCTTTATAGGGGAGGTAGAGGATGGTGCCCCAGACCCAGCCAGCAAAAAAATGCACCTTAAATTGTCGTCACAGCCACGCCGGAACACACAAAAGATCCGGAATGTAAACGAAGACCTGGTCGCGACATGCAGCATGCTAAATGGGAGAAACGTTGCAACTAAAATAAGAGGAGCTTCAGAAGGAGAGAGAGAGGAACAAAGAACTCCTTCTGGATTGCCACAATGGCAGGTAAGCCTCTCTTGATTCATAATGGTAATGATGTGATTCCTAGTCCAGCAGGAAACGCACAAAAGACAAAAGGGGCAGAGGATGGGAGGGTTTTTTATATTGTGCGCTTCCTGTTGAGTCCGATGGAACCTCCCAGTCTGGTGAATGACTGCCAATGGGGTGACAGAGAAAACACATTCTGGTGACCTTTCTCTCATCAAACACTTTAAAGCATGAGATGAAAATAGATGTCCATGTTGTGGCTGGGCTTACCAGTAACCATAATAGGGCCAATCTGCAGAGGGGGGCCTGTAAGATTAGATGGCTTGATATTTTGGCACTGAGGGGACTGAACAAGCAGCTGTCTTTATCTTGTTTTCTTTGAAACCAATATGTATTTATTTAGACACTCCAAGCAGTGCTAGAATAGGATTAGTGCAGAAATGCAATCATAGAGAGAAATAAGAATCGTGTGCATAATTTATTGTACCAACATACTTTGTCACAGAGAAAATGATGTCCATGATTTGCTAATGTGAAAGTAAATGTTGAAACCTTTATAAATATTTACAGTATCTAGAGGTTATTTGTTGATAATGTAATTACTACTATTTCTTTATCTTTGCACATGTAGGTGTAAAATACACCAATACTTACAGCTCCTTTTCTTCTTTGCCCTTCAGTGCCACAACCGAGTAATGTTCAAACAGTTTCTTCAAGCCAGAGCACTGCAGTTCCTTCAGATTGACAGCTGCAGATTGGGGAGTGTGAATGAAAACTTGTCAGTTCTGTTAATGGCAAAGAAATTTAACAGTAAGATCATTTACAAAGTCGAAACATAGTGGGGGAAAATATCTTATAAAAGAGAAGTTTATTTAATACGTGTATTTACCTTTAAAATAGTTGTATTAATTGTAATTTCGAAATAGCCAGTATTGAATAATGGTAGCGAGATCTACCCAGAGCGATTGTGACTCTGGGTTAATCTCCCTTAGGGCTAGGCCACACTGCTGCATTCTTTGTGCCTTTGCTCTTGTGTTTTTTTTAGATCATTGAAAACGCGGCAACGCACCAAAAATGCGCGTTTTCGGGTGTGTTCCACATTTTTAATCGCAATCGCATGCGTTTTTCAATACTTAATGAAAAAAGCATGCGCAACGAAATCGCACATGAAATCGCATGCAATTCTGTTTGCATTGCAGTGCGGCCATGCCCTTATTGTGATTTTTAGAATCCTAGTTTCACTCATACATCCTCCCACTAGCACAGGAAATTACACAATAGCTGTTGTATCTTTTTTTCTCTTTTAGCCCAAACCTCTCTTGTGAGCCTTATGGTGTATCTGCATTGAGCTATAACAAGTGTATTATGTTGAATACATGGATTGGTCAGGGCTTACTTGAGGAAAAAAAGGGTTGGCATTAATTTAAACATTGGGGAAATTAGAATCCCACTGTATCAAAAAGCTCTGATACTGTGGAATAAGGCTGAAGCCACACTATGATGGACAGCAACTCCCGTAAAAAGGGAGCTTCACACACGTTACCGGTCATTTGCTCTGCGATACGCAAAAAAAATGGTGATTGCATGTGCGAAAAAGGATTCCATGCTGCGATCATTAGCTTGTGAAAAATTGCTATAGTGTGGCCTAAGCCTTTTACTGGCCACTAACGACACGGCTGACAGTGATCTGTACTTTACGGCTACACCTTTGTTTTATGAACAGTATCTGTATTTTACACTGCAGTCAATCGTTTATAACGGTGGTGCAAGGGAAGGACGGCATTGCTAACTGATTATTATTGGCCAATAATTTGCCCATAATTTGCCATATCGCACCTGTATATATAACAACCATTATTTGATTTATATTAAAAAAAACTGGTATTTCAAAATTGCCCCACTATGTCTGCATTTCATAGTGCAATTGTAAATTAATGCTGCAGTCCTGAAATATCAATACCAATAAGTATATTACAACCGTGCCATTTACAGCTGTATAGTAAGATACTGTATCAAAATACCAATACATGGCTTTATAAATAGACCATGTAAATTCCTATTAACTGTACAGCACAGGGCCGCCATGTCCATGAAGCAGGGGGAAAACTCTGCTTGAGCTAGGTGATCCTGTTCAATACAAATCAATGGCTGACTACGGGAGCACACAGCAAATAACTTCTATTGTAAAGGCGCTGCTCCCTCTAGTGGCACTACTGCCTAAAAAACTTTTTCTGGGTTACATGACATTTCTGTTTAACATTTGGGAAATCAAAGGAAAGTTTGTTGTTCAATTCTGCATTGCAGAACACTGTGGTGTGGCATCACATGAAGTAGTCTTGAAGTAGTTTACCTTTTAATGCATCTAACAAATTGCTGGTGCAGAGCATGAAATGAGACCACATGTGTATTTTATTTTTCCTAGTTCCAGTTTGTCCACATGCTGGAGGAGTTGGGCTTTGTGAACTAGTTCAACATTTGATATTGTTTGACTACATTTCAGTGTCCGGTAGCCTGGATAACAGGTTAGTGTTTTTCTGATATACTGTTACTGGGGGATTCTGAAACCTAACAGGATTGTAACATTTGCAAGAAGTTGTAGACTTCTGTAATCATTCTACAGAGTTGGATTGAAGTGTTAGAATTTAAACATAGGCATAGCTACCAGGGCAGCTGGGGCTATTGCTTTTCCTGTAAACATGTCCATCAGTGTAGATGAGACAGACAGGTTAGCTTATTTATCACAGATTGATGCAGGGCCAGTCATTTTCTGGTGGTTCATGACTAACGAAATAACCTCTTTATACATACACAGATTTGCTTGTTTCCCAACTATAATTCTCAAACCTATTGCTTTCCCTAAATTCCCAATCTGATACAAACCCCGAGACCACAATCGTCCCTTGGACATATATTTTAGCATAGAAACTGTTGATTAAAATTGCGTTTTACTCAGTTTGTTTAATGTAATTGTTTTTGCCGTGTTTACTGTTATATAGATGTTTTTGGCAAAGTGAAAACTTCACACAAAAAGTAACACTAATAATGATGAAAATTTGGTGAAAAGTCGGGTTTATAGAACTTTTGGTAGGGTGATTTTGGGGATTTTATTTTATTTTAATGCTTCCATGTACAAAAAATACCTTATTACCTGGTCAGAAAAGTCCCTAAAATGCATATTTTGATTTTTCACTTCTTTATAAATACCTTGTTGGCTTTTTAATGTTTTTGCCATGAAGTGCTGACATTTTTATTAAGTTAATTTAAAAAAAAATTGTTAGGAAATTAACTTCATCACCACAAGATAGGTCTCTCTAAAGGCACTAATCTTTCACTCCAAAAGGAGTTACAAGTGGTGTTAATTAATTACCGAATATACTTGAGTATAAACCGACCCGAGTATAAACTGAGGTACCCAATTTTACCTGAAAAAGGAGTAAAAGTGATTGACTCAAGTATAAACTTAGGGTAGAAAATATGACCACTACTGTCTTCTGATTCTGTATTGTTTTGAGGCTTTAGTCGCCCTTGAAATGGACAGCAGAATTCCCATACAGTAATAGCCAAATCCAGCATGGCTATTACTGTATGGGAATTCTGCTGTCCATTTAAAGGGCAACTAAAGCCTCAAAACAAGAGAATCAGAAGGCAATAGATACCATCCTCCTGATTCTGTATTGTTTTGAGTTAGTTTCCATTTAAATGTAAATCCCACACAGTAACTACCAATTCCTTGCCACTCCAGATGTTTGAAAACTACAACTCCCAGCATGCTTTAGTTGCTGGGAGTTGTAGTTTCCCAACGGCTGCAGTGGCCACCTCACTGCCACCAATGTAGACCACTCCACAAAACATACAGAGGAGCTAACCAGTCCCCAATACTTGCAAATAGGGGTAAAACCTCCTATTTGCAAGTATTAGGGACTGGTGTTAGCTTCTCTGTATATTTTCTTTGGTTGCCTTCTCCTACCTTGTCCGGCAGCCGCTCACTCCGCATCCTCCGTGCTTCTGGATGACGTCACTACTCGGCGCTGGGAAGTGAGAGCTGACGAGTAGTGACGTCATCTGGAAGTGTAGAGGATGTAGAGCGAGCAGCTGCCGGACAAGGTAAGAGAAAGTGGTTGACTCGAGTATAAACTGAGGTTCAGTTTTCAGGCTTTTTTAAAGCCTGAAAACCTTGGCATATACTCTAGTATATAAGGTAATCTATCCTTGCACACAAAAAACTGCTGCCTTCTTTTAATTTCAATGAAATTAAACACACTGGGGGTATATTTTTCCATTAATTTGTGTTGCAAATTGAGGGAGCAACCCACGAGCTTGCTCTCTCGCTGATTCATCTGACAGGTCCCGACTGTTTACCGATTCAATTTAACTATAGTGTGTTATTGTTAAGTTGAATCCAGAAAAACAGTTGGGAAATGCGAGGTGGACCAACGAGGGAGTGCTCTTGCAGGCAAGTTTAAGTTCTTCTTTCCTGGCTCCTGTAACAGTAATTGAAGAACGGGAGGTAAGACATAGGTCCTTTAGCTCCCGTTCTTGAATAAATGAAAAAAATGAAAGGTTGCATTTTATGACTTAACTAATCCTTTAAACTATGCAAAGGCATTGTAATGTGTGTGAAATGCACTGCATTGCAATTGTGCTTTTTAGGCACATTACCATGTGGCCACAGCCTAATAGTCAGCAAGTTATAAGTGCTGTTAAGTAATTTTCTTTTTGTCAACAGCAGGGTTTTTCCTTTTTGTGAAAATAAATATTTATTAACCAACCATTTTCCTGTCTCTAGGATGTGTGAATATGTAGATCACTTACATGAGCATTTTAAATACCCAGTTGTCATCAACGATGCTGCTTACATGCCGCCAAAGGTAATTTGGATTGGCTGAGGCCACACGACATTGCGTAGTAGCAGACTAGATTCACGCATGCGATTGTGGACTCCAATTAGTGAATCACAGCACAGTGATACGTATTAAAACTAGAAAGGGAAAGTTTATGTATAAACTTTGAATTTGGCTTGAAATGCTGCATTTTTGAAGGGAGTGTGTGTGTTTGTGCTGCAGGTTTAAAAAGTCGATAATCTTGCTATGGCAATGAAAGCTGACACTGGTGGGTTTCTTTTGTTTTACTATAGTTAAACTTTAAGTATGGCTGCCATGGGAATGAAAAGGGTAGGTTAATAGTTATTTGTACAAACATATAAAAGATAATCAATGCACATTCGTAGGTACCATACAATATCATTATCTGCACACTGGCATACTTTATAAACAAAAGGGGTTTTAGTATACATTACTGTGATGACCTGAATGAAAAGCCTTCCAACCACATCAAAGTAACCCCAGTCTGGAAGGTCCTAACTTCAATTAGGATTAGCAAACTTTTGCATTCCTCATACTTGTGCACTGGATCCATATAACAGGCTTTCTCACTTCCCCCCCAGCCCTTTGGCTTTTTAAAATGAACGAAGAGGCCGTCCAGCCAGTGCTGTTTATTGTTATAGGACCTCCCCTTAAAGGGCCATGTTGGGGGGTGCTATTACCACATGGAAGCTTGACCATGCTTCCTAATAAATACATACAATAGAAGGACTGTGAAAGCACTCCTAAGGCTAAATTACATCTACATTTTGTGGAAGTGCTACTGATCTGGTCAAACATTTATACAAACATAGAAAAGATAATCAATGTACACTCCTAGGCCCCATACAATATCTGCACACTGACATACAAATAAACAAAGGGGTTTTAGTATACATTACTGTGATCACATGAATGAAAAGCCTTCCAACCATGTTAAGGTAACCCCTGTCTGGAAGGTCCTAACCTTTTAACCTTTTTTTACTTCAATTACAATTAGCAAAAGTTTGCTAACTTTCAATCAAAAATCATCAAAAAACTTTTTTGATGGTTGGTCCAATTTTGTTTTATTATAGTTACCCTTTAAGTATGGCTGCCACAGAAATGGAAGGGTACAGAAGGTCAGTAGGCGAGTCGACCTGTGTCAATAAGGGGGTTAAAAAACATTTGTTTTTTTGTCTATAGTATGGCTTTCATGGTAATAGAAGGGTAGGTCCGTAGGTGTGCGTACCTGTGTCAGGTTGGGAGTTATGTGTATTAATTGATTAAAATAAGTTTTTTTACTGCAGTTACCCTTTAAAGTATGTCTGCCACGGGAATGGAGGGGTAGGTCAGTAGGTGGGTGTACCTATGTTTGTGTTTATGACCATGAAACTGTTTCGATCACATGACCCTTAAACCTCAAAATATCCACATTTAGGGATTGCACCCATTATAGTCTATGGAAAAATATGTCCGAAATTCACAGATAACGCAGTAACACTT
Organism: Hymenochirus boettgeri; assembly: GCA_019447015.1. NCBI lineage: Eukaryota > Metazoa > Chordata > Amphibia > Anura > Pipidae > Hymenochirus > Hymenochirus boettgeri. The sequence goes on along the minus strand of CM033474.1, from coordinate 201,773,831 downwards.
CCACGGATTAATTAGCTAGAAGCTAGCACTCCTTAATGCCTCGCACTCCATACCGAATTTCATGTCTCTAGCTCAAAACTGGGAGGAGATACAGTCCAAAAATGCGGAAGAATAAAACATAAGAATTAGAAAGAACAGTAATTTGTCTCTTCAAGCCAAATTAATTATTATTCACTTAGGCACATTTAAATATCCTTATATGCGTTGTTTTTCTGCCATACATAAAACTATAATCCTTTATAAATAGAGTGTTACCCTGATATTTCTGAAGTATTCTCTGTAGGTAGTAAATTGAACCACTAAGTCCTCATCCCTGTGTGTCTTAGTTTGGCATCAACCTTACCTACATTTTGGCTTGCTGGTTGGGTCAGCCCCCCCTGTTCGGGATCTGGCCAATGGGTAGTTGTGCTTACTGCGGAGCATGCTTTTCCATAGGCCAGGTCCAGGAAACCGGAGATAGGGCAGCAATGGAGCAGTGATTGCAAATTTATTTTAGTATTACTGGCTATTAAAGGTAAACCAAGTGGTGAGGACCTAGTGGTTTTAGGTCCTCACCCACGATGCATTAAATGCAGTCTGGAGGGAAATGGTTTGAAGGTAATATATTCCTCTTTAATGTTCAAAAATAGAAGGAAACATTGTCCAGAAAAGGTTTAGAGTTAATCCATATTAATCTTTATTTCTACATAGGATCCTGGATACTCTACAGAAATGACTGAAGAATCCGTTTTAAAGTACCAGTTCCCAAGTGGAGAAGTTTGGCAGAATCTTTTAAAGGAAAGCACAAATGTTTAGTAAGGCTGCGACCACACAACTCATGAAATGTGCGAACACAATGTTGTACGTTTGCACTTCGATTCCACCAATATGACATTTTCATATTGCATGCTATTTACACACAGTGCATACCAGGCTAACAGATTGCAAAACGTGGTCGTAAGCATGCAAAAAAGGGGTAGTGTGGCCTAGCCATTAAGGCAATTTTTTTTTAGTAGCAAAAAATAAACTCTAATATAATTCTTCCAAATTCATACTTTATAGATGTGGTCTCCAAACAAATTGATTTTAAATGAAAGACTAGGTTCCTACAGTTACCCTTTAAAGTCCCTCAAAAACATCCATTGACTACTTAATTCTTTATATGCCATGTATCATGTTTAGGGCTGGTACATACAGGTCAATATTTCAGCCTGATTAATTGCGTTTTATATACAAGTCTGAGTATTCAACCAATTTGTAGGCAAAAAAATAAAAGCTGAAAGCATGTTTGCGTTAATATGATTGAGCAAGTGTGGGCTTTAATAGTCTGCATTAGAGGGGTGTGCATTATTGCCGTGTTTCTTCTTTCTTGACCAGAGCTTTAACATACATTCTGGTGTACAAAAAAACCTTATACTAGTTCTGTACAAAATGGCTTTTCCCATTTATTTTAGCTGTAGGGGACTGCATTTATGTACACTGTAAGGGGGAGGAGTGCTTGCATATCAGTACTTTAAAAGACTGCTGTCACACTTTGCAGCAAACCAGGTACATAGAGAATAGTGATCTTAACTTTCATTTACAACTGTAGGTCATTCTGTGTCTGTGTTGAAAAATGACTGTGGCAGTTGATAGGCCAATATGCAGTAAATACCATGCTTCATCATTTATGGTGCAAGCGCAAAATAAACATCCATTACATATGAAATGTAACACTCACTCTTTTATAACTAGCATCCTAAAACTCCAGGGCTGGTTGAAATTCTGTTGGGACCCCTGGGGAAAAACATGGTGTTTGAAGGCTTACTTACCCATTGGAAGAATATGATGGGCCCTGTTTGAGCCCAATGTAAAACCAGTCATGCACGAATATCGACACAAACTAATTAACCAGTTTTGGTAATCATCTGTGTGTGTGCATTTTGTAAAAATAATTTGAAGGACAAAAATCATATGTTCTTTAATGCAGGGAATCTGGGAAGTGTATGATGACAGCTCCCAGCAAATGCCCCTTTAATTAGTAAGGTTCTTGTACATATTTTTAAACAAAATATTATAGTATTTGAGGTTGAAAAACATACGTCCAACCTGGCTAACTCTTGATCCAGAAGGAGAGAAAAAAAACTGTATGAAGGGGAAAATTTCTCCCCAAATTTGGGCCATATTCATAAAGGTGCGGTAATGCTTTTTAGCAATACCGTGCTGTTAACAACCGTTAATATCCAATCATTTTAACGTTCGCTGATTTACTATCGTTATCATAAATAAACCATAATCTTAAATCTATGATAACGCAATCGGAGATTAACATTCTCCATAGAATGCCATTGCGGTTTACTATCGTGTGGTATTCTATGGCTGATTGTTCGTTAATTAATGAACATTCGGTTGTAAAAAAAATTTCTGTAACGTGCAGTATCGCTAAATTGCGATACCACGTGTTCTTAAATATGGCCCATTAAGTGGCAATCAGAAATATCACTGAATCAACTTTATCAATACCAGTAACATGCAACATTCTTTGTTAAACTCATCCAGCTTTATTTTTTTTTTTTAACATTGGACGTGGTTATGGCAGTTTCATCGGATAGACCATTCCATAGTTTTACCGTTCTCACAGTGAAAAACCCTTTCTGAACTTGAAGACTAAACTTACTTTCTTCCAGTCTTAAGGGAAGTCTATTGTTGAACAATGCCCCAGATTGTTTGTCTGGCCCAGTAATGCATTTAAACATGTTGATCATATCCCCACACATGTGCCTTTTCTCTAGTGTTCATAATTGTAACTTATTTATGTCTTCATATTCAAGCGCCCCCAGTCCCATATTAATTTAGTTGTGCTTCTCTAAACCCTTTCCATTTCCAAGATGTCCTTTTTTTGCATAGGATTCCAAAATGGCACTGCATATTCCAAATGTGGAATCTGGCTTTACCAGAGCTTTGTAAAGAGGGTGAATAACATTTTCCTCCCTTGAATCCATTCCTCTCTTTATACAAGTCAATCAGGGATATTTAATAAAAGCTCTTATTAAAAATGGTGCTAAGTTTGCCCTAACCAATCAGATATTAGCTTTCAAATGTTAAATAAGATCTGATTGGTTGGGGTAAAAAAATTGCACCATTTTTAACAATAAGAACTTTTATTGAATCTTCTACGATCTTTCTGGCTATAGCTGCATCACCATTATCAACATTGAATCGTACTTGCCACTTAACAGCCCAATGTGACTATCTAGATCTGCCTGCAACTAAAGTTTTGTTGTACAGAGACCCTGCTGACAATTCCCCTCTTAATCATTAATTAACGGATTAAATAGACATAGCCCCAAAACAGTACCATGTGGCCCCCAACTTAAGTCCATATTGACAAAGCCCAACAGACCGTAGTTGCCTATGGGGGACTGTATCAAAAGCCTTAACAAAATCCAAGTAAACCACATCTGCTATGCCAGAGGCCAAATTCCTACTCACTTTCTCATGAAAGCCAAACAAATTTGTTTGGCAAGATCTGTTCCTCAAACTATTTGGATTACTACTGACTAAGGTCAGTCAAGAATATGTTCCTGTATCAAACTTACAAGTATCTTGCCCATCACTGAAGGTAAACTAATAGGTGTGTAACAACTTGAATATTGGAATTACATCAGCTTTTTTCCAAAACAGAGGCATGTTTCCAGACATGAGGGAATCTGATAAAATAAAACTGAACTTTGTTCCCTAAGCACACAAGAAAGTATTTTATCCGGTCCAGGAGCTTTGATATTAACCTTATTTGGGTCATTTTTACACCAAAGTGCAATTGCATCTTTTATACCATTATTGCTACTATACTCTATGCCAGTGATGGCGAACCTTTTAGAGACAGAGTGCCTTTTTAGGGCTAGGCCACACTGCTGCGTTTTTTTTGCGTTTGCGCTTGCGATTGCGCTTGCGATTTTTCAAAATTATTGAAAACGCGGCAACGCAAAAAAAACGTGCGTTTTTCGATGCGTTTGCGTTTTGCGTTCTGCATTTTTAATCGCAATCGCATGCGATTTCCTATACTTATTGAAGAAATCGCAAACGCAAAAAAATCGCACATGAAATCGCATGCGATTGCGATTGCGTTTCAGTGTGGCCTAGCCCTTAACGGTTTTTAAAAATGGACACAGACGGATACAGTAGATAGGATCATGTATTAGGCTGGGTACACACAGAGGGACTATTTGTCCTGAGCAAGTGTCCTTTAACCCCCTAAATAATCAATCAGACAAGAGTTTGATATCCAAATCAGTGACTGAAGCAGAGCTGAACTTTAAAGCAAAAACATAAAACCAATTTACATTTATTTTTGGTAAGAAATCCCCTTTCCCCTGGCTTGTTTGGTGCTTGTTTTGGTAACAAACTCTGGTGAACTCACCAGACTTTGTGCCCACAGAGAGAGCTCTGAGTGCTACTTCTGGCACAAGTGCCATAGGTTCGCCACCAATGCTCTATGCTATCTGTAATTCGATCTTCAATAGTGAATACAGAGGGGAAAATGTGTTCAAGACATTTGCTTCATTAGCACTCTCTGTGACTTAACTTATCCCTATTAATTAATGGCCCCACAATACATAATACAAAACAGTATTTACTTTGCAGTGTTTTTACGGAATATTTTGTATTTCTAAAAGCACAACACTTGCTTTTATAAATGAACATGCCCAAAACAGTATTTTACAGTGTCCTGATTAACGAACTAAATTCTACTTTTGTGTTATATTATCTTTGGTACTGTCACACTGACTCATTTTACTCGGTAAGGGAAGATATAAATTTTTCCATAATTTAGACATACAAAGCAGATAACAGGAAAAGCATAGTTTAAAATATTTTAGTTGTATAAAACGAACAGTTAAAAAAAAAAAAAAAAGACTTAAATCCAGCACCAGTTGTGCAGAACATTTATATTAACAGTATTTTAATTACGCAATATCTATGTACAAGCCTTTGCTACATTTAAATAAACATTAATGGATTTCAAAAGACAGTGCTTTTTGCAGTATACAGAACTTATTTATACAGCCATCTCCATCTTAATAGTGGGATGAGGGTTGTAACCTTCAATCAGAAAGTCATCTGCAGTGAAATCATCTATATTCTCGACTTTACGGACGATTTTTAGCTTAGGGAATGCCTTGGGCGTTCGTTGAAGCTAAAAGAACAGAAACATAGCGTAAGTTAATTGTTCTTACAAAGATTCCAAAATTAGCAAATACTCCACAAATCCTAATTTTCAGTGCCAGTTTTGTAAGTTAATGGGTATGTACACTGTAAAAACAAATTTAGCTTACTTGATAGCTGTGGCTTTAAATATGAAGGTCTATGTTTTTTTTTTTTTGTTCTACTCCCGGTCCATAGCTTAACTTTACTCCTTGAATGTTGCCAACTTACTCCTCCTCTGAAATAACGTTTTTAGCTCTCCCCAAGATTGTGCATCTCCACCATCTTGGCATGTCCAGTTTACGCTGCAGCCGTTCGTATAGATCTCATGACGTCACGTGCTATACTAACGCAAACTAATCTGACACGCCAAGATGGTGGAGATTTGCATAATCTTGTGGGGTGGAGCTAAAAACTCCATTTCAGAGGAGGAAGTCTGCAAAATTCAAGGAGACTTCTTAAAGGATAACTGTATCGCCTCAACGCATTTTTTTTAAACTGCTTTCAAAGGAGTAACCCTCCCTATATATTTTTTTCCTGATTTCGAGCTTCTCGTGTAACAATTCTGTCTGCCTGTAACTGTCACTCAAAGCTAGCATGCGAGAAAACACTCCTCCACCCATCCATGATCAGCTTGATTATGTAGGCTCAATCCTAGCAAACGAACAGTTCAAGTTCGTTTACTGGCAGAGGAGGAGAGAGGTTGTAACAGACATTCCCACCAGCCAATGACAAGTGATATGTTAATCAGGGCCCTGGGCCCTCTAGGAGGCGGGTTTTAGCACTCATCTTTGCTGTGTGATATCTAAGGGAAGGCAGCACAGTTGTAAATTAGAGTAAGCGATTTCAGCTGCTGGAAGTGTGGACATGTAATGGGGGTAATCTTATTTTTCTTTGATATTGTTGTCCTTTAACTCTTTTCTCTTAACTTTTCTAAATTATTAAAAGCAGAAGGATGTATCTAGCTGTGTATTAATATAAACTCATTGTGACCATGAAGAAAATAGTGCGTTTGAGAAAGGAAATTGGTTGCTACAGTTTGTCGCCTGTATATTTTGCAGTAACTCCTGCTAGAAATAGCTCATATGAAAAGCTAAAGCCCTCCCAAATAATATTAAATGTACTGGTAAAAAATATTTTCACTGAAAAAAGATTTATCATTTAATTAAGACAGAAAGTCAAAATGTTGCAAGACAAAAGTATAGTCGCCTATACAGAAAATGATCTACTTTATAGCCAATCCAAAAATGTCAGCAAAATATGTAGTGGTGCTGTGAGATCCAAATTTAATACCTTTTATGACTCCCATCAGCTTGAAGGACCAGCATCCATGCGGTTTAGCAAGGATTCATACAATTTATTGATGAAATCATCAGGAATAGCCAAGAAAATTTGCATGCCACCCAGAGTTCATCAATATTCTTTGGTTTCATCTTCCATGCTTCCTCTTTCATCCTACCCCATATATGCTCAATGGTGTTCATGTCAGGTGACTGGGCTGGACAATCCTGGAGCATCTTGATCTTCTTCACCTTAAGGAACTTTGATGTGGCGTTGGAAGTATGCAATGGAGCACCATCCTGCTGCAGAATTTGGCCTTTTTTATGGTTGGGAATATATGAGGTGGCCAAGATTTCTTGGTATTTTACACTATTGATGTTGCCTTCCACCCTGCAGATCCCTCGCACACCCCCATACTGGATGTAACCCCAGACCATGATTTTGCCTCCACCAAACTTCACTGTTTTCTGGATAAATCTCGTCTCCTGCAATATTTGCGGTGACTGTGGTGTAATTCAACAGAAGATTCATCTGAAAAATCCACCTTTGCCACTTTTCCAGGGTCCATTCTTTTGGCAAGCTGTTGGACTTGGCAAATGCCACACGGTTTTTCAATTGTCTTTTGTTTAGTGCTGGCTTATGGGCACTGATTCGACCATGGAGGCCATTTCGAGACAGAATCCGACAAACTGTTCTGGTTGACACAGGGATTTCAGGTGACCAGGTCTCCTGGAGCTCTGCTGCAGTTGAAAATGGGCTTGCCTTGGATTTTCGAGCCAACAAATGGGCCTCTCGAGCAGTTGTCTTGCAAGGTCTGCGTGACCTGGGATTGACAAAAATTTCTCCAGTCTCTTCAAATCTTTTCTTTATCCTCTGAACTTGACGCTGAGAGACATTGAAGGTGTGCGCCACATCAGCAGTGGATTTGGTCTTCAGCCTTTTGATAATCAACACTTTAGTCTCAGGGTGAATATTAGGCATGTTTGCAGAGGACTATTTGCAATTGATGTGAAGGTCTAGTGTACTGGGATTCTTTTTATACACACCTGACACCTAATTGATCCATTATCAGTCACAGGTGAAGCCCATATGACAAGGCGACAACACTTATGTCTTTGCAAAAATTGACTCAATGGGCTTTACCAAGCTGTGAACATTAGAATACTTTTTGTTAGTTTCATTTTGCATTGAAACATTATTACAAAAGCTGTTTGGGTGTAAAATAAACCATTCCTTATAACAAAATCTGCATTAGAATTATTGTTAAGCGGCACTTCAGGTCTATTTGTACACAAGCGACAAGACTTTTGTCAGAAACTGTATACTCCAATATAAGCCGACCAGAGTATAAGCCGAGGTATCTTTTTTTACCGGAAAAATTAGTAAAATCTGACTGACTTGAGTATAAGTCACTAAGGCAACTAAACCCATAAAACAATACAGAATTAGAAGTCAATCTTTTCAACAACAATAGATCTCATCCTCCTGACTCTGTATTGTTTTGAGGCATTAGTGGAAACAAACTTCCAGCATGTTTTAGTTGCTGTGAGTTGTAGTTTCCAAACATCTGCAGTGGCAATACCCTCAGGCCAGGCCCAAAACATCCCCCACCCCCTTCAGTGGAGGAGAGGACTTCAGGATGTGCAGAAAAACCTTCCCTTCTCATCAGTCTTTCCCTACCCCCAGCAGTGCATACAGTTTTCCCATACTAGGGTCAATCACTTACTTCAATCCAGCTGCCACTCACTCTGCAATCCACTGCTCTGTCTGACGTCACTGCTCGATGCCGGGAAGTGAGAGCGACACAGAACAAAGGATGCAGATTGTGGAGTGTGGCAGCTGGATTGAAGTAACTCAAGTATAAGCCGAGGTTCAGTTTTCAGGCTATTTTTAAAGCCTGAAAACCTTGACTTATACTTGAGTATATACGTAATACAACCACAAAAAAAAAAAAAAGCATAATTGCCCATATGGTTTTATGAAATGTTACTTCGAGCCCCACGCAAATGTAATTTTTGCAAAATGGCAATACGTACTAACGGAACAGGAAAGATAATAATTAAAAAGTTTCACTAGGAACGTACCTGTATCTTTAAAGGTTCAATGTGATTAAGGTAAACATGAGCATCCCCTAAAGTGTGGACAAAGTCTCCAGGCTGTGCAATATGGAAAACAAATGTGTATTTTTTTAGATAGCAACAAGAGATGAAGAAATGGTCAATCACATTTGTATATTTATAAATACTGGGGGAAAAGTCAATATCATTCAAACATGCTATTGTATCCTATATTTTCAAGAAACCTTCTCTTGATCCATCTGCTCTATCCAGTTACCGGCCTTTCTTTCTTCTCCAGTTTGCATCTAAACTGCTTGAATGACAAGTCTATGCTGAACTGGTTAATCACTTGTCTGCTAACTCCGTTTGATCACCTACAGTCTTGGCTTCCGCCCTAACCACTCCACGGAAAGCTGATGATACCCAAATTTACATCTCCACCCATGACCTCGTTACACTGGCATCCCAGGTCCCTGACTGCCTAAATGCCATCTCTGCTTTTATGTCCTCCTGCTTTCTCAAACCAAAGATGGATAAGACTAAACTTATTTTCCCACCCTCTTGATCTATCCTCCTACCTAACACTATCAACATCAACCTCCCCAACACCTTACGTGCAATGCCTGGGAGTAACATTTGAATCAGACAGTGTATTAATGTGGTGTTTAAAAGGAAAGTTCTAACTCCTGTTGTTTACAGCAGAAAAATCTCATGCATTTGTCCCTTCCACTCACAATAGCGCAGCGCTTCCAATACAATACCCTTTTAGAGAAGTTTTGCTCTACCTTGAATGCGCAAAACGGAGCATTGTATGGGCGCTTAACGGGAGCCCAAGAAAGTCTTTGATCAGCAGGAATGCAGCAAGGTAAAACTCTCCTCTTTGCAATATTAAATTCCCCTGACAGTTTTAAAATAAAATTTGACTATTCCTTTTAGATCATCCACGCTTCTGTTTTCACCATATTGAATTTTAAGGAAAGAAGGACAGTTATCCAAAATTTAAACGCCCTGTTTTAAACCATTAGATGTGGACCTTCCTCAAACACCAAGGGATGGGATCTTCCTTGTCATAGGTCCATTGTATGGTGGTATGGCACATTTAACATTCAACATTAAGCTAAATTTACTAGTTTTAAAAAAGATTTATCTGCAACAATTTTTATCTGGACAAGCAGTGTAGACTAATCTTCTAAAAAGGCTTTCCAAAGAATTGCCGAATATCACCAATTGGCTCAATCGACATCTCTAAACAAACCAATGCTTTCTTGGCACACATCGAGGGATTTAAATGCTAAGAAAGATGGAGATAGTTTGACAACCAAATTGACAGTTAGCTAGTGTCAGACAAAAGATTTAGGTAAGGGGTGCACAACCAGTGACTGACACCAAGGCTCCACCCATAGCCCTAACCACCCAGTAGTCCCATGGTTTGGACATTCATTAGGTACATTTAAGAAAAACAAGTTAAAAGTTGTGCAAAAGCAAAGCAAACAGGGAACTTTAAAGTAAGGATGGGAGAAAAATTAGATTTAAATTTTACCTTCAATCCAGTCACATGTGCAATCATGTAAGTGAGTAAGGCATAACTGGCAATGTTAAAAGGCACACCAAGACCCATATCTCCAGATCGCTGGTAGAGTTGGCATGACAGCTCTTTGTTAATTACGTAGAACTGACAAAGGGCATGACATGGTGGTAGGGCCATGAGAGAAATGTCTATGGAAAAAAAAATACATTTTTAATATGTACTTAAACTAATAGACTACATTTACACCAATGGTATGCTGCCGTTTTGTTAGCCAAGAGACAGCCATCATTAGAAAAACCAGGCTTATTATATTTAAATATGCCTCATATAGGCCCATACACAGAGAACATCTGTGGGTTTTGCTCCATTTGGTCTAAGTTTTATACTATGTGTACTATTTTTCTGTCGGACATCTGGAAACCCCTAACAAAACAGCAAAATGTAGTTCATCTAAAAAAAATGTAGCCTTAAAGGGCTTCCATCCCCACATGTAATGTATTGTAGGGCTCCCCCTTCCCTAACACTAAAGCTATATTGAAACCTTTAAAATCAGCACAGAAATGTTCTTACCCACCTTTGTTCCCTCTGCCTCCTCTGCTACTTCCGGGAACAGAAGAGCAAAATGGGCCGGACCATTTCGGTGCAGATTTTAAAGGTTTTAGTCTATCACTTGGGGATGGGAAGGGGGAGTCCCCAACAGCGTATGAACTTTTGTTTATTTTAAAAGCCGGATGCAGTGCCGAGGGATCCAGAGGGGGGGGGGGAGCTCCACTGCGCATGCCAGAGTCCTCTTAGAGGAGCAGGAAGTAGCAGGCACTAGATTACAAAGAGAGGAGCAGAGGAGAAAGGTAAAGATTTTTTAACATTACGCAGTGGAGCAAATTTTAGTTTGGGGGGTTGGAAATGCCCTTTAAACTCAGTACAGACATTAGATAACATTAGGGCAATCTAACGTGTGTGGGTGTGGAGGGGCACTCAACAGCATTAAGTGATCCGTCCTGTCAAATCTCTCAATGTTGTCCAGCACTGCGGGATAATTTGTGATCCTTCCCCCATTCCTTCACATGAAAGCAGTACAGGCTGCTAAATGACAAGCAGTCTGTATGGGGATTGGTTGATAAATCCAGTTTTATTTATCTAAATATGTGTACAAAGCTTAAGAACATTAAACACAATATAACATTTCAATTATAGAAAAACATATAATGAAAAAAAGTATCAAACAAAAGGGCATGAAAGTAACATTTACCCACTAATTAAAAAGTTAATTATTCCATCAAACCCTGTACTGCATAAGGGCTTGTTTAAAAGTTTAAGTGGAGAAGTGGAACCTCCAAAACTCATACTAGCATTGTTCCATAAAAGGATCTTCGGTTCACTTTTAATTCTACCAACAGATATTAATCACAAATTCATTATCATGAACAATTTACATTTGATATAAATGCATATGATGCAACTAATTAACAGAATCTGCTAATATAAAACTTATTATTCCCTCACCTTTTTGGAAAGGCCAAAAAGATTTTTTTCACGAAAAAAGTTAAAGGGCATGTTCAGTCAAAAAATAACTTTAGCTATAAATGTTCTCTCCCCCATTATCAATAATTTAACAATTTGCCACTGCAGATGTTTGGAAACTACATGAATACTTTATTTGCTGCTTTAACAAAAATGTTGTTAATCAAAAAAAGTGCCATACTATCTCACTTGGCATTATTTATGTTTTGGCCTTGTGGCCTACCTTTTGGATTCCAACTGCACATTATCATTCTTCTGTCATCTGGATTGTTCTTTATTGTATTAATAACATTCTGTAACTGGTCAACACCTTGGCTGGAGTAATCTGAAACGGTAAGGTGGTAAAACTTTTTATAGACTATTTTAAACATTTATATGTTTAAACTTCCAGTACAACTCTGTGCTAACAATTAACTTTTTATTTGCACATATGATCCTTTAACTGTTCAACTGCTTCTAAATTATTTGATCATTAAAAACAGATATCCAGCTATAGCAATGATTAAAACAGCTTTAGCTCAGTGGTTTTTATGCTTATAAGGAATAGGCCACACTAGTGCAATTTCAGGTGCATTGCGATTGCGCATCCATTTACAATATGCAATCGCATGCAATCACCATTCTTATGCGCAATTGCATGCGGTTTCCTATCTCAAAAGGAAAAATCTCAAGTGCACATAAATCGCACACGCAATCTGTGATTGCGTGAGCGCTTCCAGTGCGATGCAGTGTGGCCATGCCCTTAGGAACGGAACCATATACACATCTATATCTGTTGTATTCAATTAGATCAACTGGTCTTGTCCAGTTGATCTAATTGAATACAACAGATATACCATGACCTGGATGAATGAGAACCTTCACAGGCATACACACATCCATTGCAAAAATTACTATTGGAGTGTTCAAAACAAGATTCTCCCACTACAATTCACAGCATAAATGTGGCTATATACAATTAAGTATGCATTGAGTGAAGATTGGTGGCTGGGCTCCTGACACTCCACCCTACCCAGCGCGATTAGCTGTATACAAAGATACGTGCAATCATCTGTTTAAAAGTCCAGTACCGAACTTGTTTTAAACAGCTGATTGTGCATATTTTTACTGCACACACATTTTTACTGCAAAACAGCCGATTGTGGGCGCTATATGTCCTCGGGACCCCACAGTTGCGGGCCCTATTGTTAGCTTCTAGTTGTATCCCTCATTTGCTGTGTCAGGCTGCACAACATGTGGTTAATCATTAACATTTCAAAGGTGCAATAGCCGCAGTAAATCTAGCTAAAAAGCGATTCTGAGAATATATAGTTTTGGGGGGTATTTTTGAGTTAGAGGGGTGTTTAGATTGGAAAATCTGTGAAGTTGCTGTTATTGGGTCACTGCACATTGGCTCACTTTGTGAGCAGTGGCTTCCACGTCCGTGTGTGTAAACATGCATATGGCATACCGTTTGATTCAGGGCATTTGGGAGATTGATACTTGACAAGTTTTTTTTACATTACATTAGAATTTGCCATGATTTTTAACTCAAATGTATTTTTGTAAATTTTTCCAGAACATCTGGTAAAAGTGCAAAATACTACACAGAACTGCGCCCACACCATTGGTTGTATGAATAAAAGAATGGCACTTGCATAGCTGAAGGTGTTTAGATTCCAAAAATATATATTTTTGAGGAGAAATTCTAAAATAGAGGGGCGTTTAGTCTGACAAATCTGAAAAGTTGCTGTAATTGGGCCAATGTGAATTTTACATTTCAATGGGTTTTGGCGTGATTTCTACCTTCAAAAGTTGATTCTTGTTAATTTTTTCAGAAAATCTGCGAAAAGTGCGAACTTCTATGAAGAACTGCGCCCACACCATTGATGGTATGAACAAAAACTACAGCGTTCCATAGCTGAAAGTGTGTAGATTTGTGGAATATATAGTTTGTGGGGGGTGTTTTGTGGGAAAAACTGCAGACTGTTTAACTTAACAGAGATGGCTAAATATTTTTGCTGTTTTTGAGCCATCATGCACTCACTTTGTGGCTTTTTGCTTCCACGTGCATGTGTGTAACCACGCACATGGCATACCGTTTGAGATTCAGGACATTTAGGAGACTGATATTTGGTAACCTTTTTTTTTTTACATTCCATGAGGTTTTGGCATGATTTCTACCCTTTGAAGTAGTTTTTTCTTAATTTTTTTAGAAAAGTGCAAACTTCTACGAAGAACTGCGCCAACACCATTGATGGTATGAATGAACTACCTGAAAAACTGCAGAATGTTCAAATTCTGAGTTGGCTAAATATTTTTGCTGTTTTTGAGCCATCAAGCATTGTTTCACTTTGTGGCTTTCGCTTCCATGTCCGTGTGTGTTTTTTTTTACATTCCATGAGGTTTTGACATGATTTCTATCTTTTGAATGTTGTTTGATGTTAATTTTTTTAGAAAATCTGCGAAAAGTGCGAACTTCTACGAAGAACTGCGCCCACACCATTGGCGGTATAAATGAACGAACTATAGCGTTACATAGCTGAAGGTGATTTCAGGAATATATAGTTTGTGAGGGATTTTTGCTACTACTGACATTTGGCATTGGTACACCCATGAATGTGGCATACCGTTTTACTCAGGAGGGGTTAGGCTTTCATATTTAAGATGTGTTTGAACTTTCCACCACAGTTTTTAGCTGAAATTTGCATTTGATTTTACAGTTGAAGGAAAATGTGAGAAAATAACTTATAATTGGACGAAGAGCTGCGCCCAGGTTCTGCATTTTGATTGAAACTTCTCTTATCCTGCAGGGATGTGGTTTCTAAAAATATCTCAGTTGTGGGGATATTTTAGTTAATTTGGTAGATATTCAATGTTAACCGTCAGAAGTTGTTATACATTTTAATTTGGTGTAATATTCTTGAAGGTGCAGTTTTAGTTGGGGGGGGGGTCTCCTGTACAAGAAAAGTGAGGTATCTACATATATCTGGTATCGTTGTACTCAGGAGTATCAGAACTTTTAGAAACAGTAAGATTTTTGTGCATAACCTTAAGATAACTATAAATAAAATTGGGAAAAATCCATGAAAATTTGCAAATTTATAATTTGACCTATTTTACCCATAATTACAGTAAAATTTCCAGAAAAGTTACAACATTTTGTTACCATGTTAAATTACACTTTGTGCTGAAAAAAACAATGTATAATATTCCTGATTTACTGGGGGATCCTACTGTAAACTTTGAATGAACCAAATGGTCTAAAATCCAGAAAATTCTTCTGGCATTTAACGCACGCAAAGTGGTGAATTCTGCTGGGAGTGAAAGGGTTAAAGGGTATCTCCACCCTTAAAACAAAATTGGTGACATGTCAGTTTATTACATGCATTTGTAACTGGATATTTATTGATTAGTTCTATTCCTTTCTGGCAAAAGGTATCTGCTTTCTGCTCAATGTGATTTTTATAAGCTTGAGCATGTGCAGTAGAAGCAGCAGGGGAAATCATTGGATGTGGTGACACCAGTCACAACCTTTATTGACAGCAAGGGAGGAGCTTAATTTGCTAGAATGGAGGCAATAATTATACTTAAATATTTAGTAATACATCTTATAATGTGCTGAATATATCAAATGGGGTTGGGGGCAGTTAACACATGTTCAAAGGGCATGTCCACCTCTTTTTAAAAATATTTTCTATAGTGTAGGGCTCCCTCACCCACTCCCAACTGCTACAGTACTTCGTCACGGATGTGAGGAAAGGCTTTTTCTACACTACACAGTGGGGCCAGTAGGGGGTTAAAATATAGTTCTGGGGGTGGACATGCCCTTCAAGTGTTAAGGAGAGAAAATCCTTTTTGTCTTCTTTAATTTGCATATAAAGGAAATCCTGATACTTAACACATATGATGTGCAATCATCACTGGTGGTCATTTAAGTAACATTAAATATTGAAAATATATGTGGCAATTCTAGGGCAAGTTGTGTCAGCAATACTGATTATAGGAAAACTTAATGTGGTTTAAAAGTATAAACATTCATCAACTATAATACATTGTTGTTTTTGATATTAAGGCTATAACAGGATAAACATTTATTAAAGGCAGTTCTTTTTAATCACCTGTATGAGCATCCTTGTACTCTGCACCAAAATGCCTCCACTGAAAACCATACACTGGACCAAGATCTCCCTCCTTCCTGGATGTGAAACCTAGATTGTCCAAAAACTCCCGCGAGCCATTTGCATCCCAAATTTTTACTCCCTTTGCAGAAAGTTCTTTTGAATCTGTACAGCCCTAGTAAAAAGTAAAAGAAATTGAGAGGGTTCATGAATACCTGTAACTTGGAGAGCTAAGGACTGAAAGCTCACAGACTGCCTCATACAGCCTTGTCAGTTAGCACCAACAAGGTATTTGGCCTTTTAGGAGGGATGACAGTACTTTAAGACGGAGACCACACTGCAACGCATAATATTGCACCAGAAACATGTGCGCAACTGTATTCAGTTAGATCAACTGGACTGGCTTTCTCAGTTCAGAATGACTTGTACAAGAATCCTGTTTCTGTTTTATGTACCCTGTTCCACGGTACATAATTGCCAACAGATTCTTGTACAAGTCATTCTGAATTGAGAAAGCCAGTCGAATGACAAGCGAAACGTCTTCAAGAACTAAATTTTAAGTCCAGTTGATCTAACTGAAAACAACAGATATCCCAATGAGGTTTTATTCTTGAATGCCAAGAGCTAGCCTGGGCTGTAGTGGAGCGAGCCTTAACAAAAAAGCAAAAAGGTCTTTTATCAACAGCATAAGCCTTTCAAAAAATTGTTATAATCTACTGGTCTTTAGTATGATTGTGCCAAAGTGGTTGTTCATCGGCCATTCAGATGCTTCGGCTGGCAAAATCACCTCCCTTCTTCATTGTTCGGAATCCACCCTAGCAGATCAACAGGTATGCTATCTCCAGCTGAAGCAGCCGATCATTGCTGTGAGTGCCCAACATGCATCTGTGTACAGATCTTTAGAAGCCCTGTTTTCCAGGTTTCTTTTACAAAAATGAATAAACAAGGCAGAAAAAAATTCTGAACGCAATATAATTTTAATAGCTCAGGCTTAATGCAAGAAATTAAACTTTTTCTTTCTAGTATTCCTTGTATTATAGCAAAAAGATTGAATTAAAATAGATTTGTGCAGGGTCGTTTCTAGACAGAGGCCAATTAGGAAAGGGTCCCTTATTACCTTTTCCTTGCAAAGTGGGCTTCGCTGTAGCACAACCAATTGTCAAGCAATATTACATATTCCATTGGTGGCCAGTGATGCTGCACGCAGTATGTACGGCACAAAGACACGTACAGCGCGCAACTCCACTACAACTCCACTGAGGCTGCACATCCCCATCACGGGCACCTGAAAGACTGAATCAGTGTGGAGTCAGATAAAGGGATGAATTGCTTGTCTCATAAAATCCACACGGGTTAGGAATCGATTGCTTCTCATGTTATATAGTCATCGGGAAATCCTTGTGTGTCGTCCTATTGATTTTAGCATAGCTGGGAACAGTGTGTGAGCTGGGCATGAGGGCATCTTATATGTACCCATCTGTGTGAGCTAGACATGAGGGCGACTTATATGCAACAGTGTGTGAGGCGGGCATGAGTGCATTTTATATGTACCTATGTGTATCTATGTGAGCTGCATATGAGGGCATCTTATAGATAACAGAGTGTGGGGTGAGCATGAGGGCATCTTATAGGTAACAGTGTGTGGGGTGGGCATGGGGGCATCTTATATGTACCTATCTGTGTAAGCTGGGCATGAGGGCATCTTACAAGTTCCAGTCTGTGTGAGCTGGGCATAAGAGCATCTTTAATAAACCAGTCTGTGTAGAGTGGGCATGAGGGCATCCTATATGTACTCATCTGTGTAAGCTTGGCATGAGGAACCTGCATGTACCTGTGCGAACTGGGCATGAGGGCATATTATATGTTGCAGTCTGCATGGCGTGGGCACGAGTGACAGGCTCACATTCACGGATAGGAGGGCGCATAGGGAATGGAGATGGCTAGAAACTGCCCTGGATTTATGTGAAATGTATTAAAGACCATGAGCCTACATTTGGAAAGGAAATGGAATGACAAGTTATAAGTTTCAATTTGAGTTAAGGTAAATCGGTTGTATTCAGTTAGGTAAACTGGACTTAAAGTTTAGTTCTTGAAGACGTTTCTTCCGAATGGCTTTCTCAATTTATCTAGTAGCATTTCTAAGTACCTAAGGGGGGTACTATATTTTTCTCCAGTCATAAAAAAACAGGAATCAATCAAGTTTTAAGCATAGACAACCTCTGGTATTGCATAGATGCTATCTTAGCAGCTAAATTAGCCACACGGGTCCAATTGGTTTATCCAATTGACCTATACTGCCTTGTAACTTCGAAAGCAGCAATTTAATCTACTTTTGTATGGAAAAGGAAAAAATTCTCAAAGACATTAGCTCATAAGAATTTTTTTAGAGCATCTTTTAGCAAAATAGATACTATTGGTGCATACACTACATACACACATTTGAATATTAACACAAAGTCCCAAAAACAGACTGACCAGATCTTTTTTGCGTTTAACTTTTAATCGCAAAATTAATGTGCCACGTGACAAGATCAAAAAGTAAACACCACCGACAAACACTCAACAATCATTAATTGTCAAATGTATCTAATGTCTTTGCAGTGTAGGGCCAGCATAAGGGCATATTATTAGTGACATATAAGAGCCCAGTTAAGCTTTTTGTATGCTCCAACTGAGTCAGAACACATGTTCTCACATCAAGAATAGCCCCAGTAATTAGCCTAAATTAGCCTAAAACATAAACCCCAATGAAAATCAGTGCAAAAAATTATTAGTCTGAGAAGAACTGCCAAATGATTAAATTATACATAGGTTTAATACACTTACCTTTATGAACCACAAAAGTTCTTCAAGAACTCCTTTCCAGAATACACGTTTTGTGGTCAGCAAAGGGAACTGATCTGTAATAAGGGGAATACAAATTTAAAGGAGTATTTAAAGTTTAAATCATGCTGATCAGTTTGCAGCAATATACCCAGAGATAGCATGACTTTAAGACTAAAATCGCTGATGTTTCTAAAGCACCGCACACACATTTAACTGTGCAACTTCTGCCATACTAGAAAATAGATTGGCATTAAAGGTAAAGTTTATGGCAGAACTGCAATGTACCATCATCTTGGTCATCATGGTCTTTTGGCCACCCAAGGGTTAAACTCGCTAGACAGTCCAGGCTGCAGTGTTCCACCTTAAACAAACTTTTTCTCCTCAGAATGGTTCTATTCCTTATGGAATGTTCACATTTAGAAGGAGGCGGGAAACCGGTCACAATAACACTGTCTCCCTCCCCAGGGTAATCCGATAACACTGTCTCCCTCCGGGGTAATCCGATAACACTGTCTCCCTCCCCGGGGTAATCCGATAACACTGTCTCCCTCCCCGGGGTAATCCGATAACAACTGTCTCCCTCCCCGGGGTAATCCGATAACCCTGTCTCCCTCCCCGGGGTAATCCGATAACCCTGTCTCCCTCCCCGGGGTAATCCGATAACCCTGTATCCCTCCCCGGGGTAATCCGATAACCTGTCTCCCTCCCCGGGGTAATCCGATAACACCTGTCTCCCTCCCCGGGGTAATCCGATAACACTGTCTCCCTCCCCGGGGTAATCCGATAACCGTCTCCCTCCCCGGGTAATCCGATAACACCGTTCCCTCCCCGGGGTAATCCGTAACACCGTTCTCCCTCCGGGTATCGATAACACCGCCCCCTTCCGGGGTATCAAAACACCGCCTCCCTTCCCGGGGCAATCCAAAAACACCGCCTCCCTTCCCAGGGCAATCCAAAAAACACCGCCTCCCTTCCCAGGGCAATCCAAAAACACCGCCTCCCTCCCAGGGCAATCCAAAACACCGCCTCCTTCCCAGGGCAATCCAAAAAACAACGCCCCCCTTCCCAGGGCAATCCAAAAAACACCGCCTCCCTTCCCAGGGCAATCCAAAAACACCGCCTCCCTTCCAGGGCAATCCAAAAACACCGCCCTCCCTTCCCAGGGCAATCCAAAAAAAACACGCCTCCCTTCCCAGGGCAATCCAAAAACACCGCCTCCCTTCCAGGGCAATCCAAAAACACCGCCCTCCTTCCCAGGGCAATCCAAAACACCGCCTCCCTTCCCAGGGCAATCCAAAAACACAGCCTCCCTTCCCAGGGCAATCCAAAAAACACCGCCCTCCTTCCCAGGGCACACACAAAAACACCGCCTCCCTTCCCAGGGCAATCCAAAACACCGCCTCCCCTCCAGGGCAATCCAAAAACACCGCCTCCCTTCCCAGGGCAATCCAAAAACACCGCCTCCCTTCCCAGGGCAATCCAAAAACACCGCCTCCCTTCCCAGGGCAATCCAAAAACACCGCCTCCCTTCCCAGGGCAAGCCAATCCAAAAACACCGCCTCCCTTCCCAGGGCAATCCAAAAAACACCGCCTCCCTTCCCAGGGCAATCCAAAAACACCCGCCTCCCTTCCCAGGGCAATCCAAAACACCGCCTCCCTTCCCAGGGAATCCAAAACACCGCTCCCTTCCCAGGGCAATCCAAAACACAGCCTCCTTCCCAGGGTAATCCAATAACACCGCCTCCCTTCCCAGGGCAATCCAATAACACAGCCTCCCTTCCCAGGGTAATCCAATAACACCGCCTCCCTTCCCAGGGTAATCCAATAACAGTCTCCCTTCCCAGGGTAATAATAACACTGTCTCCCTTCCCAGGGTAATAATAACACTGTCTCCCTTCCCAGGGATCCGATAACACTGTCTCCTCCAGGGTAATCCGATAACACTGTCTCCCTCCCCCAGGGTATACGATAACACTGTCTCCCTCCCCAGGGTAATCGATAACACTGTCTCCCTCCCCAGGGTAATAACTAAACACTGTCTCCCTTCCCAGGGTAATAATAACACTGTCTCCCTTCCAGGGGGTAATAATAACACTGTCTCCCTCCCCGGGGTAATAATAACACTGTCTCCCTCCTCGGGGTAATAATAACACTGTCTCCCTCCCCGGGGTAATAATAACACTGTCTCCCTCTCGGGGTAAGGTAATATAACACTGTCTCCCTCCTCGGGGTAATAATAACACTGTCTCCCTTCCCGGGGTAATAATAACACTGGGTAATAATAACACTGTCTCCCTTCCCGGGGTAATAATAACACTGTCTCCCTTCCCAGGGTAATAATAACACTGTCTCCCTTCCCGGGGTAATAATAACACTGTCTCCCTTCCAGGGGTAATAATAACACTGTCTCCCTTCCAGGGGTAATAATAACACGGTCTCCCTTCCAGGGGTAATAATAACACGGTCTCCCTTCCAGGGGTAATAATAACACGGTCTCCCTCCCCAGGGTAACAATAACACCGTCTCCCTCCCCAGGGTAACAATAACACCGTCTCCCTCCCCAGGGTAACAATAACACCGTCTCCCTCCCCAGGGTAACAATAACACCGTCTCCCTCCCCAGGATAATCACAAGTCTTCCCCAAATACCTCGCAGGCTGTACCGGGCTTGCATACCGAACACAGAGACTGTGCCGGTCCCGGTCCGGTCTTCTTTCCGGTGCCCGTGTTCTATGATAAACCGGATCTGATCCAAGTACTGCGACTCGTCCTGATTTCCTGAGCCCTCGATGTGGGATGGGCATCTTATATGTACCTATCTTGTGTAAGCTGGGCATGAGGCATCTACAAGTTCCAGTCTGTGTGAGCTGGGCATAAGAGCATCTTTAATAAACCAGTCGTGTTAGAGTGGGCATGAGGGCATCCTATATGTACTTGTGTAAGCTTGGCATGAGGAACCTGCATGTACCTGTGCGAACTGGGCATGAGGGCATATTATATGTTGCAGTCTGCATGCGGTGGGCACGAGTGACAGGCTCACATTCACGGATAGGAGGGCGCATAGGGAATGGAGATGGCTAGAAACTGCCTGGATTTATGTGAAATGTATTAAGACCATGAGCCTACATTTGGAAAGGAAATGGAATGACAAGTTATAAGTTTCAATTTGAGGTAAGGTAAATCGGTTGTATTCAGTTAGGTAAACTGGATTAAAGTTTAGTTCTTGAAGACGTTTCTTCCGAATGGCTTTCTCAATTTATCTAGTAGCATTTCTAAGTACCTAAGGGGTACGTACTATATTTTTCTCAGCATAAAAAAACAGGAATCAATCAAGTTTTAAGCATAGACAACCTCTGGTATTGCATAGATGCTATCTTAGCAGCTAAATTAGCCACACGGGTCCAATTGGTTTATCCAATTGACCTATACTGCTTGTAACTTCGAAAGCAGCAATTTAATCTACTTTTGTATGGAAAAGGAAAAAATTCTCAAAGACATTAGCTCATAAGAATTTTTTTAGAGCATCTTTTAGCAAAAATGATACTATTGGTGCATAACTACATACACACATTTGAATATTAAACACAAAGTCCCAAAACAGACTGACCAGATCTTTTTGCGTTTAACTTTAATCGCAAAAATTAATGTGCCACGTGACAAGATCAAAAAGTAAAACACCACGACAAAACATCAACAATCTTAATTGTCAAATGTATCTAATGTCTTTGCAGTGTAGGGCCAGCATAAGGGATATTATTAGTGACATAAAGAGCCCAGTTAAGCTTTTTGTATGCTCCAACTGAGTAGAACACATGTTCTCACATCAAGAATAGCCCCAGTAATTAGCCTAAATTAGCCTAAAACATAAACCCCAATGAAAATCAGTGCAAAAAATTATTAGTCTGAGAAGAAACTGCCAAATGATTAAATTATACATAGGTTTAATACACTTACCTTTATGAACCACAAAAGTTCTTCAAGAACTCCTTTCCAGAATACACGTTTTGTGGTCAGCAAAGGGAAACTGATCTGTAATAAGGGGAATACAAATTTAAAGGAGTATTTAAAGTTTAAATCATGCTGATCAGTTTGCAGCAATATACCCAGAGATGCATGACTTTAAGACTAAAACGCTGATGTTTCTAAAGCACCGCACCACACATTTAACTGTGCAACTTCTGCCATACTAGAAAATAGATTGGCATTAAAGGTAAAGTTTTATGGCAGAACTGCAATGTACCATCCTTGGTCATCATGGTCTTTTGCCACCAAGGGTTAAACTCGCTAGACAGTCCAGGCTGCAGTGTTCCACCTTAAACAGAACTATTTCTCCAATCAGAATGGTTCTATTCCTTATGGAATGTTCACATTTAGAAGGAGGCGGGAAAAACCGGTCACAATAACACGTCTCCCTCCCAGGTAATCCGATAACACTGTCTCCCTCCCGGGTACGATAACACTTCACTCCCCGGGTATCCGATAACACTGTCTCCCTCCCGGGGTATCCGACATCCCCGGGTAATCCGATTAACCCCCTCCCGGATCGGACGTCTCCCTCCCGGGGTTCCGATAACCAGCCCTCCCGGTATCCGATAACCCTGTCTCCCTCCCCGGGGTAATACGATAACCCGTCTCCCTCCCGGGGTAATCGATAACCCTGTCTCCCTCCCCGGGGAATCCGATAACCCTGTCTCCCTCCCCGGGGATCGATAACACTGTCTCCCTCCCCGGGGTAATCCGATAACACTGTCTCCTCCCCGGGTAATCCGGATAACGTTCCTCCCCGGGAATCCAACACTGTCTCCCTCGGGGTAATCCGATAACACTGTCTCCCTCCCCGGGTAATCCGATAACCCTGTCTCCTCCCGGGGTAATCCGATAACCCTGTCTCCCTCCCCGGGGTAATCGATAACCCGTCTCCCTCCCCGGGGTGAATCCGATAACACTGTCTCCCTCCCCGGGGTAATCCGATAACCCTGTCTCCCTCCCCGGGTAATCGATAACCCGTCTCCCTCCCCGGGGTAATCGATAAACCCTGTCTCCCTCCCCGGGGTAATCCGATAACACTGTCTCCCTCCCCGGGGTAATCCGATAACACTGTCTCCCTCCCCGGGGTAATCCGATAACACTGTCTCCCTCTCCGGGGTATTCTAAAAACACCGCCTCCCTTCCCAGGGCAATCCAAAAACACCGCCTCCCTTCCCAGGGCAATCCAAAAACACCGCCCCTCCCTTCCAGGGCAATCCAAAAACACCGCCTCCCTTCCAGGGCAATCCAAAAACACCGCCTCCCTTCCCAGGCAATCCAAAACAACCGCCTCCCTTCCCAGGGCAATCAAAAAACACACGCTCCCCTTCCCAGGGCAATCCAAAAACACCGCCTCCCTTCCAGCAATCCAAAAAACCGCCTCCCTTCCCAGGCATCCAAAAACACCGCCTCCTTCCCAGGGCAATCAAAAAACGCAACCTTCCCAGGCACCAAAAACACCGCCTCCCTTCCCAGGGCAATCCAAAAACACCGCCTCCCTTCCCAGGGCAATCCAAAAACACCGCCTCCCTCCCAGGGCAATCCAAAAACACCGCCTCCCTTCCCAGGGCAATCCAAAAACACCGCCTCCCTTCCCAGGGCAATCCAAAAACACCGCCTCCCTTCCCAGGGCAATCCAAAAACACCGCCTCCCTTCCCAGGGCAATCCAAAAACACCGCCTCCCTTCCCAGGGCAATCCAAAAAAACCCGCCTCCTTCCCGGCAATCCAAAAACACCGCCCCCTTCCCAGGGCAATCCAAAAACACCGCCTCCCTTCCAGGGCAATCCAAAACACCGCCTCCCTTCCAGGGCAATCCAAAAACCCGCCACTCACAGGCAATCCAAAAACACGCCTCCCTTCCCAGGGGCAATCCAAAAACACACGCCTCCTTCCCAGGGCAATCCAAAAACACAGCTCCTTCCAGGGCAATCAAAAACACGCCTCCTTCCCAGGGGAATCCAAAAAACACGCCTCCCTTCCCAGGGCAATCCAAAAACACCGCCTCCCTCCCAGGGCAATCAAAAAACACCGCCTCCTTCCAGGCAATCAAAAACACGCCTCCTTCCAGGGCAATCCAAAAAACACCGCCTCCCTTCCAGGGCAATCCAAAAAAAAACCGCCTCCCTTCCCGGGATCCAAAAACACGCTCCTCCGGGCAATCCAAAAACCACCGCCTCCCTTCCCAGGGCAATCCAAAAACACCGCCTCCCTTCCCAGGGCAATCCAAAAAACACCGCCTCCTTCAAGGGCAATCCAAAAACACCGCCCTCCCTTCCCAGGGCAATCCAAAAACACCGCCTCCTTCCAGGGCATCCAAAAACACACGCCTCCCTTCCCAGGGCAATCCAAAAAAAACCGCCTCCCTTCCCAGGGCAATCAAAAAACACCGCCTCCCTTCCCAGGGCAATCCAAAAACACCGCCTCCCTTCCCAGGGCAATCCAAAAAACACCGCCTCCCTTCCCGGGCAATCCAAAAACACCGCTCCCTTCCCAGGGCAATCCAAAAACACCACCGCCTCCCTTCCAGGGCAATCCAAAAACACCGCCTCCCTTCCCAGGGCAATCCAAAAACACGCTCCCTCCAGGGCAATCCAAAAAACACCGCCTCCCTTCCCAGGGCAATCCAAAAACACCGCCTCCCTTCCCAGGGCAATCCAAAAACACCGCCTCCCTCCAGGGCAATCAAAAAAACACCGCCCCTCCCTCCAGGGCAATCAAAAAACACCGCCTCCCTTCCCAGGGCCAATCCAAAAAACACCGCCTCCCTTCCCAGGGCAATCCAAAAACACGCCCTTCCAGGAATCAAAAACACCGCCTCCTTCCCAGGGCAATCCAAAAACACCGCCTCCCTTCCCAGGGCAATCCAAAAACACGCCTCCCTTCCAGGGCAAACCAAAAACACGCCCTCTCCCAGGGCAATCCAAAAACACCGCCTCCCTTCCAGGGCAATCCAAAAACACCGCCCTCCCTTCCAGGGGCAATCCAAAAACACCGCCTCCCTCCAGGGCAATCCAATAACACCGCCTCCCTTCCCAGGGTAATCATCAATAACACGCCTCCCTTCCAGGGTAATCCAATAACACAGCCTCCTTCCCAGGGGAACCAATAACACCGCCTCCTTCCAGGGCAATCAATAACACCGCCTCCCTTCCCAGGGGTAATCAATAAACACTGTCTCCCTCCCAGGGTAATATAAACACTGTTCCCTTCCCAGGGTAATCCGATAACATGTCTCCCTCCCCAGGGTATCCGATAACACTGTCTCCCTCCCCAGGGTAAGCCGATAAACACTGTCTCCCTCCCAGGGTAATCCGAAACACTGTCTCCCTCCCCAGGGTAATCCGATAAACACTGTCTCCCTCCCAGGGTAATCCGATAACACTGTCTCCCTCCCCAGGGTAATCCGATAACACTGTCTCCCTCCCCAGGGAATCCGATAACACTGTCTCCCTCCCCAGGGTAATCCGATAACACTGTCTCCCTCCCCAGGGTAATCCGATAAACACTGTCCTCCCTCAGGGTAATCCGTAACACGTCTCCCTCCCCGGGATCGATAACACTGTCTCCCTTCCCAGGGTAATAATAACACTGCTCCTTCCAGGGGTAATAATAACATGTCTCCCTTCCAGGGGTAATAATAACACTGTCTCCCTTCCAGGGTAATAATAACACTGTTCCCTTCCAGGAATAATAACACTGTCTCCCTTCCCGGGATAATAATAACACTGTCTCCCTCCCCGGGGTAATAATAAAACGGTCTTCCTCCCCGGGGTAATAAAACAGGTCCCTCCCCGGGGTAATAATAACACGGTCTCCCTCCCCGGGGTATATAATAACACGGTCTCCTCCCGGGGGTATAATAACACGTTCCTACCGGGTAATAATACACGGTCCTCCTCCCGGGGTAATAATAAACACGGTCTCCCCTCCCGGGGTAATAAACACGGTTCCCTCCCGGGGAATAATAACCGTTCCCTCCCGGGGTAATAATAACACTGTCTCCCTCCCCGGGGTATAATAACACACTGTCTCCCTCCCCGGGGTAATAATAACACTGTTCCTCCCGGGGTAATAATAACACTGTCTCCCTCCCCGGGGGTAATAATAACACTGTTCCCTCCCCGGGGTAATAATAACACTGCTCCCTCCGGGGGTAATAACGGGTAATAATAAACATGTCTCCCTCCCGGGGTAATAATTACACTGTCTCCCTCCGGGGTAATAATACATGTCTCCCTTCCAGGGTAATAATAACACGTTTCCCTTCCAGGGGTAATAATACACGGTCTCCCTTCCAGGGGTAATAATAACACGGTTTCCCTTCCAGGGGTAATAATAACACGGGTCTCCCTTCCAGGGGTAATAATAACACGGTCTCCCTTCCAGGGGTAATAATAACACGGTCTCCCTTCCAGGGGTAATATAACACGGTCTCCTTCAGGGGTAATAATACACGGTCATCCCTCCCCGGGTATAATAACACGGTCTCCCTCCCAGGGGTTTAATAATACACGCTGTCTCCCTCCTCGGGGTATAATAACACTGTCTCTCCCCGGGGTAATAATAACAACCTGTCTCCCTTCCAGGGGTAATAATAACACGGTCTCCCTCCCCGGGGTAATAATAACACTGTCTCCCTCCCCGGGGTAATAATAACACTGTCTCCCTCCCCGGGGTAATAATAACACTGTCTCCCTCCCCGGGGTAATAATAACACTGTCTCCCTTCCGGGTGGTATATGGTAAATAATAACACTGTCTCCTTCGGGGTAATAATAACACTGTCTCCCTTCCCGGGGTAATAAAAAACTGTCTCCCTTCCGGGGTAATAATAACACTGTTCCCCTTCCAGGGGTAATAATAATAAACACTGTCTCCCTTCCAGGGGGTAATAATAACACTGTCTCCCTTAGGGGTATAAGGTAATAATAACACTGTCTCTTCCAGGGGTAATAATATACACTGTCTCCCTTCCAGGGGTAATATAACACTGTTCCCTTCCAGGGGTAATAATAACACTGTCTCCCTTCCAGGGGTAAAAGGTAATATAAACATGTCTCCCTCCCGGGTGGGTAATAATAACACTGTCTCCCTCCCCGGGGTAATAATAACACTGTCTCCCCTTCCCGGGTAATAATAACATGGTAATCATAACATGTCCCTCCGGGGTAATAATAACACTGTCTCCCTTCCCGGGGTAATAAAACACTGTCTCCCTTCCAGGGGTAATAATAACACCGTCTTCCCTTCCAGGGGGGTAATAATAACACTGTCTCCCTTCCAGGGGTAATAATAAACACTGTCTCCTTCCAGGGGTAATAATAACATGTCTCCCTTCCAGGGGTAATAATAACACTGCTCCCTTCCAGGGGTAATAATAACACTGTCTCCCTTCCAGGGAATAATAACACGTTCCCTTCCAGAGGTAATAATACACGGTTCTCCTCCCCGGGGTAATAATAACACGGTCTCCCTCCCCAGGGTAACAATACACGTCTCCCTCCCCAGGGTAAACAATAACCGTCTCCTCCACAGGGGTAAACAAATAACACCGTCTCCCTCCACAGGGTAAACAATAACACACGTCTCCCTCCCCAGGGTAACATAAACACGTCTCCCTCCCAGGATAATACAAGTCTTCCCCAAAATACCTCGCAGGCTTGTACCGGGCTGCATGCCGAACCAGAGACTGTGCCGGTCCCGGTCCGGTCTTCTTTCCGGTGCCCGTGTTCTAGGATAAACGGATCTGATCCAAGTACTGCGACTCGTCCTGATTTCCTGAGCCCTGAGTAGAAAGTTTAGTTATTATTCCCTCGGTCACCAATACACTTGTTTCTATAAAGTTGGGCTGGTTTCCCACAGCGGACATACCTGCTGCGGGACGGTGGAAGCGGTAGGTTGTGTTATGACGGGCATGTTGACAAGTGACACGGAACCGCGCGAAACACGATTTTCCAGACAGCTGGCAGGTTTGGGCGCGAATTCCACGAGAGAGGCGGTCAGATCACATGACCAAAGGCGCAATCCAGTCAGTGAGCGTGTTAGGGGTGGGATCCTTCAGGTTACTGGCTGCTGGAAAGGGGTGTTTGGGGCACAGGGTAACTTCCTAAACCACACTTCCCCCAATACATTGAGTACTGTTTATTACACAGCTCAGGTACAACCGGGGAGGGAGAACAGGTACACCCAAGAAGGGATCACTAGGATAACCAGGGGATATCACTGGTACAACCAGGGGGATGTCGCTAGGATAACCAGGGGAAGTCTCTGGTTCAACCAGGGGGATGTCACTGGGGCAACCAGGGAGATGCCACTGGTACAACAAGGGGATGTCACTGGTACAACATAGAGATGGCCAGTTCGCGGATCCGAAAATGGATCCGCGGCGGATTTCCGAGATCGCGAATTGCGGATCTTGTGGATTTTCCGGAATTCCACTTTCCAAATTTTTTACGAACAGCGTTCGAAAATTTTCTAAAAATTGGGAAATTTCGAAAATTTAAGAAATTTCGAAAATTCTAGAAAATTTAAATTTTTAATTTTTTAATAAATTTGGCAAAAATTAAACAGTAACTTGCTGCAAAGGGCCCTGGGAAATGTTCTGGGGAACTTTATTAAATCTGATTGTAACCAATTCTGATCAGTTACAATCAGAATTTTCAGAAAGAATCTAATTGATATATCAACCAATCACATTCTTTTCCCGTCAGAATTGGTTACAATTAGATTCTAATTTTATTGTAACCAATTCTGATTGGCATACTAACTAGAGATGGACCGGATTGTTTAACCGAACCTGGTTCCACGGCAGATTTCCGAGATTTTCCAGTCTGCGGAACTCGTAAATTTTCCGGAATATAGCTTTTCGGATTTTCCAAACCCATGTTTGAACATTTTCAAAGATTTTCCTGTATCAAATTCACCAATGGCAGCTATTTTTACCCATGCCAACCCCCTGGGTATAAAAGGCAGCACCTAAAATGTGCGTTTTTGGGTGCATTGCAATTTGCGTTTCGCATTTTAAATCGCAATTGCATGCATTTTTCAATACTTAATGAAAAAACACATGCGCAAACGCAACGAAATCGCATGCGATTGCGTTGCAGTGTGGCGTGCCCTTAGAGAGTTTTTTCCGGTGCTTTTTGAGCTTTCTGTGTGTGAATTTTAGTGGGGTGGATTAGCACTTTTTGTTAAACACTCCTGTATTCAAACAATTTGGGACCTAAAAGTCCTTTTGAGGACTAACCCCCCCCCCTATAAGTTTTTTGGACAAATTTAGTGTTAGTCCTTTTAGAGGTCTACTGGCCCTATTTAAAAACACACAGTATTGCAGTTAAGCGATACAGTGCATTATTGATAATTTACGACCGCGGCAGTAAATTAATGCTGAACGTTCGTTAATTAACGAACCAATTCTGGAGGACCAAGACAGTGATATGGATGTCAAAATGACATGCCAGCCAGTGCTATGTAGCCCCTCCATTATAGTGCACTTCTGGCACTGTACGTGCCTTTTGCCCATTGGAATGCTTCAAATCCAGGGGCAAGCGCATTATTGTTAAGGGGGGGCGGATTTCTGAAGAAGCACAGTAGGAAGTTCATGACTAAAGATGGACTAGGCCCAAACTTTAACACAAGCTTTAACAGTTTGAATGGACCCAGTTTGATCGGATTTTGATCTTCCGAACTTTTAATGATTATTGAATTTTCGATAATTATCGAACATTCAAATTGATGTTCCCCCGACTTTAGTGCTCCATAACCTATACAGAAAATAGGGGTAGGGGCAGCGGTTCACCTACCCCCTCCATTAGCGGAGCTCCACATTCCTTTCAGCATGGTGCCACAGTCCTTGAAAACATATACACTGCAAATAACGGGCTTCAAGCTTTAGGGTTTTAAAACTTCACCTTTATTTGTAAGCAATTCTGATTGGATACATTAAAATTATTTTAGAAAGAATCTGATTGGTAAACTAACCAATAAGATTCTTTTTCAATCAGAATTGGTTACAATCAGATTGGTCTGTTCCCAAGACCATTTCTGAGGTCCCAGAGCCATTTACAGTAAGTTACTGTATAATTTTTCACAAAATTTTCGAAAATTCCTAGAAAAATCGAAAATTCTCAAATTTTCGAAAAATATCGAACGCGGCTGGAAAATAGAATGCGGAAGCTCGATAATAAGTGCGATCGTGAGAAACGTTTTTTTTTTTTTTTTGGGTATATGTACGTGTTCCCCAGACCATTTCCCATGTCCCACAGCCATGTACAGTAACTTTCCATTGCTGTTTTACCTTATATTTAGGCGGATCTGTGCAAAATTGTTTCTCCCATTGACTTAATGGGTTTTTCCGAAAATGTTTCCGAAAATCCGCGAATCTGCAGGAGGAATTTTAGCAGTTTCGGCCATCTCAAGTCACTGGTACAACCAGGTGGATGTCACTGGTACTATCAAGAGAGTGAAAACATCAGCGATGATCCCTGAGCTTGTGAAGGAGAGTGACAGACTTTCATAACCCTTATACACATGTCCTGTCACTTGCTGTCCTCTGTTCTGGGATTGTTGCACTCTCCTCACTCTGAATTTCACAGAGAAGTGGGATGCCCAGAATGGAATAATATTCTCGAATACGAAGTTGAAGTTTCTTATTAGAAAAACTTGCAGGGAGATTCAATAAAAGTTCTTATAGTTTAAAATGGTGCTAATTTTTCACCAACCAATCAGAACTTACTTAACATTTGAAAGCTAACATCTGATTGGTTGGGGCAAAATTAGCTCCATTTTAAACGATAAGAACTTTTATTGAATAACCCTGCAAGTTTCTTATTCTGTTAAATTTTTATTCGCAGGCTGAAGTAGGTTTCTTATTCAGATATGAATAAGAAACTGGTGTTTTGCAATAGGTAAACCACTTTGGGCCACTGAAAAAACACAGCAGACAGACTTGTACATACCCCTGGCACATAATTCAGTTTAGTCCAGCCTGTCCCAAGTTGGTTTTAGCAAACTTCGATCAGCAGAGATGGTAGGCGCACACTGAACAGGCGAAATCCAAACGGGATGTATAAAAAGTTATTCTTTATTTAGCACATGTAGCAGTGAACACACAAATGAACGCCTTACACGTTTGAGCCCGGCTGGCTCTTAATCATATTAGGCATGAGAGACGAGAGTCACGTCCTGTATTAAGTACGTGACCGCTCCTCCCCCTCTTAAAGAAACATAGTTTCAACCATTAAAAACTAAAATCGACACACATAACAACACTTACGTGCTATACACTACCCACTGTACAACAGAGATAAGAAAGGAAGACATCACAAGTACCCTCCAATCAGAGTTAACCAATTAAATATATAAACTTATCTAACAACTTTAGAAAGAACCCACATGTTAATAATTGTCACAGGCTAATGCATTATTCCAAAATATGGTACAGAATTATCTATGGATCTATGTAACATACGGTAGTATATCGTATCTGGAATTCAGTCCATCTGGTATTCAAGTGTCTAATAGGAATATCCATTTAACCTCAGCTTTTCTGAGAGTTGCAGTTCTGTCGACATTCCTCTTATCTATGAAAATCCTCTGTATACCTTGTACCTTCAAACAGTTTACATTACTTTGGTTGCATAACTTAAAATGTTTACCTATGGGACTATGTTCATTCTCTATTTCTATATCCCGGATATGTTCCCTTATGCGGGATTTGAGGGGACGAATTGTAGAGCCCACATATTGAGCTAAGCATGCTGTACATGTTAATAAATAAACCACATAACTGACATTACAGTTGATGTATTGACGTATGTCATATGATTTGCCTGTGGTTGAACTCACAAAGGTATGTGACTTAAAGATATATTGGCATGTTTTACACCTTGTGGCTCCACAGCAATAAGTGCCATTGGTTTTTAGCCACGACTGCTCAGAGGGAGACTTACTAGTGAAATAGCTAGGGGACAAAGTGTCCCCCAATGACCTTGCCCTTCTCGGGACAAATTTACATCCTTGTCTTAGTATTCCTCGTATTAAAGGATCTTCCTCCATAACGGGTAGGAACCTTTTCACTATGGAAACTACCTGTCTGTATTGGGCACTGTATCTGGTCACAAAAAAGGTCTGTCTGCTCTGACTGTCTCCACGTCTGCGAGATCTGTTATCAGGTCCTATGTTATGTATTAGACTTTCTCTTTGTATTGACTCTGCCTTAAAGGTTGCTTTTTTAGAGTTTTATCATCATAACCCCTAGCTTTAAATCTCTTGGGCATGTCCTTTCCCTTTTAAACAACGGAAGAGTTGAACAATTATGACGTAACCTTAAATATTGTCCAAATGGCACTGCTTTAATAAGTGTGGAGGATGAGAAGATTGAGCGTGTAATATAGTATTCCTAGCCTCGGGTTTGCGATAGTTATCTATAACTAGACCATCATCCGTGCCATATATACATAAGTCCAAGTATTCCACTTTCCTATTACCATAAAATAGAGTATATTTTAGATTATATGTTTCATTATTTAAACTATTGGCCCATTCGTGAAATTCTAATTCCGTACCATTCCATATAAAAAGCAGGTCATCTATATACCTTTTATATAGTAGCACTCCCACCATCCCATAAATAAATTTGCGTACGTAGGGGCAAATTTTGCTCCCATTGAAGCCCCACGTTGTTGTATGTAGTATATTCCATCAAATTCAAAGAAATTGTGTTAGTAAGTATGACAATGCTTCTAGAACAAAAATAATCCACTCAGATGGGTATGAGCTATATTTATCAAGGTGATATTTAACTGCTTGGATTCCCCACTCATGAGGTATACACAAGTATAGGGACACTACATCCATGGTTGCTAAACCAAATCCTGTTTCCCATATAAACCCATCTAATATGGATAATATCTCTGTAGTATCTTTTATATAGGATCCCAGTCTCCTCACAAACGGCTGCAATAAAAAATCTAAAAGCTCTGATAGGCCTTCATTTAACGAAGATATACCCGCTACAATAGGTCTACCTTTTGGTGGTACTTCTTTTTTGTGAATTTTGGGTAAATGGTGGAAAATCGGAATTATGGGACTACTGGGAACTAAAAAATCTACCATATCCGACTCTATTATGCCTATGGCCATACCTTCCTCCACTAAGGCTGCCAGAAGTGTTCTGAAGTTTTGTGTCGGATCCCTATTTACAGGGGTATATACCTTGGCTGGACTCAACTGAATTATGTGCCGGGGTATGTACATGTCTGTCTGCAGAGTTTTTCAAGTGGCCTAACGCAGTTTACATATTGCAATACATCAGTTTCTTATTCAAATTGCTAAAATGTCTATTTTGCAGACTTTGGTGCCAACTTGCATGTCCAAAACCATTTTGGGCCAGGCTGGACTCAACTGAATTATATCCTATGGCAAAACACCAGTTTTATATCTGAATAAGAAACCAACTTCAGCCTGCGAATTCTATATACTAACCGCAAGGTGTAAATATGCATGGATCACAGACACATTAGCTTGAGCACCGCGTCATTCATTTCCCTTCCCTCAATGTCTCGGAGGCCTTTTCATAGATGCCGTAAACACAGTCAGCGGTCACTAGTCTTCCCCAATGCAGCAGTTAATGTTCCCTCTAATTTTTCATACCCTGTGTGTGCACTAAAATTTCCTGTGTGCAAAATTTTTCAAGTGAAATTTAATTTTGTGTGCTACATAATAGATGAGCTAAGTTATGGGCGAGCTTTATAATACATAATAGAAAGCCACAGTATACAGGAATGTCTATATATACATTATATTGACATTAAAAGACAAAAATAATTTTCCTAAATTATAACATAATTATAAATTATATATATTATAATATATCATTATAAGTTATATAAAAAAATTTTTGGATAAGACACAATGACATTTAAACTTTTTTTTATTGAAATATTTATCATCATATACATATAAATATTGTAAACCCCACACACACAAGCAGTGCATTCTTACTTTGATTGCCTTGGAGAAGGTAAGGAATAGCCACAGCCAAAATGAACGTCAGGTGATTACCTTATTTTGAGTTAACACCATTTGAGGAGAGAAATATCTCAAAACACTACTCCCCAGACCTTCATGTGCAACACTATGTTGTACTAAATGTGGAGTATGGTTTCTTAACTGTGCTGCAAGTGCAATACCATTTATTCTGCCCAACATGACAGAGGCACCATCTGAGGTGAACATTACCATTTTATTCAAATTAAGCTTGAATTTTATTTTTTTTTCTTCCCTCCAAATGGAGGAAACATTTATTAATAATGTAACATTATAATAAAACAGATACTAAACAAATAAACAAATTAAAACAATAAATAGTTTGGTGTATCCTTATCGAAGTGGTTTGATTATAGATCTATCGCTCATACAGATCCATATAAATTTATAGATTATTTGTATAATATATATATAGTATAATAGTTACGGTACATTGTTGGCTTGATGTGTCAGTCGGGCAGCGGTCGCGATGGGGGGGAGAGGGGGAAGGCCCCCGGCAGTAATGATAGGAATATTTCCCCCTCCAGAGAGAGTGAAAGGAGCTATTATATTTAAATCCTGTCACGAGTCACATGTTATTGCTGATTGTGTCCATCTGTCCCAAATTTTGTTACATTTTGAAGGACATCCCCCGTTTTCATATATCACCCTCTTAAAATCCAGAGTTGCATTGAGCGCCTGTTTCCATTGAATCAATGTGGGGGGCAATGCCTGTATCCATGTGCGCGCCAATAGCTTTTTTGCTGTAAAAAGAGTCTCTGCCAAAAATATCCTGGTAAATTTGTCCAAGGACAAGTACTCAGTTATTCCAAGTATACAAATTTTAGGATCCAGGCCCACCGGTGCTCCCATTTCATCATGAAGAAACTTAGTGATCTGTTTCCAGAAGCCTTGTTTGGTCTCCCCCACAGCAACTGCATCAACGTATGGCCCAGCACAGAAGAGCCAATTCCTCGGGTCAGGACTCAGCTGATCTGCATCTTAAGGATAAAGGACATACCTTTGAAGATTGTATGTTAACTACTGGCGAAGGAACGTGACTGGTTCAAGAGAGGTGTTAAGGAGGCCTTTATGTGAAAATAAAGAAACCAAGCCTAAATAGAGGTGGGGGGGTTCGACACCAACTGTCTGCCATGTACAATGCTGTTTTGACACCTTACTCTGGGCGTTCCTATAACACCTCTTAGCCACTATCTAATCACACCCTTAACACCTGGCTGTGATATGCTAATTGGGATTTTCCAGGGTACATAATTGCCACTTGTACATAATTGTACAAGTCATTCTGAATTGAGAAAGCCAGTCGGATGACTAGCGAAACGTCTTCAAGAACTACATTTCAAGTCCAGTTGATCTAATTGAATACAACAGATATACCATGACCTGGATGAATGAGAACCTTCACAAGCGAACACCATATGATTAGGTAATTGAAATTCTTGTTGCATTTGTGCAAATGGTTTTAGACAGTTGTTACTTAGTAAATGTCCAAGTGTAGAGACACCATATTTGTACCAGAGACTGTAATGGGGAAGTTTGTGGAATTCCGGGAGAGTTCTGTTGTCCAGAGCGTCCAGAGTCTGGCGGTTCACCACTGGGAGCCCAATTCTATCAAGGGCCTTATTCCATATTTTTAGCGCTTGAGTAGTGATAGAGGGTAAAATATGGGTATTTGGAGTGCCTCTGAGACCTCTGGATATTAGATATAAGGGATTTTTAAATATCACAGCATCTGGAATTTGAGATAGGGCCAGGAATCTATCCGATTCGGTATGATTCCAATGGAAAATGAGAATGCGATCTAATATTTTAAAATATTTTAAAGGTATATACGTAGCAGCATAGTGCCACAGTATATAGAGTATCTTGGGGAGGAGAATCATCTTAATCAGAGTAATTTTTCCCATTACACTAAAAGGCAGTTTGGACCATATTTGAATTTTTGATTTGATGGTTGTGAGAACTGGTTCAACATTTAATAGGATGTATTCTTGAGGGGAGCTGGATATGAGTATTCCCAGGTATTTGATTATATTGGAGCGAATCAGAGGGAGATATGTATTAGTGTTATTAGGTGGGAATCTGTCTATTGGAAGAATTTGAGATTTGGACCAGTTAATTACCAGGCCTGAATATGTACCATATTCATTAATTATCTGCAGAGCCAGTTCCAGAGACTGTCCCTGGTCTGGTAAATATAGGAGAAGGTCATCTGCATACAATCCTATCACTCCATTGAATCCGTTTACCTCCAAGCCACAAAGGGTAGGGTGGTTGCGCAGGTGGACAGCCAGGGGCTCAATAGCTAATGCATAGAGGAGGGGAGAAAGGGAGCAGCCCTGGCGAGTGCCTCTGGAAAGGGGGAAAGGTTCGGATATTTGCCCATTCACTGACACACGAGCAATTGGGTTGGTGTATAATAACTGTAGCCCCGAATGTATTTAGGGCCAAAGCCCTTGAGGACCTGCCAAAGGAAGGTCCATTCAACCGAATCGAACACTTTGGCCGCGTCCAAACTGGCCACCACCCTAGACCCCATTTGCATGTGAATTGTTTGCATTAGCATATAATCTTCAACTTATACTAGCCAGCTCTATCTTTTGAGCCGCCTATATAAAGAGCCAAAATGATCTGTCTCGGAAGAGCACAGTTGGCTGCATTCCAGTTTACCACCAGCTGCGACAAATGAGTATACCATCCATTTTACACTGTATCTAGAGTAGAAGAATCAACTTTTTTTTTTTTTTTTTTGGAATAGGGAGGGGTGGGTGGGATAGCGACCTCCCGGGAGCTTCTCCTGGCTTCTTCACTCCTCACAGGTCCTTCGGTCGTGAGTGTTCCCACCACCTGCGACTGTCCAATTAGGATTCTCTCCTTGTCGCGCCACCCCCCTGACGACAATATAAAATCCATTACCCATTCCCCGCAGTATAAAATTCATTACCCTCTCCCCACAGTATAAAATGCATTACCCTCACCCCACAATATAAAATTCATTACCCTCTCCCCACAGTATAAAATCCATTACCCACTCCCCGCAGTATAAAATTCATTACCCTCTCTCCACAGTATAAAATGCATTACCCTCACCCCACAATATAAAATGCATTACCCTCACCCCACAATATAAAATTCCTTACCCTCTCCCCACAGTATAAAATGCATTAGCCTTACCCCACAATCTAAAATTCATTACCCTCACCCCACAGTATCATTACGCTCTCCCCACAGTATAAAATGCATTACCCTCACCCCACAATATAAAATTCATTACCCTCTCCCCACAGTATAAAATGCATTACCCTCACCCCACAATATAAAATTCATTACCCTCTCCCCACAGTATAAAATGCATTACCCTCACCCCACAATATAAAATTCATTACCCTCTCCCCACAGTATAAAATGCATTACCCTCACCCCACAGTATCATTACCCTCTCCCCACAGTATCATTACCCTCTCCCCACAGTATAAAATTCATTATTCCTCACCCACAGTATAAAATTCATTCACCTCACCCCCAGACCCAGTCTAAAAATATTGCAGAAACATAAGCTGCTGGCTTTGGCAGAGCAAATTACCTTAATCATGCTCCAACAATCCCTCCCCTGCAGCTGCAAGACCAAGTGCCACTGGCTGCCATGAATGATGGAGGGAATCCGATCAAAGAGTCCAAATGATTTGTAGCCTTACGTGTGCCCTGCAGCGCCACCTTGAAGAATGGGACAAATATACGTAAGGTCAGCTGGTAAGGTATGGTCACATGATGCGGCTACCGGTCCCGGGCGCTTCTGATTGGATCATTTGTGCAGCTCGCGCTGCTTGTCAAAAAACGGATCTTCAGGCTCCAAATTTTCTGTGCGCACATTTTCAAGCACTGTGTGCGTCTTTGGAAGTTACTGTGCACGTGCAGCAGTAACTGGCAGCAGTGTGATCTAATGCAATGTGCAAGCTGTCTTTGTATTGTTCCAGCAACCAGTCATTCAATTTAAAGTGCCAGCTGCCAGTGTGCTATTTTTTAAAGTGCCAGCTGCCAGCGTGCTGTAATTCAAACTACCAGCTTCCAGTGTACCGTAATTCAAAGTGCCAGGTTCAGTGTGCTGTAATGCAAAGTGCCAGCTTCCAGTGTGCTGTTCAAAGTGCCAGCTTCCAGTGTGCTGTTCAAAGTGCCAGCTTCCAGTGTGCTGTAATGCAAAGTGCCAGCTTCCAGTGTGCATTTGGTCAAGTTTTACGTCTGTGCAGTGGTAGCCACGCCCAGTCTAAATAAAAAAAATCGTCTGGCAGGGGCACTTCGACCCCCCTCAACCAAACGCAAAATGTGTTCTACTAAAAAAAAATGTAGACCTAAACAAAGGGCTTCCATCCCCACAGTATGGTATTGAGGCTCCCACCCTTCCCTAACACTAAACTATATTGAAAACCTTTAAAACATCACAGAAATGTTCTTACACACCTTTGTTCCCGTCTTGCCTCTCTGCTACTTCCCGGAACAGAGAGCAAAATGTGCCGGACCATTTTCGGTGCAGTTTTCAGGTTTTAGTCTATCACTTGGGGTGGAGAGGGGGGAGTCCCCACCAGCGTATGAACTTGTTGGTTTATTGATTTAAAAAGCCGGATCAGTGCCCCTAGGGATCCAGAGGGGGTGGTGGGATCTCCACTGCGCATGGTCCAAGTCCTCGTAGAGGAGCCTTAAGTACAGGCACTATATTACAACGGAGGACAAGAGAAAGTAAAGAGTTTTTACATACGCCTTGAGCAAATTCTTAAGTTTGGGGGGTTTTGAAAGCCTTTAAATCGTACAGACATTATATAACATTAGGCAATCTAACGTGTGTGGGTGTGGAGGGTGGGGGGGGGGGGCCCCCCCACTTCCAAAAAAACACTTAAGTGACTCCGTCCTGTCAAATCCTCAATGTTTCCCGCACTGCGGGATGAATTGTGACCTTCCCCATTCCTTTTTCCCCATGAATCAGTACAGGCTGCTAAATGACAACAGTCTGTATGGGATTGTTGAAAATCCAGTTTTATATTTATCTAAATATGTGTACAAGCTTAAGGACTTACACAATATATACATCTTCAATTATAGAAAACCATATAATGAAAAAAGTTCATAACCAAAGGCATGAAATAACATTACCCAACCCACTAATTAAAATAGTTATTTTCCATAAACCCTGTACTGCATGGCTTGGTTTTAAAAGTTTAAAGTGGAGAATGTGGAACCTCCAAACTCATACTAGCATTGTTCATAAAAGGATCTCTCGGTTTCCTTTTATTCTACCAACAGATATTAAATCCAATATCATATCATGAACATTACATTTGAAATATGAAGAGCATATGATGCAACTAATTAACAGAATTGCTAAATAAACTTTTATTCCCTCACCTTTTGTGGAAAGGCCAAAAGATTTTTTTTCAACGAAAAAAGTTAAAGGGTCATGTTTTCATCACAAATAACTTTAGCTATAAATGTTCTCTCCCTCCTGCTCATTATCATCAATTTAACAATTGTGCCGACTGGCAGATGTTTGGGAAACTACATATATACTTTATTTTGCTGCTTTAAAACAAAAATTGTTGTTATCAAAAAAAGTGCCATACTGTCTCACTCATCTGGCATTTTTAATGTTTGGCTTGTGCCTACCTTTTGGATTCCAACTGCACTTATCATTCTTCTGCATCTGGATTTTTTTCTTTATTGTATCTATAACATGCTTTAACGGTCAACACCTTGGCTGGAGTAATCTGAAACGTAAGGTGGTAAAACTTTTTAAGACTATTTTAAAACATTTATATTTGTTAACTTCCATACAACTCTGTGCTAACATATATACTTTTTATTTGCACATAATGATCCTTATAACTTTCACGGTTCTAAATATATTGATCTTAAAAACAGAATCCAGCTATAGCAATGATTAAAACAGCTTTTAGTCTCACGGGGTTTTTTATGCTTATAAGGACTAGGCCACACTAAGTGCATTTCAGGTGCATTGGCGATTGCGCTGTCCCATTTACAATATGCAATCGCATTATGCAACACTTCTTTGGCCGCAATTGCATGCGGTTTCCTATCTCAAAGGAACAAATCCAAGTGCACATAAATCCCTCACATCGCATCTCGTGGATTGCGTGAGCGCTGTCCAGTTGCATGCGTGTGGCCATCCCTTAGGAACGGAACCAGATACACTCTAATATCTGTTTATTTCAATTAGATCAGCTGGTCTTGTCCAGTTAATCCTAATGAATACAACAGATATACATGACCTGGATGAATGAAGAACCTTCACAGCATACACACTCCAGTTGCTAAAATTACTATTGGAGTGTTTCAACAAGATTCTCCTCCACATACAATTCACGCATAAATGTGGCTATAATAAATTAAGTATGCCATGAGGAATGATTGGTGGCTGGGCTCCTTACACCTCCACCCTAACCCAGCGCGATATCTGTATACAAAGATATACGTTGCAATCATCTGTTTAAACATCCATTACCCGAACTGGTTTTAAACAGCTGATTGTGCATAGTTACTCGCCCACACAATTTTATCTGCAAACAGCCGATTGTGGGGCGCTATATGTCCTCGACCCCACAGTTGCGGGCCCTATGTTATCGCTTTCTAGTTGTATCCCCATTTGCTTGTCAGGCGCACAACATCTGTGTTAATCTTAACATTTCAAAGGTTGAATATCCGCAGTACATCTAGCTAAAAAGCGATTCTGAGAATATATAGTTTTGGGGGGTATTTTTTGAGTTAAAGAGGTGGTGTTTAGATTGGAAAATGCTGTGAAGTTGCTGTTTATTGGGTCACTGCACATTGCTCACTTTGTGAGCAGCTGGCTTCCACGTCCGTGTGTGTGAAACAGGCATATGGCATACCGTTTGAATTCAGTGCATTTGGGAGATTGTACTTGACAAGTTTTTTTTACATTAAACATTGAATTTGCCATGATTTTTAACTCAAAATGTATTTTTGGTAATTTTTCAAGAACATCTGTTAAAAGTGCAAAAACTACACAGAAGACCTGCGTCCCACACCTTGGTTGTATGAATAAACGATGGCACTTGCATAGCTAAGGTGTTTTAGATTCCAAAAAATATATTTTTGGGAAACATCAAAAGTAGAGGGGCTGGTTTAGTCTGTACAAATCTGAAAAGTTGCTGTAAATTGGGCCAATGTGAATTTTACATTTCAAATTGGTTTTGTGGCGTGATTTCACCTTCAACAAGTTGTATTCTTGTTAATATTTTTTCAGCAATCTGCGAAAAGATGCGACATTCTATATAGACTTGCGCCCACCCCACCTTGATGGTTGTAACAAAAACTACAAAGGTGGGGCTTCCACTAGCTGAAGTGTTAGGTTTTGTGGAATTGTTTTAGTTTGTGTGGGGTGTTTGTGGGAAAACGCAGACTGTTTTAAGCTAACAGAGATGGCTAAATATTTTTGCTGTATTTTGAGCCACATGCACTTCACTTTGTGGCTTTTTGCTTCCACGTGCATGTGTGTAACCACGCACATGGCATATCCGTTTGAGATATTCAGACATTAGGAGACTGATTCTTTGTAACCCTACTTTTTTTTAGCTTCCATGAGATTTTGGCATGATCTTCTACCCTTTGTAGTTTTTTTTTCTAATTTTTTTTCGATAAGTGCAACTTCTACGAGAACTCGCCAACACCGATTGATGAGTATGGAATGAACTACCTGAAAAACTGCAGAATGTTCAACTTCTGAGTTGGCTAAAATATTTTGCTGTTGTTTGAGCCATCAAGCATTGGTTTCACTTTGTGGCTTGTCCTCTTCCTGTCCGTGTGTGTTTTGTTTTACATTCCATGGTTTTACAGATTCTACTTTGAATGTTTTTTGATGTTAATTTTTTTAGAAAACTGCTGAAAAGTGCTAACTTCCTAAACGAAAGAACTGCGCCCACACCAGGCGGTATAAATGAACGACTCTAGGCGTACATGCTGAAGGTGAAATTTCATGGAATATTGTTTGTGAGGGAATTTTTTGCTACTACTGACATTTGGCAGGCCTTGGGTACACCCCTGATGTGGCACTAACGTTTTACTCAGAGGGGCTTAGGCTTTCATATTTAAGAGTGTTTTGAACTTCCACCACAGGTTTTTTAGCTGAAATTTGCTTTGATTT
Source organism: Hymenochirus boettgeri (assembly GCA_019447015.1). Classification (NCBI taxonomy): domain Eukaryota; kingdom Metazoa; phylum Chordata; class Amphibia; order Anura; family Pipidae; genus Hymenochirus; species Hymenochirus boettgeri. The sequence goes on along the minus strand of CM033474.1, from coordinate 201,731,114 downwards.
TACAGGTTGAAGGAAAATGTGATAAAATACCTTATAATTGACGAAGAGCTGCGCCCCAGGTTTCTGCATTTTTATTGAAACTTCTCTTACCCTGGCAGGGTATGTGGTTTTCTAAAATATCTCAAGTTTGGGATATTTTAGATTAATTATGGTAGATATTCAATGTTACCGTCAGAGAGTTTGTTTACATTTAATTTTGGTGTAAATATTCCTTGAAGGTGCAGGTTTTAGTTGGGGGGGTGGGGGGCCCTGTACAAGAAAATTGTAGGATCTACATATAATCTGTATCTTGTCTCATGCTATCTAAACTTTTCGAAACAGTAAGATTTTGTGCTCACCTTAAGATAACTATAATAAAATTGGGAAAAATCCTGAAATTTGCAAATGTTATAATTTGACCTATTTTTAACCGCATAATAGCAGTAAACTTTCCAGAAAAGTTACAATCATTTTGTTACCATGTTAAATAACACGTTGGTGCTGAAAAAACAATGTATAATATTCCCTGATTTACTGGGGATCCTCTGTACATATTGAATGAACCAATGGTCCTAAAAAATCCATAAATCTTTCGTGGCATTTAAGGGGGACGCACGCAAAGTGGTGAATTCTGCTGGAGTGAAAGGGTTACAGGTATCTCCACCTTAAAACCAATTGTACACATGTCATTATTACATCATTTGTGAACTGGATCATTTATTGATTAGTTTCTATTCTTTCTGCAAAGGTAATCTGCTTTCTGCTCAATGGTGATTTTTTATAAGCTTGAGCATGTGCATTAGAAAGCCAGTGGGAATCAATTGGATGTGGTGACACCAGTCCACAAACTTTATGTACAGAGGCAAGGGGGAGCTTACTTTGCTACGAATATGGGGCATAATTTACTTAAAATATTTATATACATCTATCTGTCTAATATATCAAATGGGTTTGGGGCGTTACACATTTCAAGGGCATGTCCACCTCTTTTTAAAATATTTCTATATTGTTAAGGCTCCCCCTCCCGATCCCCCACTCTCCCTGTACAGTACTTTCGCCGGATTGAGGAAAGCTTTTTCTACACTACACAGTGGGGCCAGTAGTGGGTTAAAATGTAGTTCTGGGGGTGGGACATTCCCTTCATTGTTAAGGAAGCGAAAATCCTTTTTGTCTTCTTTAATTTGCCATATAAGGAAACCCTGATACTTAACACTATGATGTGCAAATCATCACTGGTGGTCATTAGTAACATTAAATATTGAAAATACTGTGGCAATCTAGGGCAAGTTGTGTCAGCAATACTGATATATAGAAAACTAATGTGGTTTAAAAGTATGAAAACATCCACAACTTAATCACTTGTTGTTTTTGATATTCAAGGCATAACAGATAAACAGTTATTAAAGGCGTTTCTTTTTATCCCTTATGAGCATCCTTGTCTCTGCACCAAAGATGCCTCCACTGGAAACCAGTACACGGTACTCAAGTCTCCCGTGCCTTCTGGATGTGAACCTAGTTGTCCAAAAACTCCCCCGCTAGCCATTTGCTCCCAAATGTTTACTCCCTTTGCAGAAAGTTCTTTTGAATCTGTACCGGCCCTATAAAAAGTAAAAGAAATTGAAGGGTTCTGCAAACCTGTAACTTGGCAGAGCTAGGACTGAAAGCTACAGACTGCCCATACAGCCTTGTCATTAGCACCACAAGGTTTTGTCCTTTTAGGAAGGGATGAAGTAGCTTTAAGACGGAGACCACACTGCAACGCTATTTTGCACCAGAACATTGCGCGCAACTGTATTCAGTTAGATCACTGGACTGGCCTTTCTCAGTTAGATGACTTACAAGAAATCCTGTTCTCTGTTTTATGACCTGTTCCACGTACAATATGGCCAACCGATTCTTGTACCAGTCATTCTGAATTGAGAAACCAGTCGGATGACCAACCAAACGGTCCCTTCAGAACTAATTTTAAGTCCAGTTGATCTAACTGACAACAACAGATATCCCAATGAGTTATATTCTTGAATGGCCAAGAGCTACCCTGGGCTGTAGTGGATGCGCAGCCATAAGAACTAAAAAAGCAAAGGTCTTTTATCAACGCATAACCTCTTCAAAAAATTGTTATATCTAACTGGTCTTTAGTATGATTGTGCCAAGTGGTGTTCATCGGCCATTTCAATGCTTCGGCTGGCAAAATCACCTCCTTCTTCTCTCATTGTTGAATCCACCCTAGCAGTATCAACAGGTAAGCTTATCTCCCACGAAGCAGCCTATCATTGCGTGAGTGTTGCCCCAACAATCCTGCATCGTTACAGATCTTTTAGAAGCCCTGTTTTCCGGTTTCTTCTTTTACAAAAATGAATAAACCAAGGCATGAAAAAATTCTGACGCAATGATAAATTTTTATAGTCTCAGCTTATGCAAGAATTAACCTTTTTTCTTCTCTAGTATTTCCTTGTATTATAGCCAAAGATTGATTAAATAGATTTTGTGGCAGGTCGTTTCTACAGACATGGCCATTTGGAAAGGGTCCCTTAGTTACTTTCTCTTGCAAAGTGGCTCGCTGTACACACTCCAATTGTCCAACAATATACATATTCCATTGGTGGCCATTGATGCTGCCACGCAGTATGTACGCACAAGACAACGTACAGCCGCAACTCCCACACAACTCACTGATTGCTGCACATCCCATCAACGGGCACCTGAACAGACTGAATCAGTGTGGAGTCAGATAAAGGGATGAATTGCTGTCTCATAAATCCACACGGGTGAGGAATCGATTTGCTTCTCATTTATATATATCATCGGGAATCCTTGTGTGTCGTCCTATTGATTTTTAGCATAGCTGGGACAGTGTGTGGAGCTGGGCAGAGGGCATCTTCTATGTAACCCATCTTGTGTGAGCTAACATGAGGGCGACTTATATGCAACAGTTGGTGAGGCGGGCATGAGTGCATTTTATATGTACCGTATGGTAATCTATGTGGTGCCTATGAGGAGGCAGCTCTTGATAACATGTGGTGGTGAGCATGAGGGCACTTATAGGTAACATGTGTGGGGGTGGGCATGGGCATCTTATTATGTACCTATCTTGTGTAAGCCGGGGCATGAAGGGCATCTACAAGTTGCCAGTCTTGTGTTAGATCTGCGGCAGTAAGAGCATCTTTACTAAACCATCCGGTTAAGTAGGGATGAGGGCATCCTATATGTCCATCTGTGAAGCTTGGCATAGAGAACCTGCATGTACCTGTGCGCAGCTGGCATGAGGGTCATATTATATGTTGCAGTCTGCTGGCGTGGGCACTAGTGACAGGCTCACATTCACGGATAGAGGGCGCATAGGGAATGAGATGGCTAGAAGACTGCCCTGGATTTAATGTGAATGGTATTAAAGACCAGAGCCACATTTGGAAGGAAATGGAATGACCGTATTAAGTTTCATTTGAGTAAGAAATCGGATTGTATTCGTTAGGTAACTGGACTTAAGTTTTAGTTGTCTTGAAGCTGTTTCTTCCGAATGGCTTTCTCACCATTATATCTAGTAGCATTTCTAAGTACCTAAGGGGGGTACTAATATGTTTTCTCCCCAGTCATAAAAAAACAGGAACAGGAAAAAATAATCACCACAAACTCAAGTTTTTAAACAATTTATAAAAAACTTTAAAATGTAAATCAAATATCAAAAATAAGCTAAATTAAGCCCACACTAATCCATTGTCATAAAAATATCAAAAACTTGCCCTCGGCCCCCTCCCTCCCTCACCCCCTCCTCGACCATTCCAACTCTATTTGCAGATGTATACCGAAGAAATATCCACACGGGCCATTGGATCTGGACCTTACGCCTTGCATGCTAGAATTTCCTCTTGTTGGAAAACATTCTACGCATAGCCAAGATTGTGCACTTTTAGCAAAATAAGATACTATTGGTGCATACACTACATACACACATTTGAATATTAACACAAAGTCCCCAAAACAGACTGACCATGATTCTTTTTGCGTTTAAACTTTTATCGCAAAATTAATGTGCCACGTGACAAGATCCAAAATAAACACCAACCCCGACAAACACTAACAATCATTAATTTGCAAATGTATCTACATGTCTTTGCAGTGTAGGGCCGCATAAGGGCAATTATGTGTACACTATGAGCCAGTTAAGCTTTTTGTATGCTCCAACTGATCAGACACAATGTTCTCACATCAAGAATAGCCCCCAGTAATTGCCTAAATTAGCCTAAAACATAAACCCCAATGAAAATCGTGCAAAAATTAGTAGTCCTGAGAATAACTGCCAAATATTAATTATACATAGGTTTAATACACTACCTTTATGAAACCATACATTCTTCAAGAACCTTCCTTTCCAGAATACACGTTTGTGGTCAGCAAGGAACTGATCTGTAATAAAGGGAATACAAATTTAAAGGGTATTTAACAAAGTTTTAAATCATCTGATCAGTTTTGCAACAATATACCACAGATATAGCATACTTTAAGACTAATCGCTGATGTTTCTAAAGCAAAGCGACCGCACACACATTTAACTGTGCAACTATGTCTGCCATACTAGAAAATAGATTGGCATTAAAGTTAAATTTTTAGCAGAACTGCAATGTACCTCATCATCTTGGTCATCATGGTCCTTTGGGCACCCAAGGTTAAACTCTGCTAGACAGTCCATGGCTGCATGTTCCACCGTTAAACAGACTTTTTCCTCCAACAAATGTCTATTCCCTTATGGAATGTTCACATTTAGAAGGGGGCGGGAAACCGTTCCAATAAACACTGTCTCTCCTCCCCAGTGTAATCCGATAACACTGTCTCCTCCCTCGGGGTAACCGATAACACTGTCTCCCTCCCCGGGGTAATCATAACACTGTTCCCTCCTGTCCACTCCCCCCGGGGTATCCGATAACACTGGTCCTCTCCCCCCCGGGTAATCGCTATACCCTGTCCCTGTCCCCTCCCCTGGTAATCCGATAACCCGTCTCCCCCCCGGGGTAATCCGATAACCAACATGTTCCCTCCCCGGGGTCGATATAACCTTCTCCCCGGTACGATAACCCTGTCTCCCTCCCCTGGGGTAATACCGATAACCTGTCCTCCTCCCCGGGTATCCGATAACCCCTGTCCTCCTCCCCGGGGTTAATCCGATAACACTGTCTCCTCCCCGTGGGTAAGATACACTCCCCTCCGGAATCCATAACACTGTCTCCCTCCCCTGGTAATCCGATACACTGTCCCCCCCCCGGGGTACATCGATACACTGTCTCCTCCCCGGGTTCCCGATAACATGTCCCCGGGAATCCGATAACCCTGTCTCCCCGGGGATCCCAACCTGCGCCCGGAATCCCGATAACCCTGTCTCCCTCCCGGTAATCCGATAAACCCTTCCTCCCTCCCCGGGGTAATCCGAGAATCACCTGTCTCCCTCCCCGTGGTATCCATAACCCTGTCTCCCTCCCCGGTAATCCGATAACCCTGTCCTCCCTCCCCGGGTAATCCAGATAACCCTGTCTCCTCCCCGGGTTATCCGATAACACCTGTCTCCCTCCCCGGGGTAATCCGATAACCACTGTCTCCCTCTCTCGGGAGCGTCTAAAAACACTCGCTCCCTCTCCGGGATAACGCTCTCCAGCTCCAAAAACAAACCGCCGTCCCTTCGGCCGGGCATCCAAAAACCCCCTTCCCTTCCCAGGGCAACCAAAACACACCGCCTCCCTTCCCAGGCAATCCAAAACAACCGCCTCCCTTCCCAGGCAATCCAAAACAACCGCCTCCCTTCCCAGGGCAATCCAAAAACAGACAAACCGCCTCCCTTACCCCGATGGCAATCCAACAACACACCGCCTCCCTCCCAGGCAATCCAAAACAACCGCCTCCCTTCCCAGGGCAATCAAAAACTAAAAACCCGCCTCCTTCCCAGGTACAATCCAAAAACAGCCGCCTCCCCTTCCCAGGGCAATCAAAAACGAACCGCTCCCTTCCCAGGCAATCCAAAACAAACCCGCCTCCCTTCCCAGGTGCAATCCAAAAACAAACACACCGCCTCCCTCCCAGGTGCAATCAAAAAACAACCGCCTCCCTTCCAGGGCAATCCCAACAACCCGCCTCCCTTCCCCAGGCAAATCCAAAAACAACACCGCCTCCCTTCCCAGGGCAGCCCACACAGCCGCCCCGTCCATGACACCCAAACACAACCTCCTTCCGCATAAAACAAGTTACCCGTGGAACCCAAAACGCCTCCTAGGCAATCCAAACAAACCGCCTCCCTTCCCAGGGCACTCAAAAACAACCCGCCTACCCTTCCCAGGGCAATCCAAAAACACCGCTCCCTTTCCCAGGTGGCATCCAAAAAACCGCCTCCCTTCCCAGGCAATCCAAAAACAACCCCTCCCTTCCCAGGGCAATCCAAAAACCCGCCCCCCAGAACAAAAACACCCAAAAACACCGCCGCCCTTCCCAGGCAGCATCCAAAACACAACAAAACCGCCTCCTTCCCCAGGGCATCCAAACACACAACCAAACCGCCTCCCTTCCCAGGGCATCCAAAAACCCGCATCCCTTCCCACGGGCCAATCCAAAAACCAAACAACCGCCTCCCTTCCCAGGGCAATCCAAAAAACCGCCTCCCTTCCCAGGGCCAAATCCAAAACAAACCGCCTCCCGTTCCCAGGGAAATCCAAAAACACCGCCTCCCTTCCCAGGGCCAATCCAAAAACCCAACAACGAAACCGATCCCTCCCAGGCAATCCAAAAACAACCCGCCTCCCTTCCCATGGCAATCCAAAAAACGCTCTGCTCAGAATCCCAAAGCCTCCCTTTCCCAGTGGCACATCCAAAAACAACAAACCGCCTCCTTCCCAGGGCAATCCAAACACAAACAACAGCCAACAACCCAGGAGCACAAAAACAACCGCCTCCCTCCCCAGGTGCAATCCAAAACACCGCCTCCCTTCCCAGGGCAATCCAAAACACCACGCCTCCCTTCCCAGGGCATCCAAAAACACCGCCTCCCTTCCCAGGGCACCAAAAACAAACAACAACACCGCCTCCCTTCCCAGGCAATCCAAAAACCAACACCGCCTCCTTCCCAGGGCATCCAAAAACACCGCCTCCCTTCCCAGGCAATCCAAAAAACACCGCCTCCCTTCCCAGGGCAATCCAAAACAACCGCCTCCCTTCCAGTCGCCAATTCCAGGGCAAAAAAACCCCACCGCCTCCCTTCCCGGGCAATCCAAAAACAACCGCCTCCCTTCCGGGCAATCCAAACCACCGCCTCCCTTCCCAGGGCAATCCAAAACACCGCCTCCCTTCCCAGGGCAATCCAAACACAACAAAACAACACACCCCTCCCTTCCCGGGCAAATCCAGCAATCCAAAAACAAAAACACCGCCTCCCTTCCCAGGGCAATCCAAAAACCACCCCCCCCCTTCCAGGGCAATCCAACAACAACGCCTCCTTCCCTTTCCCAGGGCAATCCAAAAACAACCGCCTCCCTTCCCAGGGCAATCCAAAAACACCGCCTCCCTTCCCAGCAAATCCAAAAACCCGCCCCTCCCAGGGCATCCAAACCAAAACCACAACACCCGCCTCCCTTCCCAGGCAATCCAAAACACACCCGCCCCTCCCTTCCCAGGAATCCAAAAACACGCTCCCTTCCAGGGCAAACCAAAAACACCGCTTCCACTTCCCAGGGCAATCAAAAACACCCAAAACGCCTCCCTTCCCAGGGCAATCCAAAAACACCGCCTCCCTTCCCAGGGCAAATCCAAAAACACAACCACACAGAAAACCGAACACCTCCTCTCCCAGGCATCCAAAACACCTCGTCTCTCCCAGGGCAATCCATAACACCGTCTCCCTTCCCAGGTAATCCAAACACCGCCTCCCTTCCCAGGTATTCCATAAACACACCTCCCCCTCCCAGGGAATCAATAACAAACACCCACCGCCTCCCTTCCCAGGGCAATCCATAACAACCAGCCTATCCCTTCCAGGGTAAAATACACGTCCCTTCCCAGGGCAATCAAAAAGGGTAACAACACGCCTTCCCTTCCAGGGTCCATATACAACACTGTCCCTCCCTCCCAAGGTAATCGAATAACACTGCTCCCTCCCAGGAATCCAAAACACGTCTCCCTCCCCGGGTAACCAATAACCACTGTCTCCCTCCCCGGGGTAATCCAAAACCCGTCTCCCTCCCTCCTAGGGCATCCCCCCGCCTGCCCTTCCCTCGTCTCCCTCCCTCCCTCCAACACCCTCCTTGCTCTCCCACCCCTCTTCCCGGTCTCCCACCGTCCCTCTCCGCTTCCCCATTCTCCCTGTCCCCTTCAGTTCCCTTTCCATCCTCTCTCCCTTCGGCCCCTTCCACTCTCCCCTCCCCCTCCCTTTCCCCTCCCTTCACTTCACATCCACACGTTTCCCCGTATCTCCTCCAGCATCATAACCCCCTTTCTCCCCATCATAGGCACTCTCCTCTCCCCCCCTTCTTCACCCTCTCCCGTTCCCAATATCCAACACTTCGCCTCTCCTCCCTCCCTTCCAATCTAATCCCTCCCTTCCGTACATCCTCCCTTCTCCCGGTTCCCTTCCCTCTCTCAATTTTTCCACTCTCCCTTCCCTCTCCCTTCCTCCAGTCTCCCTGCTCTTACACGTCTCCTCCCCTATCTGTCTCCTCTCCCTGTCTCCCTCTCCTTCTCCCCTCCCCAGGGTAATCCGATAAACACTTGTCTCCCTCCCCGGGTAATCCGATAACACTGTCTCTCCTCCCTCCCACCTAGGGTATCCGATAAACACTTCTCCCTCCAGGTAATCCGATAACACTGTCTCCTCTCCCTCCAGGGTAATCGAACACCTGTCTCCTCCCCAGGGAATCCATACACACTGTCCTCGCCTCCCTCCCCAGGGTAATCCGATAACACACTCCTCCCTCCAGGTTAATACACACCATAAACACAACACCTAAACATACCGTCCCTCCCGTCCCTGTGGTAATATAACACTGTCTCCCTTCCAGGGGTAATAATAACACTGTCTCCCTTCCAGGGTAATAATAACCTGTCTCCCTCCTCCTCAGGGATAATAATAACACTGTCCCCTTCCCCACCTTCCCAGGGTAATAATAACACGTCCTCCCTCCCGGGTAATAAATAACACCGGTCTCCCTCCCCGGGTAATAATAACACACGGGTCTCCTCCCCGGGGTAATAATAACACGGTCTCCCTCCCCGGTGTAATAATAACACGGTCTCCCTCCCGGGGTAATAATAACACGGTCTCCCTCGCCGGGGTAATAATAACACGGTCTCCCTCCCCGGGGGTATATAACACGGTCTCCCTCCCCGGGATAATAATACACGGTCTCCCTCCCCGGGGTATAATAACACTTCTCCCTCCCCGGGTAATAATAACACTGTCTCCTCCCCGGGGTAATAATAACACTGTCCCCCTCCCGGTGGTAATAATAACACTGGTCCTCTCCCTCCCCGGGTAATAATAACACCTGTCTCCCTCCCGGGGTAATAATAACACGTCTCCCTCCCCGGGGTAATAATAATATAAACACTGCTCCCTCCCCGGGGTAATAAACACTGTAATCTACCGCTCACACACCCCCGCCATAAAAACACCTAGACATGTCTCCCTCCCGGGGTAATAATAAACACTGTCTCCCTTCCAGGGGATATAATATAACACTGTTCCCTTCAGCAAAAAACACGTCTCCCTCCCTCCGGGGTAATAATAACACAAACGCGTCCTCCCTTCCAGGGGGTAATAATAACAACAGTAACGTCTCCCTTCCAGGGGTAATAATAACACGGTCTCTCCTCCAGGGGTATATACAAACGGTCTCCTCCTCCAGGGGGGTAATAATATACAACACGGTCCTTCCCCTTCCAGGGGTAATAATAAACACGGTCTCCCTTCCAGGGGTCATAATAACACGGTCTCCCTCCCGGGGAAAATAAATAATAATAAACACTGTCCTCCTCCCCGGGGTAATAATAACAACTCTGTCTCCCTCCGGGGTAATAATAACACACTGTCTCCCCTTCCTCCCTCCGGGGTAATAATAAACAACCTGTCTCCCTCCCGGGTGGTAATAATAACACTGTCTCCCTCCCCGGGGAATAATAAAACCTGTCTCCCTCCCCGGGGTAATAATAACACTGTCTCCCTCTCCCGGGGTAATATAACAACACCATGTCTCCCTCCCCGGGGTATAATAAAACACTGTCTCCCCTATCCCGGCCAAAAATCCCCCGGGGCTAAATAATAAAAACACCTAGGGTAATAATAACAACTGCTCTCCCTTCCCGGGGTAATAATAACACACTGGTCTCCCTTCCCGGGGTAATAATACATAAACAAAAAACACACTGTCTCCCTCTCTCCCTCCAGGGGTAATAATAACACTGTCTCCCTTCCCAGGGTAATAAAAACTGTCTCCTCCCTAGGGGTAATAATACACTCCTGTCTCCTCCCTTCCAGGGGTAATAATAACACTGTCTTCGTCCTTCCTCCGGGGTAATAATAACACAACACTGTCCTCCCTTCCCAGGGTAATAATAACACTGTCTCCTTCCAGGGGTAATAATAACACATGTCTCCCTTCCAGGGGTATAATAACAAACTGTTCTCCCTCCCGGGGTAATAATAACACACAAAAATCCTGTCTCCCTCCCCGGGGTAATAATAACACTGTCTCCCTTCCGGGGTATAATAAGTGGGTAATAATAACACTGTCTCCCTTCCGGGGTAATAATAACACTGTCTCCCTTCCCGGGGTAATATAACACGTCTCCTCCGGGTAATATAACACTGTCTCCCTCCCGGGTAATAATACACTGTCTCCCTTCCAGGGGTAATAATAACACTGCTCCCTTCCAGGGGTAATAATAACACTGTCCCTCCTTCCAGGGTAATATAACCACTGTCTCCCTTCCAGGGGTAATAATAACACTGTCTCCCTTCCAGGGTAATAATAAACACTGTCTCCCTCCAGGGGTAATAATAACACGGTCTCCCTCCCGGGGTAAATACACGGTCTCCCTCCCCAGGGTAACAATAACACCGTCTCCCTCCCAGGGTAACAATACACCGTCTCCCTCCACAGGGTAAACAATAACACCGTCTCCTCCACAGGGTAACAATAACACCGTCTCCCTCCCTCCCCAGGGTAACAATACACATCTCCCTCCCAGGATAATCACAGTCTTCCCCAAATACCTCGCAGGCTGTACCGGGCTTGCATGCCGAACACAGAGACTGTGCCGGTCCCGGTCCGGTCTTCTTTCCGGTGCCCGTGTTCTATGATATACCGGATCTGATCCAAGTACTGCGACTCGTCCTGATTTCCTGAGCCCTGAGTAGAAAGTTTAGTTATTATTCCCTCGGTCACCAATACACTTGTTTCTATAAGTTGGGCTGGTTTCCCACAGCGGACATACCTGCTGCGGGACGTGTGGAAGCGGTAGGTTGTGTTATGACGGGCATGTTGACAAGTGACACGGAACCGCGCGAAACACGATTTTCCAGACAAGCTGGCAGGTTTAGGGCGCGAATTCCCGAGAGAGGCGTCAGATCACATGACCAAAGGCGCAATCCAGTCAGTGAGCGTGTTAGGGGGTGGGATCCTTCAGGTTACTGGCTGCTGGAAAGGGGTGTTTGGGGCACAGGGTAACTTCTAAACCACACTTCCCCCAATACATTGAGTACTGTTTATTACACAGCTCAGGTATAACCGGGGAGGGAGAACAGGTACACCCAAGAAGGGATCACTAGGATAACCAGGGGATATCACATGGTACAACCAGGGGGATGTCGCTAGGATAACCAGGGAAGTGTCTGGTTCAACAGGGGGATGTCCACTGGGGCAACCAGGGAGATGCCACTGGTACAACAAGGGGATGTCACTGGTACAAACATAGAGATGGCCAGTTCGCGGATCCGAAAATGGATCCGCGGGCGGATTTCCGAGATCGCGAATTGCGGATCTTGTGGATTTTCCGGAATTCCACTTTCCAAATTTTTTACGAACAGCGTTCGAAAATTTTCTAAAAATTGGGAAATTTCGAAAATTTAAGAAATTTCGAAAATTCTAGAAAATTTAAATTTTAATTTTTAATAAATTGGCAAAAATTAAACAGTAACTTGCTGCAAAGGGCCTGGGAAATGTTCTGGGAACTTTATTAAATCTGATTGAACCAATTCTGATCAGTTACAATCAGAATTTCAGAAAGAATCTAATTGATATATCAACCAATCACATTCTTTTCCCGTCAGAATTGGTTACAATTAGATTCTAATTTTATTGTAACCAATTCTGATTGGCATACTAACTAGAGATGGACCGGATTGTTTAACCGAACCTGGTTCCACGGCAGATTTCCGAGATTTTCCAGTCTGCGGAACTCGTAAATTTTCCGGAATATAGCTTTCGGATTTTCCAAACCCATGTTTGAACATTTTCAAAGATTTTCCTGTATCAAATTCACCAATGGCAGCTATTTTACCCATGCCAACCCCCTGGGTATAAAAGGCAGCACCTAAAATGTGCGTTTTGGTGCATTGCAATTTGCGTTTCGCATTTTAAATCGCAATTGCATGCATTTTCAATACTTAATGAAAAAACACACTGCCAAACGCAACGAAATCGCACATGAATTCGCATGCGATTGCGTTGCAGTGTGGCGTGCCTTAGAGAGTTTTTTCCGGTGCTTTTGAGCTTTCTGTGTGTGAATTTTAGTGGGGTGGATTAGCACTTTTTGTTAAACACTCCTGTATTCAAACAATTTGGGCCTAAAATCCTTTTGAGGACTAACCCCCCCCCCCTATAAGTTTTTTGGACAAATTTAGTGTTAGTCCTTTAGAGGTCTACTGGCCCTATTTAAAAACACACAGTATTGCAGTTAAGCGATACAGTGCATTATGATAATTTACGACCGCGGCAGTAAATTAATGCTGAACGTTCGTTAATTAACGAACCAATTCTGGAGGACCAAGACAGTGATATGGATGTCAAATGACATGCCAGCCAGTGCTATGTAGCCCTCCATTATAGTGCACTTCTGGCACTGTACGTGCCTTTGCCCATTGGAATGCTTCAAATCCAGGGGCAAGCGCATTATTGGTTAAGGGGGGGCGGATTTCTGAAGAAGCACAGTAGGAAGTTCATGACTAAAGATGGGACTAGGCCCAAACTTTAACACAAGCTTTAACAGTTTGAATGGACCCAGTTTGATCGGATTTTGATCTTCCGAACTTTTAATGATTATTGAATTTTCGATAATTATCGAACATTCAAATTGATTTCCCCCGACTTTAGTGCTCCATAACCTATACAGAAAATAGGGGTAGGGGCAGCGGTTCACCTACCCCCTCCATTAGCGGAGCTCCACATTCCTTTCAGCATGGTGCCACAGTCCTTGAAAACATATACACTGCAAATAACGGGCTTCAAGCTTTAGGGTTTTAAAACTTCACCTTTATTGTTAAGCAATTCTGATTGGATACATTAAAATTATTTTAGAAAGAATCTGATTGGTAAACTAACCAATAAGATTCTTTTCAATCAGAATTGGTTACAATCAGATTGGTCTGTTCCCAAGACCATTTCTGAGGTCCCAGAGCCATTTACAGTAAGTTACTGTATAATTTTTCACAAAATTTTCGAAAATTCTAGAAAAATCGAAAATTCTCAAATTTTCGAAAAATATCGAACGCGGCTGGAAAATAGAATGCGGAAGCTCGATAATAAGTGCGATCGTGAGAAACGTTTTTTTTTTTTTGGGTATATGTACGTGTTCCCCAGACCATTTCCCATGTCCCGACAGCCATGTACAGTAACTTTCCATTGCTGTTTTACCTTATATTAGGCGGATCTGTGCAAAATTGTTTCTCCCATTGACTTAATGGGTTTTTCCGAAAATGTTCCGAAAATCCGCGAATCTGCAGGAGGAATTTTAGCAGTTTTGGCCATCTCAAGTCACTGGTACAACAGGTGGATGTCACTGGTACTATCAAGAGAGTGAAAACATCAGCGATGATCCCTGAGCTTGTGAAGGAGAGTGACAGACTTTCATAACCCTATACACATGTCCTGTCACTTGCTGTCCTCTGTTCTGGGATTGTTCACTCTCCTCACTCTGAATTTCACAGAGAAGTGGGATGCCCAGAATGGAATAATATTCTCGAATACGAAGTTGAAGTTGGTTTCTTATTAGAAAAACTTGCAGGGAGATTCTAAAAGTTCTTATGTTTAAAATGGTGCTAATTTTTCACCAACCAATCAGAACTTACTTAACATTGAGAGCTAACATCTGATTGGTTGGGGCAAAATTAGCTCCATTTTAAACGATAAGAACTTTTATTGAATAACCCTGCAAGTTTCTTATTCTGTTAAATTTTTATTCGCAGGCTGAAGTAGGTTTCTTATTCAGATATGAATAAGAAACTGGTGTGTTTGCAATAGGTAAACCACTTTGGGCCACTGAAAAAACACAGCAGACAGACTTGTACATACCCCTGGCACATAATTCAGTTTGTCCAGCTGTCCCAAGTTGGTTTTAGCAAACTTCTGCATCAGCAGAGATGGTAGGCGCACAATGAACAGGCGAAATCCAAACGGGATGTATAAAAAGTTTTCTTTATTTAGCACATGTAGCAGTGAACACACAAATGAACGCCTTACACGTTTGAGCCGGCTGGCTCTTAATCATATTAGGCATGAGAGACGAGAGTCACGTCCTGTCTTAAGTACGTGACCGCTCCTCCCCTCTTAAGAAACATAGTTTCAACCATTAAAAACTAAAATCGACACACATAACAACACTTACGTGCTATACACTACCCACTGTACAACAGAGATAAGAAAGGAAGACATCACAAGTACCTCCATCAGAGTTAACCAATTAAATATATAAACTTATCTAACAACTTTAGAAAGAACCCACATGTTAATAATTGTCACAGGCTAATGCATTATTCCAAAATATGGTACAGAATTATCTATGGATCTATGTAACATACGGTAGTATATCGTATCTGGAATTCAGTCCATCTGGTATTCAAGTGTCTAATAGGAATATCCATTTAACCTCAGCTTTTCTGAGAGTTGCAGTTCTGTCGACATTCCTCTTATCTATGAAAATCCTCTGTATACCTTGTACCTTCAAACAGTTTACATTACTTTGGTTGCATAACTTAAAATGTTTACCTATGGGACTATGTTCATTCTCTATTTCTATATCCCGGATATGTTCCCTTATGCGGGATTGAGGGGACGAATTGTAGAGCCCACATATTGAGCTAAGCATGCTGTACATGTTAATAAATAAACCACATAACTGACATTACAGTTGATTTATTGACGTATGTCATATGATTTGCCTGTGGTTGAAACTCACAAAGGTATGTGACTTAAAGATATATTGGCATGTTTTACACCTTGTGGCTCCACAGCAATAAGTGCCATTGGTTTTAGCCACGACTGCTCAGAGGGAACTTACTAGTGAAATAGCTAGGGGACAAAGTGTCCCCCAAGGACCTTGCCCTTCTCGGGACAAATTTACATCCTTGTCTTAGTATTCCTCGTATTAAAGGATCTTCCTCCATAACGGGTAGGAACCTTTTCACTATGGAAACTACCTGTCTGTATTGGGCACTGTATCTGGTCACAAAAAAGGTCTGTCTGCTCTGACTGTCTCCACGTCTGCGAGATCTGTTATCAGGTCCTATGTTATGTATTAGACTTTCTCTTTGTATTGACTCTGCCTAAAGGTTGCTTTTTAGAGTTTTATCATCATAACCCCTAGCTTTAAATCTCTTGGGCATGTCCTTTCCCTTTTAAACAACGGAAGAGTTGAACAATTATGACGTAACCTTAAATATTGTCCAAATGGCACTGCTTTAATACAGTGTGGAGGATGAGAAGATTGAGCGTGTAATATAGTATTCCTAGCCTCGGGTTTGCGATAGTTATCTATAACTAGACCATCATCCTGCCATATATACATAAGTCCAAGTATTCCACTTTCCTATTACCATAAAATAGAGTAATTTTAGATTATATGTTTCATTATTTAAACTATTGGCCCATTCGTGAAATTCTAATTCCGTACATTCCATATAAAAAGCAGGTCATCTAATACCTTTTATATAGTAGTACTCCCACCATCCCATAAATAAATTTGCGTACGTAGGGGCAAATTTTGCTCCCATTGAAGCCCCACGTTGTTGTATGTAGTATATTCCATCAATTCAAAGAAATTGTGTTAGTAAGTATGACAATGCTTCTAGAACAAAAATAATCCACTCAGATGGGTATGAGCTATATTTATCAAGGTGATATTTAACTGCTTGGATTCCCACTCATGAGGTATACACAAGTATAGGGACACTCTACATCCATGGTTGCTAAACCAAATCTGTTCCCATATAAACCCATCTAATATGGATAATATCTCTGTAGTATCTTTTTATAGGATCCCAGTCTCCTCACAAACGGCTGCAATAAAAAATCTAAAAGCTCTGATAGGCCTTCATTTAACGAAGATATACCCGCTACAATAGGTCTACCTTTTGGTGGTACTTCTTTTTTGTGAATTTTGGGTAAATGGTGGAAAATCGGAATTATGGGACTACTGGGAACTAAAAAATCTACCATATCCGACTCTATTATGCCTATGGCCATACCTTCTCCACTAAGGCTGCCAGAAGTGTTCTGAAGTTTTGTGTCGGATCCCTATTCACGGGTATATACCTTGGCTGGACTCAACTGAATTATGTGCCGGGTATGTACATGTCTGTCTGCAGAGTTTTTCAAGTGGCCTAACGCAGTTTACATATTGCAATACATCAGTTTCTTATTCAAATTGCTAAAATGTCTATTTGCAGACTTTGGTGCCAACTTGCATGTCCAAAACCATTTGGGCCAGGCTGGACTCAACTGAATTATATCCTATGGCAAAACACCAGTTTTATATCTGAATAAGAAACCACACTTCAGCCTGCGAATTCTATATACTAACCGCAAGGTGTAAATATGCATGGATCACAGACACATTAGCTTGAGCACCGCGTCATTCATTTCCCTTCCCTCAATGTCTCGGAGGCCTTTTCATAGATGCCGTAAACACAGCCAGCGGTCACTAGTCTTCCCCAATGCAGCAGTTAATGTTCCCTCTAATTTTTCATACCCTGTGTGTGCACTAAAATTTCCTGTGTGGCAAATTTTCAAGTGAATTTAATTGTGTGTGCTACATATAGATGAGCTAAGTTATGGGCGAGCTTTATAATACATAATAGAAAGCCACAGTATACAGGAATGTCTATATATACATTTATTGACATTAAAAGACAAAAATAATTTTCCTAAATTATAACATAATTATAAATTATATATTTATAATATTCATATAGTTATATCAAAAAAATTTGGATAAGACACAATGACATTTAAACTTTTTTTATTGAAATATTTATCATCATATACATATAAATATTGTAAACCCCACTCACACAGCAGTGCATTTCTACTTTGATTGCCTTGGAGAAGGTAAGGAATAGCCACAGCCAAAATGAACGTCAGGTGTATTACCTTATTTTGAGTTAACACCATTTGAGGAGAGAAATATCTCAAAACACTACTCCCCAGACCTTCATGTGCAACACTATGTTGTACTAAATGTGAGTAGGTTTCTTAACTGTGCTGCAAGTGCAATACCATTTATTCTGCCCACATGACAGAGGCACCATCTGAGGTGAACATACCATTTTTTCAAATAAGCTTGAATTTTATTTTTTTTTCTTCCCTCCAAATGGAGGAAAATTTATTAATATGTAACATTATAATAAAACAGATACTAAACAAATAAACAAATTAAAACAATAAATAGTTTGGTGTATCCTTATCGAAGTGGTTTGATTATAGATCTATCGCTCATACAGATCCATATAAATTATAGATTATTTGTATAATATATAATAGTATAATAGTTACGTACATTGTTGGCTTGATGTGTCAGTAGGGCAGCGGCGCGATGGGGGAGAGGGGGAAGGCCCCGGCAGTAATGATAGGAATATTTCCCCCTCCAGAGAGAGTGAAAGGAGCTATTATATTTAAATCCTGTCACGAGTCACATGTTATTGCTGATTGTGTCCATCTGTCCCAAATTTTTACATTTTGAAGGACATCCCCCGTTTTCATATATCACCCTCTTAAAATCCAGAGTTGCATTGAGCGCCTGTTTCCATTGAATCAATGTGGGGGGCAATGCCTGTATCCATGTGCGCGCCAATAGCTTTTTTGCTGTAAAAAGAGTCTCTGCCAAAAATATCCTGGTAAATTTGTCCAAGGACAAGTACTCAGTTATTCCAAGTATACAAATTTAGGATCCAGGCCCACGGTGCTCCCTTTCATCATGAAGAAACTTAGTGATCTGTTTCCAGAAGCCTTGTTTGGTCTCCCCCACAGCAACTGCATCAACGTATGGCCCAGCACAGAAGAGCCAATTCCTCGGGTCAGGACTCAGCAGTGTATCTGCATCTTAAGGATAAAGGACATACCTTTGAAGATTGTAATGTTAACATACTGGCGAAGGAACGTGACTGGTTCAAGAGAGGTGTTAAGGAGGCCATTTATGTGAAAATAAAGAAACCAAGCCTAAATAGAGGTGGGGGGGTTCGACACCAACTGTCTGCCATGTACAATGCTGTTTTGACACCTTACTCTGGGCGTTCCTATAACACACCTCTTAGCCACTATCTAATCACACCCTTAACACCTGGCTGTGATATGCTAATTGGGATTTTCCAGGGTACATAATTGCCACTTGTACATAATTTACAAGTCATCTGAATTGAAAGCCAGTCGGATGACTAGCGAAACGTCTTCAATACATTTCAAGTCCAGTTGATCTAATTGAATACAACAGATATACCATGACCTGGATGAATGAGAACCTTCACAAGCGAACACCATATGATTAGGTAATTGAAATTCTTGTTGCATTTGTGCAAATGGTTTTAGACAGTTGTTACTTAGTAAATGTCCAAGTGTAGAGACACCATATTTGTACCAGAGACTGTAATGGGGAAGTTTGTGGAATTCCGGGAGAGTTCTGTTGTCCAGAGCGTCCAGAGTCTGGCGGTTCACCACTGGGAGCCCAATTCTATCAAGGGCCTTATTCCATATTTTTAGCGCTTGAGTAGTGATAGAGGGTAAAATATGGGTATTTGGAGTGCCTCTGAGACCTCGGATATTAGATTATAAGGGATTTTTAAATATCACAGCATCTGGAATTGAGATAGGGCCAGGAATCTATCCGATTCGGTATGATTCCAATGGAAAATGAGAATGCGATCTAATATTTTAAAATATTTTAAAGGTATATACGTAGCATAGTGCCACAGTATATAGAGTATCTTGGGGAGGAGAATCATCTTAATCAGAGTAATTTTTCCCATTACACTAAAAGGCAGTTTGGACCATATTTGAATTTTTGATTTGATGGTTGTGAGAACTGGTTCAAACATTTAATAGGATGTATTCTTGAGGGGAGCTGGATATGAGTATTCCCAGGTATTTGATTATATTGGAGCGAATCAGAGGGAGATATGTATTAGTGTTATTAGGTGGGAATCTGTCTATTGGAAGAATTTGAGATTTGGACCAGTTAATTACCAGGCCTGAATATGTACCATATTCATTAATTATCTGCAGAGCCAGTTCCAAGAACTGTCCCTGGTCTGGTAAATAAGGAAAGGTCATCTGCATACAATCCTATCACTCCATTGAATCCGTTTACCTCCAAGCCACAAAGGGTAGGGTGGTTGCGCAGGTGGACAGCCAGGGCTCAATAGCTATAGCATAGAGGAGGGGAGAAAGGGAGCAGCCCTGGCGAGTGCCTCTGGAAAGGGGGAAAGGTTCGGATATTTGCCCATTCACTGACACACGAGCAATTGGGTTGGTGTATAATAACTGTAGCCCCGCATGTATTTAGGGCCAAAGCCCTTGAGGACCTGCCAAAGGAAGGTCCATTCAACCGAATCGAACACTTGGCCGCGTCCAAACTGGCCACCACCCTAGACCCCATTGCATGTGAATTGTTTGCATTAGCATATAATCTTCAACTTATACTAGCCGCTCTATCTTTTGAGCCGCCTATATAAAGAGCCAAAATGATCTGTCTCGGAAGAGCACAGTTGGCTGCATTCCAGTTTACCACCAGCTGCGACAAATGAGTATACCATCCATTTACACTGTATCTAGAGTAGAAGAATCAACTTTTTTTTTTTTTTTTGGAATAGGGAGGGGTGGGTGGGATAGCGACCTCCGGGAGCTCTCCTGGCTCTTCACTCCTCACAGGTCCTTCGGTCGTGAGTGTTCCCACCACCCGGCGACTGTCCAATTAGGATTCTCTCCTGTCGCGCCACCCCCCTGACGACAATATAAAATCCATTACCCATTCCCCGCAGTATAAATTCATTACCCTCCCCCACAGTAAAAATCATTACTACCCTCACCCCACATTAATTCATACCCTCTCCCCACAGTATAAAATCCATTACCACACTCCCCGCAGTATAAAATTCATTACCCTCTCTCCACAGTAATAAAATGCATTACCCTCACCCAATAAAGCATTACCCTCACCCACATATAAAATTCATTACCCTCTCCCCACAGTATAAAATGCATTAGCCTCACCCCACAATCTAAAATTCATTACCCTCACCCCACAGTATCATTACCCTCTCCCCACAGTATAAAATGCATTACCCTCACCCCACAATATAAATTCATTACCCTCTCCCACAGTATAAAATGCATTACCCTCACCCCACAATATAAAATTCATTACCCCTCTCCCCACAGTATAAAATGCATTACCTCACCCCACAATATAAATGCATTACCTCACCCCACAATATAAAATTCATTACCCTCACCCCACAATATAAAATGCATTACCCTCACCCCACACTATAAAATGCATTCCCTCACCCCACAATATAAAATTCATTACCCTCTCCCCACAGTATAAAATGCATTAGCCTCACCCCACAATCTAAAATTCATTACCCTCACCCCACAGTATCATTACCCTCTCCCCACAGTATAAAATGCATTACCCTCACCCCCAATATAAAATTCATTACCCTCTCCCCACACTATAAAATGCATTACCCTCACCCCATTCATTACCCTCTCCCCACATATAAAATGCATTAGCCTCACCCCACAATCTAAAATTCATTACCCTCACCCCACAGTATCATTACCCTCACCCCACGTATCATTACCCCTCCCCACAGTATAAAATTCATTATTCCTCACCCCACATTATAAAATTCAATAACCTCTCCCACAGTATAAAATTCATTCTCTTCACCCCCAGTATAAAATTCATTACCCTCTCCCCACAGTATAAAATCTATTACCCTCTCCCCACAGTATAAATTCATTACCCCACCCCACAGTATAAAATTCATTACCCTCTCCCCACAGTATAAAATGCATTACCCTCACCCCACAATATATATGCATTACCCTCACCCCACAATATAAAATCCATTACCCTTCCCCACAGTATAAAATGCATTACCCTCACCCCACAATATAAAATTCATTACCCTCTCCCCACAGTATAAAATGCATTACCCTCACCCCACATGTAAAATTCATTACCCTCTCCCCACAGTATAAAATGCATTAGCCTCACCCCACAATCTAAAATTCATTACCCTCACCCCACAGTATCATTACCCTCACCCCACAGTATCATTACCCTCACCCCCGGTATCATTACCCTCTCCTTACAGTATAAATTCATTTTCCTCACCCCACAGTATAAAATTCATTCTCTTCACCCCCAGTATAAAATTCATTACCCTCTCCCCACAGTATAAAATCTATTACCCTCTCCCCACAGTATAAAATTCATTACCCTCACCCCACAGTATAAAATTCATTACCTCTCCCCCACAGTATAAAATTCATTACCCTCACCCCACAGTATCATTACCCTCACCCCACAGTATCATTACCCTCACCCCACAGTATCATTACCCTCACCCCACAGTATCATTACCCTCTCCCCACAGTATCATTACCCTCTCCCCACAGTATAAAATTCATTATTCCTCACCCACAGTATAAAATTCATTCACCTCACCCCCAGACCCAGTCTAAAAATATTGCAGAAACATAAGCTGCTGGCTTTGGCAGAGCAAATTACCTTAATCATGCTCCAACAATCCCTCCCCTGCAGCTGCAAGACCAAGTGCCACTGGCTGCCATGAATGATGGAGGGAATCCGATCAAAGAGTCCAAATGATTTGTAGCCTACGTGTGCCCTGCAGCGCCACCTTGAAGAATGGGACAAATATACGTAAGGTCAGCTGGTAAGGTATGGTCACATGATGCGGCTACCGGTCCCGGGCGCTTCTGATTGGATCATTTGTGCAGCTCGCGCTGCTTGTCAAAAACGGATCTTCAGCTCCAAATTTCTGTGCGCACCATTTTCAAGCACTGTGTGCGTCTTTGGAAGTTACTGTGCACGTGCAGCAGTAACTGGCAGCAGTGTGATCTAATGCAATGTGCAAGCTGTCTTTGTATTGTTCCAGCAACCAGTCATTCAATTTAAAGTGCCAGCTGCCAGTGTGCTATTTTTAAAGTGCCAGCTGCCAGCGTGCTGTAATTCAAACTACCAGCTTCCAGTGTACCGTAATTCAAGTGCCAGGTTCAGTGTGCTGTATGCAAAGTGCCAGCTTCCAGTGTGCTGTTCAAAGTGCCAGCTTCCAGTGTGCTGTAATGCAAAGTGCCAGCTTCCAGTGTGCTGTTCAAATTGCCAGCTTCCAGTGTGCTGTGATGCAAAGTGCCAGCTTCCAGTGTACTGTTCAAAGTGCCCGAATCCAGTGTGCTTTAATTCAAAGTATCAGCTTCCCGTGTGCTTTAAAGTGCCAGCTAACACAGTGTGCTTTAAAGTGCAGGCTTACACATTGTGCTGTAATTCAAAGTGCCCGCTTCCAGTGTGCTGTAATTCAAAGTGCCCGCTTCCAGTGTGCTATAATTCAAAGTACCAACTTCCAGTATGCTGTTATTCAAAGTGCCAGCATTCAGTGTGCTTTAATTCAAAGTGCCAGCATCTAGTGTGTTTTAATTCAAAGTGCCAGCATCCAGTGTGCTTTAATTCAAAGTGCCAGCACGAATTTACGATACTTTTGAGAATCAGGGGTTTGCTGGTAAGAAACTAACCGAATAAGAAACCAACAGGGAGATTCAATAAAAGTTCTTATCGTTAAAAATGTTGGTAATTTTGCCCCAACCAATCAGATGTTAGCTGTTAAATGATCTGATTGGCTGGGGCAAAATTACCACCATTTTTAACAATAAGAACTTTTATTGAATCTCCCTGCAAGTTTTTCAAATAAGAAACCAACTTCAGCTTTGTTTCTCGAATACAAGGTAAGTTTGAACTCATGAACTTATTTAATTTTGAATTTTAATTATCAGACATTTGCCATTTCATATGTCCCAACTGTACAGCTTCCTGCAAGATGGTTCTTATTCTGGAGAACAGTCCCCAATTTGCCTGCTACACACTGGTATGAATGGGAGTTCAGCAGAATTATATACTAATATAGTATATAATGGGACTTACTTAAGGGAACCTGCTACCACATTTCTTCCTAAAGTTGGCTGTACACTGCAAACATACCTCTTTACATTCCCACCACATTTAGAAAACTACCCATTCTGATCATGTTAAATAATATCTGATTGGCTGGGGCTAAATTTGCACCATTTTAAATGATAAGAACTTTTATTGAATCTCCCTGTTTATCTTTCGCCAGAAACGGAAGCTAAAAATGTGCATAGAGATAGTGAATACTGGGACCAGGGGGCGCGGCTCTTTGAAGCCAACAGGGCTGTGAGATGTACTGGCAACAACATGGAAGCCTCCTTTGTTACAGAATATATTACTTTTATCTACTAAATGAGTAGAGAAGAATCTTTGTATAGGTGTTCTCAAGAGAACACATTAGGATTTTAAAAATGTAAGTTTAGTTCTCCTTTAAACAATTCATCATACCAAAGCCTTCCGCATCTTCCTGCACTCCTCAGTCTCCTGCGGTGTTCGGGACTCGTTCGGCGCAACTTCCCATTTGGCGATCTTTGGGATTTTCGAACGTTCGCAGGCACGCGTGATCGCTTCCTCTTATACTCTGCTAAGACGCATCCTGCTTTTAAAGTGACAAAAACTCTTCTATTATCCAATCTGCTCTCTTCTTCTTTTTGGCTTTTCTCTTATTGGTCCCTCTAGCCTTTTTAAAGCCCTCAGCCCATTGGTCCTTGCCTAATAGAGCGGTTAGTTATCTATCTTGATGGTGGTGTGTTTCGTATTTGACCCCTTGCCTGTTTTTTGGAACTTGAGTTGTATCTGCCTGCCCTGCCCTGACCTCTGCTTGTTCCTGACTACGCTTTTGCTCAACCCTCTGTACTGTGCCTGGCGCTCTAAGTCCAGGGGGCAACCGTGTTTGGTGAGGCACATCAAGCCTCCGGGAAAACGGTGGCTTGTTTTTTGGTGAAGATAATGGTTGTAGATTGGGGTATCCGGGCTGAAGGAATACTTGGGAATCAACTAGTAATAACAACTAGTAATTGCCATGTTAAGATAGCAGAGGTCACAAAATAGCTCTTCTATTTGCTCTAAACAAGCTATGTTTGTAGACCTACAAGAAAGTAAAGAATATATACAGTAGGGAGATGCAATAAAGTCCTACTTCCTATTCTTCAATGTTACTTGCCACACGCTGCTCCTCTGTTTCCTCTGACTGGTCCCAACCACATCCCCTTGTACTGTATACACTTGAATTTATACTACAAGGGAGCATGGATTTAGTCAACATGGTCCGGAATGTTAACCCGACGCATGCCAGAAATTTTGCATGCCAGTAAAAGTGATTTCTGCAAGTTTCCTGGCAGCTAAGCAGCATGCCTTAAAAATATTGCATCACCAGAGGTGGTGCACTTTTTTTGGACTTAAGGTCAAAACAAATCAAATCAATATTTGTTAGCGCGACTTTAATTCCTTCATTGCACCTGCTGTGCAGGTATCGCAAATGACACCCACACAGCCAATGCAATGAATTTAATATCCATTTTTTGCACAACAATTAGCATAACTTTTTAAACACCAGCATAATATCCACAGAACCGGTGGAGATTTCCCTGGAGCAATATCGGCACTGGGTAAATACCCTGCATGTTTTGTGCGTGCATTTTGTAGTGGTGTTAGTTTTCTATTATAAAATAAGTAGAAAAATTCTCCATATTAAATAACTAGTATTTTTTTTTAAAGCAAAGTTATAGTTAAACTCATTAGTACGCAAAGTCATATAACTTTTGACTTATGACTTTCTCCAAATGGGGGATGTTTTTGATAATGCTATATAAAACATAAATATTCTGCAGCCATCTTTTATTGGTTTGTTAGAGGAACAGAATTTTTTTTGGTGTACATTAAAGCATGCTTTGTTTTTAAAATTCAGTTTATTTTCATGATATTTATATGAAATTTTAGGCCCTATACAATGCAAAAGATTACCATACACTGGTCAATGTTTTTCTACCTGTCCAATTAATAGGATTGAATTATTCAAACTACAGTTTGTATTCAATCATATATTTGACATAATATCAAAAATCATAGCTTAGGTTTGCAAGAAACAGCAATTTAGCATTAGCATTGCATGTGATTGAACTGTTTTGTTTTTTTTTGGTCCGAAAAAAAAAATTATCGCAATAAAAAATCAAATTTTAAAATAATATTAATTTAAAAGTTTATTTTATTTATGTGAAATTTCCAAGATAAGAGGATAAAGATTACTCCATATTTACAGATCAATGCATTTTTAGTCATCTTCACTATTGTCAAAAATGTTTAAACCTAAATCAGGAAAAGTAAATATGGCTATACACAATATCCAAGCAGATTGAGACAAGATTTCCATTGGGTATCCAGTCTCTTAAGCGGTGGCCATGGAAAAAGTTGCATGAGTGACATTTCGGCACAACTTAACATGCGACCCATAGGAGATCACTGCATGATCGCCTATGATTTACCAACATGTCCAATTTGGACAAAAGAATGAACAACATCAATTGGTGTCAGACGAGAAAATACGCTCAATATTTTTGGCTGACCGAAATACAGAAATATGGGTTTTCTGCCCAAAATGTCTGCTTGTGTGTAACTAGCTTTGCAAAAAACAAATCAAAGCTGCACTCCCACCACTAAGGGATAAATGTGCTGCAGTGCAAGTCCCAAACGCCCAGCTGTGTCTCACAACATATACATAGAAATCAAAGCAGGACAGCACATGCAATAATTCCAAACATTGGATTTTAAGGGTACTTAAAGGGGTGTCCCTAGGGTTTTTGGCACCTGAAAAAGTTTTGAATGGCGCCTAGGGGCGGGTGCACCACAACAAAGTGGGTGTGGCTTTGGATGTGGGTGTGGCTTCTTTGCTGGGTGTGGCAAAACTTGATTATTTTATATTTAAATACACATTTAGAAAGTTTCAATTGTTATAACGCATAAAAACATGGTAGTACAATACATTAGAAATCCCTACCATACTTTATGGAGAATAAAATATGTTGGCCAAATCATTTGTAAGCCTGCCACCACCTCAAGCTACATTCTTGCTTAAATATCCAACGTGTTTGGATCGTGCAAACATTACCATTGATAAGGACAGACAGTGTCAGTACCTTAACCGTAGGTATTTCAGCCACGCTCCAGGCTGGTGTCATGGTCATGGTTCTCTTTTAATCTTCTTCTTTACATTGTCAGACATCAGCTATCAATCTAGACGCATCTATCGTTAACCCATCTAGCGAGGCGAGCACGCCAGCGAGCGAGATCGAAGCGACGGGCACGCCAGCTCGAGCGAGCAGAGCACGCCAGCGAGCGACGATAGCCAGCAGCCAGCGAGCGAGCGATGCGGCTGAAGCGAGCGAGCGGAGCGAGCAGCAGCGGCGAGCGAGCGAGGGAGCTGAGCGAGCGAAGGAGCAAGGCGACTGACACGCCAGCGAGCGAGCGACGAGGCGAAGCTGAGCGAAGCGAGCAGGCAGCACAAGGACGGCGGAGGCGAGCGAGGAGCAGCGAGCGAGCGAGCGATATCAGCGAAGCAGGGGCACGCCAGCGAGCGAGCGAGCGAGCACGCCAGCGAGCGAGCGAGCGCCCGAGCGAGCGAGCGAGCGAGGCGAGCGAGCGAGCGAGCGGAGGCGAGCGCGAGCGACGGACCGACGCCGAGCGAGGAGCGAGCGAGCGAGCGAGCGAGCGAGGCGAGCGATGAGAGCGAGCGAGCGAAGCGAAGCGAGCGAGCGAGCCGAGCGAGCGAGCAGAGCGAGCACGAGACAGCGAGCGAGCGGCACGCCAGCGAGCAGAGAGGACGAGCGAGCGAGCGAGCGAGGCGAGCGAGCGAGCGAGCGAGCGAGAGGAGCGGAGCGACGAGCGAGCGAGAGCGAGCGAGGCGAGCGAGCTAGCACGATCATCGCTACGAGCGAGGAGCGACCTTTCTATCTATCTATCTATCTATCTATCTATCTATCTATCTATCTATCTATCTACCTACCTATCTATCTATCTACCTTTCTATCTACCTATCTATCTATCTATATATCTCTCTCTCTGTCTGTCTGTCTGTCTGTCTATCTAACTATCGTTTGGGGCAAAATTAGAAGAAGCTGAACTACAAGTCTGCACCTTTCAGAACTTCCCCACCTGAGCAGAGCAGCACCAGGTCCAGCAGGTAGCAGCAGCAAAGAAGGTGCTTCATTGGCTGGACTAAGTGCCAATCAAGGCAAGCCTCAGGATGCCTCCTGATTGGTCCTGCAGCGTGATTTGGACCAATCACGCTGCAGATATCCCGAGGCATGCCCTGATTGACGGGTAGTCCAGCCAATGAAGCGCCTTCTTTCTGGATCTTAAGCTGAAGCATCCAAGTGCAGTGCCCCTGTGCCTGCCCGCGATGTGCGATTGGTAAGGGAAAATTAAAAATATATATATCTGACAAGTTGCCGCCTTTCTTGTTTTATCAGCGGCATGCTCCCTGAGCAGTTATTTCATGCTGCATCATGGTAGGAGCAGCACTGGGTACTTAACCCATTTATTCAAACCACACACAACCACATGAAGGGAGTGTGAAACCCCCTCGAAACATGGTGGTACATGGGTTAAGTACCCTAAAAATCCAATGTTTGGAATTATTGCATGTGCTTTTCTCCTCTGATTTCTATGTATAACTAGCTTTACAGACAGCTGCAGACCAGTGTCTGATACAACTGACCCTGCATGTTATGGAGTCAATATATCGCACAAAGTACAAATGTTATTAATATATCACACAATGTGTGATATAGACAGATATATATATCTCTCATGCAATCCTTTATTGGTATATATTTTCTTGGTATTTGCATGTTGAAACAATAATTTTTATCTGAGAACGCACCAATGAGTTCATGGAACAGAATTGAACAGAACCAGGCAGAACCAGGTATTTCAACTTTACAAACCAAAAATTCGACATCAAAACTGAAATTTTGACGCTGAATCTCAATTTGGATGCACAAGATGTTGTCAATTTAGACAGCGGACCAGTACAAGGCTTAGGTAGAAACTATAGTATATGCTTACTGCCCAGATAAATTGATATAAACTTATTTTTATTGACAGCCATATTATATTTTTGCAAATGTGTTTGTATCACAGCTAATGTGTAAAATGTTTATTGCCATATATACATAAGAAAATAAATACACATTTCATTGTTCTAAGACTTCATAGAAGTTTTAATATATTGGATTGTGATGTATAAGGTAAAAGAAAGTAAAGGCAGCATGATTTCAATTAACATATAGTAACTAAAACCCAATCATCATTCTCTCTGGTTCCAACAGCTGATCCACAGACTGGTGTTACCTTCCTTCATCTTCTGTGTGTGTACCCTATGGGAGGGATGTTGCACCAGTCTTCCGATCAGCTGTTAGAACCAGAGAGAGTGGCACTTGCAGGCAGGTTTACAGCTAATCTATAGTTTAGCCTGACACTTACTTTAAAATATTGATTTATTGTCCCTTTAAAGGCTTATAATAATACTTAGTCCAAACAGTATTTAAACTCACTAGCATTAATTATATAGTGGATAATGCACCCCCAACTGTAAATTATGGAAAGGATATTAGAAGTCACCAAGGAGTTCTGTGACCATATAAAAGCACGAGGCCGCAGGCCGTGTACCTTTTATACAAAGCACGGAACTCCAAGGTGACCTCTAATATCCCTCTAATTTATAGTTGGGGGTGCATTATTTATTATAACCTACCCCTTTGTGATTTCTGGTTTCCTTCTCCTACT
Organism: Hymenochirus boettgeri; assembly: GCA_019447015.1. Classification (NCBI taxonomy): domain Eukaryota; kingdom Metazoa; phylum Chordata; class Amphibia; order Anura; family Pipidae; genus Hymenochirus; species Hymenochirus boettgeri. The sequence continues at coordinate 201,701,693 of CM033474.1, read as the reverse complement.
GGAACTGTAAGATTATAAGGCTATAATCTTACAGTTTCTCCCATAGAAATCCACTACAGGGGTAGGTTATAACAAATATTAACCACTACTGGACAAAACAATCATTTTGTACAAAAAAAAAATCCTATTTTGCTTAAACAATATACTGTAATAAAACTAGAAGAATGCTTACTTTTAGTAAATAACCTACATTTTCTAAAACTGATAAAAAATGTGATGGACAACAAATGTAGTATATCTGGACACAGTTTATTCATTGAAATTGTTTTTGTAATACTGCAGTGCTCTCTCGGACAGATATTGTATTAGTGAGGGGTTATGTAAATCCAGGTTACCAGGGATAAGAACAACAAAATTTGGAGACTTCATGATGCTTAATTCCACTAGCGTTTCATTTGCAGTGGCATAGTCATTACTTGGACTGAACGTTACCTAGAAATTAAAACCATAATATTAGCACAATGCAGTTCTAGTGTAGAATAAAAAAAAAAGACTGATTTTACACCTCTGGATAAGAATCTTAGGAAAAGTGTCTGAGACAATAAAACTTGCTATTAGGTATAGGAGATGTATAAATTGGGTAGATAAAAAGTTTAGTTCCACCACATATTTCCTTTATATTTTGCTACAGTATGATCCAGCATTGATCATGAATTCCAAACATTGACTGGTAAGAGTAGAGGGGCACCATTTAAAGCCAATAGATAAAAGTGACTTACATGAGCAGGGATTATGATATATATATATATTTTTTTACTTCAATCATATTTGGCACAGTAGTGGCCTTGATCACTCCAATTTGCCAATTTCTAAACTGCATTTCCTGCTGAGAACAGCAGCTACAGATCATATTTTGTTTTTATCTAGGGGAATTAAACTTAATTTTTTTAAATCTTAAGGTGAATGTTTTTCTCCCCAGAATGCATTTTCATTGTAAGATTCTTCTTCAGTATGTTGCATTTAGTACATGTAAGTAGAGATGTTCAAAACTATTGAGTTTCGTTCCGTTTTCGAATTAATTTTCAAAAATTCATCTACTTTTGATTTTCAAAAATCTTCTACTTGCAATTTTCAAAAAAAAAATCGAAAATTAGAAAAATTCGGGTTCCGTGAAATTTGGGAGTTCCCGAAAGTTTCGCCGGGATTTTCGAAACCCTCAGATTCAATTCAAAACTGGGTTCTATTCGAACCCACATTACATCTCTACATGTAAGTACAGTATATAATCGAGTATAAGTCGAGGTTTTCAGGCTGTTATTACAGCCTGAAAACTGAACCTTGACTTATACTCGGGTCAGTCACTCACTTGATAGAGGAATCCGGCTGCCACATCCACTGACGTCTCTACTCGGTGCCGGTAAATGAGACCGGCGCCGAGTAGTGACGTCAGTGGATGCGACCATCAATGGATGCGGCAGCCGGATTCCTCCATCAAGTGAGTGATGTCGGGGGCCCAGACTCTCCTGCAACTATGACTGCTTGCCCCACAGCACCTGGAAAAAGGTAAGGCTGCATAAAAGTCCTCCCCCCCTCCCTCTCCCTCCCTCTCCCTCCCGTTTTTTTCTCCCTCCCCCTAGTGTAAAATCCCCATTATATATTGTATATATTGATCCCCCAGCCCCAACCGCCGTAACAGATTTCATAGAAAGTGTCCCGATAGTTACTTACCTTCCCTCTATGCTCCGGCGTTCTGAGCAGCCAATCAGGGACGGGCTGCCGGTCCCGCCCCCTGCTTGCATTTCCGTGCAAGCAGAGGGCCTGGAGACTGCCACGGATGATAGAGGGAAGGTAAGTGCATATCGGGGCACTTTCTAATAATTTTATTACGGCGGTTGGGGCTGGGGGATCAATATGTATAATATATGAAAAGTTTAAAAAAGGGGTGGACATGCCATTTAAATGGACAGCAGAATTCAAATACAGTATTTCTATACAGTAATAGCCATATTGGATTTGGCTATTACTGTATGGGACTACTGCATGGACATTCTGCTGTCCATTTAAAGGGCAACTCAACCCTCGAAACAATACAGAATCAGAAGGCAGTAGTGGTCATAATTTCTACCCTCGACTTTGCAAATTTGCAAACAGCCTTCCAGGGGCAATATAAAATTGTACCTGTATTCTTTGCATTTGTGGTTATGTCTTCTTCAGGGAAGTGATTATTTCAGAAACACAAAGCCCATGAGATCAAAGGTTTAAATCCTCAGACTTTTAATTTTATTTAAATGTTAATATTCTGTTTCTTGCAAAGAAAAGGAATATACATATAAGCTGATGCTATTTGAGCTGAATATAATTTACTGTTTGTCTAGTATTTGTTCAGTAAGGAGTTCTAAGGAGAAACATTCAATTTACTGATAAATAACATAGCCTTACCTATCTTGTCTAAGTTTCTTTCTAAAAATGAGTTTAAAAGGTTTCTGGTTACTGACTGTTTTGTAGCTCTTTATTGGGCTAAATATAATTTACTGTTCTGTCCAGTATTTGTTTAATTCTTGTTATAACAAGAAACAGTAACAACAAAATGATGTTGTGGTTGAAAGAAAAAGGTATAAGGCTAACAAGGGCCAGACATAGATTTACAGTTGCAGGTAACATCACATGTTTATTATCTATGGGCATTTATAATCTTCCCAACCATTTAAATATCCATCTAAAGAGCACATTGTATTTATTATATTGAAGAACAAACTCAGACATTACATTTTGGGCCTCCATAGACCAGACTATGGTAATGTTAATCAGGGCCCCTACGCTGGCACTCTTAACAACTGATGTGTGTGATCCTAGGATCTCAGAAAATATGTAATATATGCAGTTAAATGTTGATTTGAAGTTTTATTACCTTTTTGATACTGAAGATATCTGTTACAGATAGCATATTGCTGTGCTTGGCCATCCATCCATATCTTTCTTTCAATTGATTAATTATCAATGACGTGTTATTAGCATGCTGGTGAACAATGTTACCAAGATCCTGAAACTGCTTTCCTGCCAGGCCCACAAGTCTAACTGCTTCTTCTGACTTAACATGCAGCTCCAGAACATCAGGACAGTCTTGTTTTCATTATTATAGTAATAGTTGAAAGGGATCCATATGTGATGTGAAAAAAGAAAAAACATAACATTTGATTATATAGGTTCTGCATTGTATAGGCTGTATTGGCTGTGGCATCATGAAGGATATGATGATAGTAAGCACCATTATTTAATCCTCACCACCACTTTTTATATTTCATACTGTTCACTCATGACCACTCTCATTCAACACCACATTCATAAACATCTCCATGTCATTATTCTTTATATTAAAGGGCATGCCCACCCCCAAAACTAAAATCCCCCCCACTACTGGCTCCATTGTGTAGTGTAGTTTAATCCTTGCCTCACATCCCAGCTCCATCTGGTTCTCCTGTAGTCCCCCCCCAAAGTCCCAAAAACTGCTCACCAGGAGGATAGCAGAGTCCATATAGGACTCTGCCTCCTACCTGGCCTCCGGGAGAAGTTTGGCATGCGTACTGCAGCCCTTCTCCCCCTCCCTCCCCCCCCCCTCCCCCTCCCTCTCCCTCCCGATTAGCATTCCCTCCCCCTAGTGTAAATCCCTTTTGCCATAACAATCCCCCTTTCCCCCCAGCCCCAACCGCTATGTTTATTTTATTAGAAAGTGCCCCAAGCATTACTTACCTCCCCTCTTTCCTCCGCCGCACTGAATGACCGGCAGCCGCGTCATTCAGTGCGGCCCCATAGAAAATCCCATACATAGCCCTATAGAAAGTCCCATACATTGCCCCATACACAGCCCTATAGAAAGTCCCATTCATAGCCTTATACACAGCCCCATAGAAAGTCCCATACAAAGCCCCAATACACAGCCCCATAAAAAGTCCCATACATAGCCCCATACACAGCCCCATACATTGATGAGCCCTGCATACCTTTCTGTGCAGCCTGAATATTAAAGATCCCTCCTTTAAAGAAGTTTGTTGAATCCTGTTAATTCTCTTGTTTTTTTGCTTTCCCTTGCATTCTGGGCTGATCTATGAGTGAGCAGGACAACAATTGCATAACCCACCAAAATCAAGAGTATTCTGTGTGTTACGGGGGCTATGTGTTTTTGTCCAGCTTCAAGCATCCAGATCAGCCCAGACCCAAGTATAAACCTAGGGGAGACTTCCAGGATGATTTTAAAGGTAAAATTTATTGGTTTATACTCGAGTATATAGTGTAGATTATTAGTAAAACCATAGAAAAGATAATCAATTCCTAGGCCCCATACAATATCATATTATCTGCACACTGGCATACTTTATAAACAAAGGGGTTTTAGTATACATTACTGTGGTCCTAACTTCTAACCTTTTTAAATTTCTTTTACTTCAATACGATTAGCAAACTTTTGCATTTCTCATTCTTACACATTGGATCCATACAACAGGCTCTCTCACTTCCCCCCAGCCCTTTGGCTTTTTAAAATGAGGGAAGAGGCCATCCAGTGCTTTATATTAAAGGCAGAGGACCTCCCATTAAAGGGGCGTGTTGGGGGAGCTATTAACACATGGAGGCTTGACCAGGTAATAGCACCCCCAACACACCCCTTTTATGGGAGGTCCTATGCCTTTAATATAAAGCACTGGATGGCCTCTTCCCTCATTTTAAAAAGCCAAAGGTCTGGGGGGAAGTGAGAGAGCCTGTTGTATGGATCCAGTGCACAACTATGAGAAATGCAAAAGTAAAAAAGGTTAGAAGTTAGGACCTTCCAGACTGGGGTTACCTTGATGTGGTTGGAAAGCTTTTCATTCATGTGATCACAGTAATGTATACTAAAACCCCTTTGTTAATAAAGTATGCCAGTGTGCAGATAATATGATATTGTATGGGGCCTAGGAATGTGCATTGATTATCTTTTCTATGTTTGTAATAATGTTTGACCAGATCAGTAGCACTTCCACTAAATGTAGTTGTAAATTAGCCTAATTGGAGTGCTTCCACAATCCTTGTATTGTATGTAGATTATTAGTAACCCTTGGACTGCTTTCATTCTGGAGCCATAATTAGGGACATGACGGAGTTTTGACCCAAGCCTGGCTTTAAGTGAGAACTCCCAAATCCGCTTTCAAAATGACGCTAGTGGAAACTACAAATGTTATGTTTAATACATGAAGGTCTAGAAAAAGAACCTGGCAAATAAAAAATGGATGTGTTAGTGCTTCTCAACAAACTGATATTGAGAGGTAGAAATAATCAATCCTACCTTTCTGCCCCAGGTACCAGTGGTGTAAAAAGGAATCACTGGGCCCCCCAGCAAAATAATGATGAGGTCCCTATACCTGCTTCACCAACAGTGGTATTTTTGGAGGAGTCTATATCTGTCATAGGAAAAATTAGAAGCTCCCGGGCCCCCCTGTTGTTGCTCCCCCAGTAGTTACGCCCTGCCAGGTACGTTTAAGAAGTTAATTTAAATAGTGTAAATTACATTAACAATAGCCAGGCAGGGGTTAATCCCTTTTGGGATTTACCCAGAGTTGCAATAGGGATTTATTGACAATAGGTGATCAACCCAGAGCAAATGCAGGTTTACTGTTCCGTTACTTTCATTTGATTGTATGTGTTCAGACCTATGCTGTACATAACAATAAATACAAATACAACTACCCATGGTTTGCAAGACATGTGGTAGTGCTAAGGCAACTGCAATGTCAGATTTTTACATCGTAAAGGCATCACAATTTCTGTATCCATTCAAATACTTAAAAATATTTTAAAGGATAACTATCATGTGTATAAGTTTATTTAAAACACAGTTAAAATTAAGAGTACTTGGTACCGGGATATAGGACTGGTTATTCCTACTTTCCTACCTAAACTGATTCAGCCAGTCTTCCTCCTTATTATCTTTAATAAAGGATTAGTTAACAAAAAATAGTTCATTTCTCTTTACCTTTCAGAAAAGCCTCATAGCATAGCTGACATTTCCCCTGATATCGCAAACATTGTGAGGAGTTCTGGAGTTCTGCGCACACTGTTGTACTGTACATCAAGTTAGAGTCTTTAAAATAGTGTTCAGACCCTGTTACAAAAATATAAACAAACACATTTCTAATGAATGTCTGTGTAACATCATTGGAATATTGACCCCATGTTAGACATCCATACCATAATATATATAATATGGTACAGGTATCCAAACTGCAGCCATCTTTGTTTGTTCATGGTAGGCTTGAATTGTTCATTTGGAAGGCTGTATTAACATTATTAGTTGATAGCCGACAGCTGGGTCAGGTCACATGCACTTCGATAAGGGTACATTGCTGAAATTGCATGTGCAAGCAGACAACAATGCATTGTTAATGCACGCTCATTGTAGTGTGGCCCTAAACCTGAGGTTTCGTTCACACACTGCTGCATGCATTTCTGTCTGGAAAGGGACCCGTTTTCAGCAAAAAGGTTTGGAAAACAGACCGCTACCCACGGACCAAAACAGACCAAAAAAACCGACTGATAGTACAATAAAAGCACTTAAGTAGGCATTGGTGTCTTTTATTGCACCAGGGATATCTAATCTATCTTCTATTATTTTGTCTGTTGTGGTCCGTTCTGGTCTGTGTGTAGCGTGAACGAGTCTTAAATAAAGATATTTTTCTGTGTTTGAAACAATCTTACCTTCCAGTGGTGAAAAAAATACATTTCCTTCTTTATGAATATACTTGAAAATCTTGTAGGCTGCATTGATAATGGCTTGATAAACAGCGTTGCCAAAGTCATAAAAATACAGAAACAAGCCAAGCCAATCACAGTGGTTTAAAGAAATCATTTTAACAGGATCATTGCTTGGAACAACAGCCTGAGTATTACAATTGGTTTTGTTTATAGTTGACATGTTAAACCACTCAAACGACTGGTCAAGTTCCTGTTGGACGCTTCTTAAAGACTCCAGGCTTTGATTAATTAGAGTGCTGACATCAGATATAAGTTGGCTGAATATGTTTTTTGCTTGCAGAAGCTGGACTTCCCCTTTCTTATAATTCGACACATTATTTTCATCTTCATGTTGGAAAGTTAACGGAGACCATATTTTAAAGGAATCTTTAATCTGTGCAGTAATAAAACAATATATAGTTTTTTTATTTGAGTGCAGTTTAAATGGTTACCGGTACGTTTTTTCTAAAGTTTTAGGAGTGTCTGACAGATTGCCGATCAATAAACTGATCAGTAGTTTGCCGTGTGCCGCTATAAATAAGCCTGTTAGCAAATAATGAAAGAATGTCCCCATATACCCTTATTTTGGCTGATCCAAAGGTAAAAAGGGTAGAAAATTATAGATTCTCAAACTGAGTCCTTTTAGCTAAGTCTGAAGATTTACAGAGCAAATACAAGAGATTAAGAAAAATTAAAAAGTAGAATGGTATGAAAGATTAAACATGTGTTTAAAGCTTACTTAATGCAGCTCATTGCTTTAAGGGCATGCTTAAAAGTTAATTAAATTTAAAGGGCATGTCCACCCCCAAAACTATAATCCCCCCCCACTAATGGCCCCACCATGTAGTGTAGTAAAATCCTTACCTCACATCCCAGCTCCATAAGGTTCTCCTGTAGTCCCCCCCCCAAAGTCCCAAAAACTGCCCACCAGGAGGATAGCAGAGTCCATATAGGACTCTGCCTCCTACCTGGCCTCCGGGAGAAGTTTGGCATGCGTACTGCAGCCCTTCTCCCCCTCCCTCTCCCTCCCTCTCCCTCCCGTTTTGCGATCCCTCCCCCTACCATAAAACCCCTTGCCCATATAATAGAATAACTTCCCCCAGCCCCAACCACAAAAAAAGAATTTTAAGAAAGTCCCCAGAACTCTACTTACCTTTCCTCTCTCCCCCGGCATTCTGAGAAGCCGGCAGCCGCGTCCGTGATTGGCTGCCTCTCGGCAGTGTCTTGCAAGCAGAAGGCCGGGCTGGGGTCGGAGGAGAGAGGGAAGGTAAGTAAACATCGGGGCACTTTCTTAAATTTATTTTATAGCGGTTGGGGCTGGGGGAAGTTATTCTATTATATGTCTAAAGTTGATAATAAGGGTGGACATGCCCTTTAAAAACAAACCCCCTCACTTTGAATATACCCAGGATGAGGACCAAAAATACTAGGTTGTTGCCTCTTGAAAAGCAGCTGATTGCATATTATACTCTTGTGGCTTGTGTGCCAGTGAGATGTGCTGCACATGTGATGAGGGCAAGCATCTTGCAATGCAAGATTTCCCATAGGTTGGTCTTTGCGCCCAGCGAGCCAAAACTGACAGGAGATAACAAGGAGCGAGACATCGGGTAGGTATTATTTGCACAAAGCTGCTTTCCCAGGAGTGAAGTTTTGTTCCTTTTTAATGCATGGACTAAGACAAAGTGGAACATGATGTAAAATGCCGATATGCTCAGATCTGTTACCATGTTCATTTGCATCAGGAACACAGTTCAGAAGAAACTATGTTCAAGTATTTTTAATGATTTTACTGTTGCTTTTAAGTACTAAGGCATATTAACACTTTTATTTCACTAAATAAACATTTTTAAACTATAAAGCACTGTATTATGTTTTTATTGCACTATATGAAAAAGAAGGAACAGTAATTGTTCTTTTGTATTTATTGAGATATTTATATTTATTGCATTATGATATTTTACGAGTTTTTATTATATTTATTCACTTGAGATTGTAAGCATTTGCACTTTGTTTGGTTTGATCAAGACAGCCTCACTTTGATACCCTGGCCTGTCACTCACATTGCCACATGGCCAGTAGGTGGGGTTGAGGTTATATATGGTTATATATACCCTCAATGTATGCACTGGTTATACCTGAGGAAGGGACATTGTAGTCCCGAAACCTTGTGTGTTTTCACGATAAATTGTTAATACTACAAATAGAATGTGTTCTTCTCTTGCTGCCACACTGCTTAGTAAGAAGTATGGGAGGTAGGAATAACACTATTCTGATACTTCAACTAATCATACTCATGATTACTTTTTAAGTATGATTAGTTTACAAAATCAGTATTTAATGTGATTTAACATGATGCAAAAGATTTCATAATCACGATAATATAATATAATCTTTGTCAAAACCCTATAGTTTAATATCTGTGCTGAAGTGTCTCACTCTTTGTGACAGTATAGCGGATAAACAACATTTGTTTACATTTTTCTCACCTTTAATAAGAATGGATGGAATACTTGTTTGGAACAGCTAGCTGTATAAAAACGAAGGCAAGAGTGTTCTAGGCAGATTTTACAGCTTTCCCATGTGTTTCCAAGTAACTTTTCACATTGAATTTCTTTAGCTTTTAGTCTTTGATTGATGTCGCTAAAAAGGCCAATGGCTTCCTGTAAATAAAAATATATGAATCAAAAAAGACCATGCACAGCTCACTCTGCTTATTCAGAACACCATGATTGGTCTTGCAGTACCCTACTGCAGTGCTTAAGGTAACCCATAACATAAACCTCACATGTCCACACATGAAGACTAGGGATGGCTGGTTCGCAGATCCGAACCCGGATCCGCCGCAGTTTTATCCCGTTCGTGAACGGCGGATTTTTCCAGATTTTCTGCCTTCCAAACTTCCGATTTGCGAATTTTTTTGTATTTTCTAAAATTTTCGAAAATACGGAAAACACGTAATTTCGAAAATACAAGGATTTATCTTATTTCCATAAATAAATATTTTCGAAATTACGAGGATTACATGTATTTTCGAAAATACATATTTTCGAAAATACTGGTTTTCTCGTATAATTTTCGAAAATACGAAAAATCTCGCAATTTCGAGGGTATTTTTCATTTTAATGGGTCCGCTCGCGGATTTTTCGAATTTTCGGATTTTTTCGAAAATTCGCAGATCCTTGAGCGGACCAGATTTTGCGAAGTTCGGACATCTCTAATGAAGACACGTACTTTACAATACTTACCATATCACTCAAAAATCAAAGGATTTAATTTTAAAATTTTAATTAAAACCCTGAGATTTGTGATACGTTTTAGGTTAAAGGACATGTCCACCCTTACCACTTACAAGCAGCATAAGATCCTGGTGTGTACCCTGAACATATATATCAGGTCTTTATATAGTTGGCACTGTCCAAGTGTGCATGTGTGAGGTTTTTAAATATCAAAAATGTTCTGTTTATCAGGTTTTATATTAAAGGCAACAAACATTTACAAGCAATAACATACAAATTATCATAAAAGCATAAATGACGCCGAAATGTTAATAGCTTTGTATGAAGAAACAAGCCATATAATAGACCACGAGAAGCCAATAGATGTGTTTTATTTTGGGTTTTGCGATAGTATTTGATGGGTACCTCATACCTCCAGACGTTAAAAAAAACTACAATTCCCAGCAGAATGCAGACAAAGAAGTGTTAGTGGGAGAGCTGTTGAGCTGCAGCACTCAGTGATAACTTCATAATAAAACTATTTCCCCAAGATACTTTACATAGATGTACATATGTGAATGGCTATGTCTTGTGCAGTGCTGCAATGTGCATGGATGTGGTGTGTGGTAGAGGTTAAGGGGCAGCACGGTGGCTCAGTGGTTAGCACTGATGCCTTGCAGTTCTGAGTTCGATTCCACCCTTGGACACATCTGCAAGGAGTTTGTATGTTCTCCCCGTGCTCCCATGAGTTTCTTCCGGGCACTCCAGTTTCCCCCAGTTTCAAATAAATGTGATTAGATTGTAAGCTCTTCACGGTAGGGCCTGGTGTAAAGGTATACATGTAATTGTAAAGTGCTATGGAAGTTGTTCGCACTATATAAATCCACAATATTAATAATAATAAAGGGGGCTACAGATTTTAAGGGCATTGTAACTGTTGATTTGGGGAAGTTGGTTAAGTTGCAGTTGCATGAAAAGGCTGATTCTTTTAAATCCAAAATATTTAACAATATGGATCTAGTTACTAATAATGTAGAACTCTGCTTCCACCTTACCTTCTTTGTACCTCAACCAGAAAAGTTTTCCGTATTAGTCATAAGTAAAAATTATTTTAGGGAAAACCATATTGTCTCAGCTTAAGCTGGGTACACACATTAGCATTAAAGGGCAAATACTGACAGGATTGGCTCTTTTTCGATAATGTGTATACCACAATCTGAGGGAACTGAACAGGCTTACAGGGAGTCTAAAAGTTAATGAATGCAAGAAGGCAATTAAACTAGCTAAAATAAAAAATGAAATCCGGATAGCAGAACAAAGCAAGTCCAACCCCAAAAAGTTTTTTAAATACATCAATAAGTTAAAAGATGAGGACTGAGAATGTGGGACCATTAGACAATGAGGCTGAGATGGTTATAGAAGATGCCAAAAAGGCTAATGTGCTAAACCATTTTTTCCCTCAGTATTCACTTCAGAGAATCCTAGTCCTTATAGCAGGGACTGAAATAATATGAAGGGTATAAATTAGGAATATTCACTCTAGCTGACAGAGGATATGGTACGGAAACAATTAGACAAAGTTAATTAATAAAGCCCCAGGACCGCATGGAGTACATACTCGGATCTTAAGAGAGCTTAGTCCAGTTCTAGACCACTGTTTCTTATCTTTTCAGATTAACTTTTGCCTGCCACTGGATTGGAAAAAAGCTAAATACCAATATTCAAAAAAGGTGGTTGTTCCCAACCTAGTAACTATAGACCTGTAAGCCTAACATCAGTGGTAGGAAAGGTGCTGGAAATTTTGTTACGGGATCATATCTTTGACTTTGTCTCCAGAACTGATCTTATTAGTAGTAGTCAGCATGGATTTATTAGAAATAGATTGTGCCAGACAAATTTACTTGGTTTTTATGAAAAAGTGAGAAAGAATTTAGATTCTAGATTAGCAGTAGAAGTAGTATACTTGGATTTCGCTAAGCTTTTGATACTGTACATGGATAGAAAATTGGTTATTGGATTGCAAACAGTGGTGGTCAATAGAGCTACATCTATGTGGGCTAAGTGGAGTGCCTCAGGGTTCCGTACTGGGGCAACTTCTTTTTAATCTCTTTATAAATAACTTAGAAGGGGGCATTGAGAGCAAGGTCTCTGTCTTTGCTGATGACACTAAACTATGCAGAGCTTTGGAAAATTCAAATGATGTGCAAGAGCTGCAAGCAGACCTAGAGAGATTATCAAAATGGGCAGCAGAATAGCAGTTGAGATTCAATGTTGATAAATGTAAGGTGATGCAATTGGGGTTTAACAATCCTGGTACCACCTACACCATAAATATAATATATAATAATATTAAGTGAATCTCTAATGGAAAAAGATTTGGGGGTTTTGGTAGATAACAGACTTAGCTGTAGCAAAAAATGCCAGGTAACAAAGGCTAGAGCTAGCAAGATATTGTCTTGTATGAAGAGAGGAATAGATTTCAAGAGAGAAAAATATTATTCTCCAATATATATGCTTCCATATCCAAAATGGACATCTTGGAAATGGAAGCATTTCAGAGAAGGGCAACTAAAATAATAAAGGGAATGGAGGGGCTTGAATATGCAGGCAGATTAGATGAGTTTGGGTTGTTTACATTAGAGAAGCGACGTGAATGTGGGGATATGATCACTTTATACAAATATAATATATAAGTGGCCTGGATTATAATGGGAGCAACAGTGAAATATATCCTTATAAAAATCACTCAACTACGTAGTTGAGTGATTTTTATAAGAGTATATACCACTGCTGCTTCCCATGCATTTGCCGTCCTCCTTCTGCTTTATTCAGCCCATTCCCCATCAAACCTGCAATTAAAAAACATTGCTATAGCACACAGACCTTTACTGTTTTAAAATTCCTTATCTTAGTCCTTTGTTTAAAATCCATTTCACCCGGTAACCTGTTAAAACCTTTCAGCCGTAAGACAAACTCCTGCAGCCCTGCGGATGGCGTTAAGCAGAGCGTGCATGTCAGCGTACTGATAACTTCCCCTGCACTCTCTGCCTGTAGCAATTTGTCTCATGGCTGACAGGATTTAGGTTACTGGGTGAGACAGATTTTAAACGAAGGACCAAGATAAGGAATTTATAAACATTAAATGTCTGTGTGTTATATCAATATTTTTTATTGCAGGGTTTGACAGGGAAAGTGTTGTTTAAAGGGGAAGGAGGACAGAATGTAAAGGGAGCAGGGAATTCCTGAGGAAAGGCTGCCAAGAGGATGTCTACTAACAAGTCAAAATCTGGTATGTATACATTAATCTATTTTATTACAGGGGGTTACTGTGTATTTAGTTTAATTATTTACTGGGATATCGATTGGTTAGGGATTTAGTAAAGAGACTAGCCAGTAAATTCATTTTTTTAAACTTATATATTATAAGAAATAATACGCCCATTACATTGTAATATTTATAAGGTTTATAAAGTCACCTCAGAGTTCCCTGTCCTGTATAAAAGCACTCGACCTTCGGCCTTATGCTTTTATATGGCTAGGAAACTCCTCAGTGACTTTATATCCTTATATTACACTGTAAGGGGCGCATTATCCCTTATATATTAATGGGCCATACAATGAACTCTCTGGTGCATTGTTCACTAATAGGTCATATCGGAGGACTCGTGGACATCCTTTAAGGTTGGAAGAAAAGAAGATTCATCTTCAGGTTAGGAAGGGTTTCTTTACAGTGAGAACGGTGAAACTGTAAAACTGTACTGTAGATCTGGTTGATCCAGGGATATTTTCCGATTGCTATTTGGAGTCAGGAAAGATTTTTTTTCCTCCTTTTTAGCTGTTTTTTTTTTTTTGCCTTCCTCTGGATCAACTGTTAGTTGGGGTTAAAAAGGATGGGGAAAAGGTTGGACTTGATGGACGTATGTCTTTATTCAACCTCAATTACTATGTTACTATGTTACAGTACCGAGGGTCGCTGAATGTTCACTGTGGTGGCAGTCGTCTCCCTTTACTAAAATTATAGGGAGTCGGCTGCGGCTGAAGGAAATGTGCAGTCCCAAGTGATCTCCCTATGCTTTACACCAGGACAGGGCTGTTTCTAGCCATCTTGGTGCTGATCAGATCGCAATCCCATCGCACTTCACAGTAGTGTAGTCTAGCCTTCCAAGAGTATTGGACTCAACACTTTCAGTACCAGCACTTTCCCAGAGTATTGACATTAACCCTTCAGTGCCAACACTTCCCCAGAATATTGTGATTATCACTTTTAGTACCAGCAGACTATTACCTTTAACCCTTGCTGCCAGCATTGACATGATATACAGTATGTACCTGCTTTCCATGTCTCCTCCATTGAATTGTTCACTCCTTACCTTCTCTACACTGGCGTAGGAACCAGGGTCGCAAAGGTCGCAGTTGCAACTGGGCCTGTGCGACCTGGGGGCCCACAACAGCAGGGTGTCAGAGTGGCTTACCGGGTTTCCTTTCTCTTCCCACATCACTAAAATAGGCCCACAGTAATTTTTATAATAGACTCCCGGTCCTAGTGTCACTGTCCCAGAAGAAGTTATGTCTGCCACCAAAGACCTTCTCAGCTCTCTTCGTGTAGGAAGAGCCTCTTGAGGCATTGTGTATACATACAAAACAGCTGATGGCCTCCTACTGCAGTCCTGGTCTTTATTAGCCAATTGTGTGAAAATCTGAGGCACACACTCACATAATAAGGGCTGCTGGTGCTACGTTCCAGATCCATGTGACATCATAACAGTCACGGCTGCATACGCATGCGCAGTTGGGAGTGCGCGCTCAAAGAGAGGGAGAAGAAATGTACAGTGTGACAGCAATGGCAGTCGAAGAGCTAAGGTCAGTAAGGGGGATGTGCACTCATTATCTAGGGGGTGGGGAATGGTGCACTCATGATGGGCTCCTGTCGCCTGTATTTATATGGGGGGGTCTCCTTTTGGGTTCCTGCATTTATCTGGTGCCCTCCTGATGGTCTCCTGCATCTATCTGGGGGGTGTCTGTGTGCTAAGAATTTTACCAGCTGCCAGCATCAATGTACAAAGCATTTTACCAGCGTCAGTTTGCTAGGCATTTTACCAGTGTCAAAGTGCCAAGCATTTTTACTATTATCTGCATGCTAAGTATTTTAGGACTATAGCTGATTGTTGGAGGAAGCTGTGCCATGAGTAGATGCAGCGCTGATTTGTGTTGGTGCCGGGGAAAGGGTGGGGGGGGCCTGCCAGGTCCAAATTCTGCATCAGGGCCCATAGGTCTGTTGTTACGCCACTGCTTCTCCAAGTTCTAATTGGAGAGTTGAGTGGAAGGAAGAAAGAGGCAGAGATAGGAATCTCATGGCTTCTAGTGACAGGGGCCACTGTTATAAAGCCTGCAGTAGCTTTTACCTGGCATTTTAGAACTGTTCTCCTCAGTACTATTAGCTGAGCTCATCCCCCCCCCTCCTTCCTTCACCTTCAGTTCATTTGTACCATTTGTTGCTAAGTAGATGTAGCTGAGTTCTGACTCTCTACTCACTACAATGTTACAAATAACAGCAGAACAAGGAAAGTTCTAACACAGCAAGTAAAAGCTGGCAGGGAGATGGTGGGGAGAACACTGGGTGCCCTGGTTTAACATAGGCGCCTTAGCACCTTGCCTAGGTGGCCAATGCCTAAAAACGTCCCTGCAATAGGGAGAATGCTCTGGACTGTGTGTAGAGGTATCTTTGAAAAATTGGCATTTTAAAAGATCTGGACTGTGTGTACCAAGCTTTAGTTTAACCAGAACAGATTTTGCGGTCAGGTAAGGAAGTTAAGAATTTTGGACCTAGTTTAAAAGATTAGCCACAAACTGCTTCTCTATAATCATAAAAACTGCACATATGTCAACAAATACTGTTCCCATACTGATTTATAGGGTCATTATGTTTTTTTGTTGGTTACACAAAGGACCTAGGTCTAAGTGCATAGGGATATTTTGAAATATTTTTGTGTTGGGACAACAAACTGCAGTGACAGAACTACTTATTTCAGAGGTTATTTAGAAATGGTTGAATCACTCCTATATTACCTCATACAATAGTTTGTTTTTGTACTGCTTAAAGCAATAATCTAACTTGTCTGCTTAAAAATCAGTGCTACATTGTTTACATTCTACAATGCATTTATAGAGATTCTTACTTTCCCATAGGGCAACATAAATAATCTTATAATCTTTGTTATTTCATCGTACATAGGAATGTTTTTATAATAATAGCAAAATTATATATATATATGTATATATATATATATATATATATATATATATATATATATATATATGTAGTGTGTGCCTATTGGCACACAATGTAAAGTATGTGTGTATATGTTTTGCTATGTGTGGATAAAATCTTTACACAGGGATATTTTAAACTGTTACTCAGTCATCAGCATCCAGGGGAACCAAATTGGATAAACCTACAGATCTGAGAATAGGGTGAATTGAGATCCTAAATGGGATCCACATAAACATGCTATGTTTACACTAATTAGTATTCACCACAGCAAGTTTTACGTTCATAGCTGCTTATGTTAGGACTTGGGAAGACAGGATACTGATTAGGTTTATAGGTTAAGGTGGGGTGGGGTTAAAGGAGCTAAAAGCTCCCCACAGAGTATAAAATAAAATAGGGCCTTCTTATAACAGAAGGTACCTCACAGCCTCATGTTATTAAAATAGCATTGTCTAATAATCTAACATATAAACACATATTTCTCACTCCCAGCTTTACCAGCGAAATGGATGGGGACATGCAATTTATCTTATTTATAGCCTGTAACTAACATGTATCCAGATGCAATAAAGCCTAATGATATAGATCATGGTTGTTTAAAGGGCATGTCCACCCCTTGTGTAAAAGTTTTCGGTAGTGTAGGGCTCCCTCACCCACCCCCAATTGCTGTAGTACTTTGTAAAAAAAACCTCTCCCAATCACTACTTACTTTGCATCTTTCCCCCAACGTTCTGTCATGGCCCTCTGCTTGCATGAAACTGCAAGCAGGGGGCCGGTCCTACAGCCGCATCCGTGATTGCCAATCACGGATGCAGCTTCCGGCAGTACAGAACGCCAGGGGAAACAGGCAAAGTAAGTAGTGATCGGCAAAGTTTTTTTTACAAAGTACTATAGCGGTTGGGGTGGGTAGGGGAGCCCTACACTACAGAAAAGGGATTTGGAGTTAGCGGGAGGGAGAGAGAAATGGGAGAGAGGGGGGGGGAGGAGATGCACTGCACATGGCAAACTTCTCCCGGAGGACAGACAGGAGGCAGAGAGCTATATGGACACAGCCAGGCTCCTGCTGTTCACTTTGCAGGGCAGCCATTTGAAGCAGGGATGTAAGGTAAGGATTTTACAGCACAACACTGTGGGGCCAGTAGTGGCCAGTAGTGGCAAATGTATATTTGGGGGTGGACATGTAGTTTAAAAACTACAACTTCCAGCATTCCCTGGCTGCACAGAATGCTGCACAGAATGCTGGAAAATTTACAGGGAGATTTAATAAAAGTTCTTATTGCTAATTTTGCCCCGACCAAACAGATATAATTTAACATTTGAAAAGC
This sequence comes from Hymenochirus boettgeri, assembly GCA_019447015.1. Lineage (NCBI taxonomy): Eukaryota > Metazoa > Chordata > Amphibia > Anura > Pipidae > Hymenochirus > Hymenochirus boettgeri. Next base: position 201,684,186 of record CM033474.1, on the reverse strand, counting down.
TAATATCTGATTGGTTGGGGCAAAATTAGAACCATTTTAAATGATAATAACTTTTATTGAATAACCCTGTAAGCTTTCACACATCTGGAAAAACTGTTTTCATACATCCTTAAACTAAAGACATTTTTCTGACTTATAGACATTAAAAACCCACAGTCGTGCTTTAGCAATTCCTATCCAAGGGCTCGAACATGCAAGTGATCCATCTGCCCTTCCTAAATATCCATAGCTATAACACTATTGGACTAGAGAAGGAATATATAGGTTACTTAAGGCAGTAGGAGTCATGAACCTAACTAAATTTGCCCTCCATTTCCTATTCCAACTACCTGCCAGCTTGGAATTCAGGGAACCTAAGTGGAATAAACCTGCAGATCTGGGAATAGACCCAGGCAATCCTGCCACAATGTGTAGTTAAAACTAAACAGCCCCATTGTGCAATCTGAGAACACATACAGGAACCAGATTAATATGCTAAGTTTATACTGATAATTATTTATCACAGCAAGTTCCAGATTTACAGTTGTTATGGGATTGGGACTTGGGAGTACGGGATACTGATTAGCTTTATAGGTTAAGCTGGGGTGGGGTTAAAGGAGCTAAAAGCTCCCCACAGAGTATAAAGTGAAATAGAGCCTTTTTATAACAGAAGGTACCTCACAGCCTCATGTTATTATAAAAGCATTGCCCTAATAATCTAACATAGAAACACATAGGGGGTTATTCAATAAAAGTTCTTATCGTTTAAAATGGTGCTAATTTTGCCCTAACCAATCATATGTTAGCTTTCAAATGTTCTGATTGGTTGGGGAAAAATTAGCACCATTTTAAATTATAAGAACTTTTATTGAATCTCCCTGATAGTTCTCACTCCCAGCTTTCCTAGAGAAATGGGCAGGGACATGCAACCTATCATCCTTTATATCCTCTTTCCTATATAAATATTTCATCCTGTGTATCATTAAGAAAGTTTTTTTGATTGGCTAAGACTGTCACAAGTTTTACAAACAGCACATCATTAGATGTCACATGGAGACCCCTTAGCAGTCATAGGGGTGTGGTTTATCCTCCCATTTTGTCTATCCCATATTAAAAAGTTGTATATTTAACTTTCCTATATGTATATTTACCTTTCCTATATGTAATATTATATTTAAAAAAAAACCTTGTTGGTAGCTCCTAAAAACGCAATGCAATCTCATAATCTCCTATGAAGATATAAATATATTTATAAATTTATATATTTTTGAAAATATTCTATTTTATCTTTTCATTGGACAATACTGAAGATAGGACACTTTGATACAATGTAGTCAATCTACAGTGTAAATTTGCTGTCCCCTCAAAATAATTCAACACACAGCCATTAATTTCTAAACTGCTGGCTGTGATAATGATACCCCCCTTCTTTCCAGCAGTCCTGTAGCTATGATAGCAGAGATCACTGTCCAGGTTGAGACGGGTTATCCTGAGGATTTAACATTCTTCCTCTTAGATATTCCATCCAATCCCTTCATCCTGGATTTGCCCTGGTTCCATAAGAACAACCCAGTCCTAGATTGGTCCACTGGTCAGATTGATGTTTTTTTGACTTGAGTTTTTTCCCCCGCAAGCTGGTGATAAACTCCCTCCACACCGGCCATACGACTGCCCCATAGATTTATTGCCTGGTACGATGCCACCACGTGGACATCTTTACAACCTTACCGGCCCTGAGACTTTCCACCTAGCCTGTGGGAGCAGGTTTCTTCTTTGTGGAAAAAAAGGACGGTAGTCTGAGACCTTGTATTGATTTTCGTGCCATGAATAACATCACAGTCAAAAATAGGTATCCCCTAGCCTTGATTGACGATATGTTCTCCCAAGTAGTCGGATCTTCTATCTTTTCCAATCTTGACTTAAGAGGAGCATATAATTTAATTTGAATTTGTCAAGGGGACGAATGAAAGACTGCTTTTAACACCAAGGACAGCCACTATGAATACCTAGTTATGCCGTTTGGCCTTTGTAACACCCCAGCAGTCTTCCAGGATTTTATTAATGATGTGCTCCGGGAGTTCTTGGGTAGATTTGTTATTGTATACCTTGACAATATTCTTATCTTTTCATCCTGTCTAGAACAGCACCATCTCCATGTCAAGTTGGTCCTTTCTAAACTCCAAGAGAACCATCTCTTTGCCAAATTGGAGTAGTGTTTCTTCAAGCTCCAGCAGATTCCTTTTCTAGGGTTTATCATCTCAGATAAGGGCCTCACTATGGATCCCAAGAAGGTTGCTGCAGTTCTTGATTGGAAGGTTCCCACCAGCCTCAAAGCACTGCAAAGGTGCCTTCTGTTCTCCCTGGCCCCAACAGGCTCTGGCATCCTTCCTTAAGTTAAAGGAGGCCTTTTGTAATGCACCTGTTCTGGGACACCCAAATGTTAGTCTGCCCTTTATTGTAGAGGTGGATGCCTCAGAAATTGGCGTAGGTGCTTTTTTGTCCCTATTTTTCTAGAAAGTTTTCTCCAGCGGAGGCTAACTATGACACAGGTAACTGGGAGATCCTAGCCGTTAAAATGGCTTTTGAGGAGTGGAGATAATAGCTAGAAGGGGCACTTCATCCTGTAATTGTGTACAGTGATCATAAAAATCTGTATATAGAAAACGCCAAGAGATTAAATCCCAGACAGGCCCGTTAGGCACTTTTTTTCTCAAGATTTCACTTTAGAATCACCTATACACCTGCAGCCAAAAATGTGAAGGCTGATGCACTCTCACACAATTTTTCTGATTCCCCTTCTGATGCTGAAACCTTGCCTGAACCTATTCTTCCTTCTCACTATTTCTTGCATGCCTTGTCTACATCTCAGTTGTTGCCTGATCTTTCTGATCTTCTTACCTCTTTTCAGTCTGACGTTCCTACCGGTAAACCTACTAACCTGTTGTTTGTTCCTCTCAGTCTCCGTTTACAGGTGATCCAACAATTTCACAATTCCAAGTTGGCAGGTCACACAGGGGAGAAAAAGACCTTAGAACTCCTGTCCCATCATGTCTGGTGGCCTTCTATATCCAGAGACACCAAGGCGTATGTTAAGTCATGCATAGTTTGTGCCCGCAGTAAGACGTCCAGAAACATCCCTCATGGTACTCTTATGCCTCTGCCTGTGCCCACTTCTCCATGGTCCCACATCTCCATGGTTTTCATTGTCGACCTGCCTGTTTCCCTGTTTATCCCTTTGTTAAGCACATTTTTCAGTTCCATGGGGTTCCCGAGATCATAGTGTCAGATAGGGGGGTCCAATTTGTAGCCTAATTTTGGCGCTCCTTTTGTACTCGGCTGGGTATCTCTCTATCTTTTTCTTCTTCTTTCCATCCCCAGTCTATTGGTTAGATAGAGAGTACTAACCAATCATTAGAGCAATATCTCCATTGTTTTGTTTCAGATTGTCAGGAGTCGTGGGCTGAATTTTTACCATTTGCCGAATTTTCCTATAACAATACTATTCATTCTTCTACAGGTATATCTCCATTTTTCTGCATTTACGGCCAACATCTTCCGTAACCTGACCCACTTCCAACTTTCCTTTCTTAGAAAACTGGTTTCAACACGTCATCTATCTGGTGCCAGGAACAACTAAGTCTTAAAAAGGCCTCAACTCATCAAAAAGAGTTTGCAGATAAACATCGATCTAAGGAACCGGACTTCTCTCCTGGTGATCTTGTATGGGTCTCCACTCGTAACCTCTCTCTTCGTCAACCCTGTTCTAAATTGGGTCCTAAGTTCATCGGTCCATATCCTATTCTTCAGAAAATCAAAAGAGTAACTTACAAAGTGGCCTTGCCTCCATCTAACAAAAGTACAAACTCGTTTGATGTTTCATTACTAAAATCAGCTGCTTCTGCTCTTCCTACATCTGAACCTCCTCCTCCTGTTGAAGTCCAGGGAGAAACATAATTTGAGGTTGACAAAATTTTGGACTCACGCTGGCTCCAAAATTCATTAGAATATCTTATTGACTGGAGAGGTTAAAACCAGGCTGGTCTCCTCACTCGCATCGGGGATCTCCGGCGGCCGGCGTGTCCACGTCCGATGATGTCATCCCGCGGCATCGGTATTCGCACACCCGTGAGCCTCCCTCTAGCTCAGTCTTCTAGTGCCATGCGGATGCTCTTCTTATCTGCTCCAATTTAGTTTAAATATGCCAACCAGTTTCTGGCTCAGTCTGTCCTAGTTCCCCATCGGTTCCTCTGATATATATATACCCCTTCCTGCCTTGTACACGTCGCCTGTTATAGTTTTTGGTATAGCCAAGCTAGTGGTCCCTGCTATTAGTTCTAGTAGCCATATCTAGTTTTAAGTTGCCAAGTCTTGTTCTTGTCATATTATCATTGTTCTTGTCATTGTTCATTGTTTTCCTATATTATTGTCTTTTCTTGTCTTCCAGTCCCTGTTCAGCTCCATTGGTGTTCTGGATTTCCTGAGTATACCCTCTAAGACCTGGGGGTAACCATGTACATCAGGGCGCAACAAGTCTCCTGACGATCGGGGGCTTGTCTATAGGTGAAGACAGCGGCTGTAGATTGGGGTATATCGGGGGGGGCGTATCTAAATTTTTGGTTCGTGATTGTGGTCCAGTGATTTCTAGCTGCATATCTACACATAACCAAACATACAAACAAACAATTTTGACTAAGCACCATAAAAAAATAAAAGTAAATGTAAGGCATGTTGTATTTTGTGTTACATCTGCTCCAAGCAAGTCCACCAAAAGTGTAGTGTACGGTATGCAAAGAGGTACAGTTTTTCCCAGCTGACTCCTGTTGAGAACAGATGGAGGGAAAACAACACAAGCAGATTGGAGTATGGTTATATTACATTTTATTTTGTCCCAGTGGGAATGTTCCCATCTAATAGTTGTTTACTTTTAGAGTCTGCTTTGGAATCACAATCAAACTGTGATCATTTTAAAATATCCAACTATGCTACCTATTCAAACAGAAACAGTTCCAAAAAAACCATGTTGAAAGGCTCAAAACAGCCCTGAGACGACCACTCATGATCGCCATGTCAGCAAGCAAATAAACAATGCATTTTTCTGACGTTCAAGCTAAAATTAATTGGAGTCGCCTTTAGATCATTAGGTTGTTCATTATCTGACTTTAATGTTTCTGCTGTGTTGCAAGTTACTGTCTGAGTAATAGAAGTTTTTGCTGAATTAATGATACATAGCTTACTTGCCAACTTTTATTGTTATAGCAGTTAAGTATTGTTCCATGGATATAAACTGATAGCAGTTTTGTCATTTACTGAGGTTTTATTCTGTGAGTCATTTTGTCATCCTTTGTATATAGGCATTATTTTATATGCTTAAATTGTTTCTTACCTAAGGGGACTTTTATAACCATTATAATCTGCATAAGGCATGTCAGCCTTTTTGACTGTCCTGTAATCTAGTGAATGGAAGTTGGTGGCCTAAGGACTGCATGTTGTCTCTTGGAAAATGCCAAGATTTTCCTATATTATAGAATATATGCAGTACAGTATGTCCTTATAAACTGTGCTTAGCTATGTCTTCAGGTATAAATAGTACTTAAACATGTCATCATGACTCATTAAAATGTGTGTATTAAAGGGTCACTACACTCACTCAAACAACTTTACATTATCTGGAACTACAGTTTGAGAGAAGTAAAATGGTCGTACTCAAACATTTATCTGTGCTTGCTTTCACATTAAATTATTAATGTTTAGTGAGTGCTCCTAATTGCCCCACCCTCCCTTACTCACTGTCTCCTTGTAGTGTCTGCGACACTTCTAAGAGTTCTGCACAGCTTCACCATGGACACTTCTCTGCTTACACATCTCCCCTCCCTCCTCACTGCCTTCTTTTCTCTGCTGTTTCTCTTAAATGTTGCAGAAAGTGTGCAGCCAGGTAGACAAAGATCCTAGTAAGAGGTCAGACATAGGTCGCATATAATAATTGTTGGTTCTAGAGTGATAGGTCTTTCCCTGTAAATGCTGTGATTTCAAATTATTATTAAAGATTTAAAATCTGAAAAAACATTTTGAAGTAGTGAGATCTTGCTGTATCTAAAGGTTTCATTTTTGAATTATTATTATTTGAATTATTATTAGATACCCTTTAAACATTTGCCCTTCTATGTTTTCTGGTACATCAGCTGTTCTACTTACTTACAATTTTCCCTCGCTGATCCAGTCCAGCACTGTTTTGAGGTGAGTGTAATCATCCTTTAATATTGAATGAATATTATTTACCAGGCACTAATATTGTAGCTAGAATTTGTGTTGAGGATCTAAAGGACCTAGTAAATGTAAAGGGCATGACCAGTCTTAAAACTAAAAACTGGTCAATTGTCTGTAGTAAGTTGTAAGCTGGCCCATCCCTTCATGCAGTCAGACAAGGCTGTGACAACTGGCATCACAACCAGTGATTGGCTGCAGTCCCGCCTGCTGCCTCCTCTGCACATGCTCAAGTATTTGAAGTGTTCTTTGAGCAAAGGGAGGAGGCAGATATCTTTGCCAGAATTGAATAGAACTTATCATTAAAGGGCATGTCCACCCCCAAAACTATAATTTTAACAGTAATTGCCCACATTGTTCTCTTTAAAATGATTCCTACCTTGCCTCTCAGTTCAATCAGGATCCTTAGGAATTCAGTAGAGAAGTTATAAACAAACGGACACTAGGAGGCTTAGATAGCCTATTTAGTGTCTTCCCCCTCTTCAGCCTCCGGGAGAATTCTGTCCTGCACATAGGAGCGCACCTCGCACAACCAGGAAGTATCCGCTCCCCCCTCCCTTCCAGTGACGCGTCTTGTTAGAAAAAACAAGTCTGCCGGATAGAAGCGCGAGACTAGGAGCGCGCAAAACGTAATTACGTAATGAGATGGACAGGAGATTAGGCAGAGAGACGGCCTTATGCTGCAGACTTTCTACAAGTGATAACTTTGTAAAGAAAAGGTATTTTTAAAAACGGACACAGCGTTTCAGGTAGGGCACACCATTACTGCAATCTGTCAAAACTTGATTTTTGGGGTGGACATGCTCTTTAAATATCTGGTTACAAATTTATATGATAAACTGGTAAAAATAGTAGTTGGTGTTGCAGGCAGATAACTGCACAGGCAGTGGATAATTGTGTATAGTCTGAGGGGGGAATGCAGTAACTACTACCTGCCAAGATCCCACAATGCATTAAACACTTTGCAAGATTTAGTACATTGTAGGATCGTGTTCTGGTAAGCAGCACCCCTTGGATCAGGTTAGCATCCCAATGAATTAAACATTACATTTTTTTGTAACTAGGTAACTAGCGCAAAACTGAACTAATATTTGCATCTGGTTCTCTAAACAAACCGAACCGAATTCTGCACTGCTTGCAGTCCCTGCAAAGTGAGTGTGAAGCCCACACTAATCTGATGTAGAATAGGTTTTATACTAACACTGGGTAGAATAGGTTTTACACTCACTTTTACAATTGCATTTTATTTTGCATCTCCCTGTGAATGTTCTAAAGTAAATTTACAATAATTAGTCTGTGAGAAAAAAATTCACTTCAAGTAATAATATTACCTCTCTTTCTTCCATGGTTTTCCTTACAGATTTCAAAATGTTTTTATGTTTCTTTTCATTTTCCTCCATTATTTTCATCATGTTCCTTATCCCGGTAAAAGTCTTTATTAGCTCTTGTACCACATATTCCTTGCCAAGTTTCGACAGGACTAAAAATATTATGCCATTAATAATAATTTATACACACACAATTATAGCGCATATTAGGATGTGCTATAGGTAATGAACACAAGGTATCTATGTAAAATATTATGTTAATTTTATAATGCTTTCACATTTTTACAGTAAGGAGAATTTTAAGGGCATGTCCACCCCTTTTTTAAACTTTTGGGGTACTGTAGGGCTTCCTCCCCCAGCCCCAAACGCTATATTAATATATGCAGAAACTCCCCCGATCATTACTTACCTTACCTCTTTTCTTCAGCGTACTGTCCCAGCCCTCTGCATGCATGAAACTGCAAGCAGGGGGGCCAGACAGGCAGCCGTGTCCGTGATTGGCTGAGAGAGCCAATCACGGACGCGGCTGCTGGCAGTGGAGAACACCGGGGGAGAGAGGTAATGTAAGTAATGATCAGGGGAGTTTCTGCACATATTAATATAGCAGTTGGTGCTGGGGGAGGAAGCCCTACAGTACCCCAAAGGGGTTTTACACTAGGGGGAGTGAGGAAAACAGGAGGGAGAGGGAGGGGGGGGAGGGCTGCTCTGAGCATGCCAAAATCCTCTGAGAGGACGCCTCAGAGGCGGAAACAATTTCCTTCCCTGCAGTGCTCCTTGTGGCCAGTTTGTGGGACTTTACTGGGACATTACAGGAGAACCATTTTTGAGCTGGGATGTAAGGTAAGGATTTTATTACACTACACAGTGGGGCCAGTAATGGTTTAAATTCTAGTTTTGGGGGTGGACATACCTTACCCCAGCTGATATATTCAGCACATTATTAGATATTTTATTACCCAAATATCTAAGGAAAATTATTTCTTCCTTTCTGTTAGAGTAAGCTGGCTCCTCCCTTCATGCAGTCAATCAAGGCTGTGACTGCTGACATCACAATGACTGATTGCTGTTTCTCCTGTTGCCTCCACTGCACATGCTCAAGCATATAAAAAGCTCATTGAGCAGAGGGAGGAGAACCTATGGTTTATTACCTAGTGGTTCTATATGGGCACCAAATGCAGTGGAAATGCATTGTTGCTTGCTTTGGGTACTGTCACGCCATTGTTTGACAGTTTTCTGAGTCCCCCCTGAAGGTCGCTACATATAGTGTTTCACTAGTGGCAAACATCTGGAACCAATAAGAAAAATGCTTGAGTGAAAGTAGCCTTAGCACCTCCAAATCTTCCTATTAGTTTGTAGTCAATTCTTTGTGCGTGGGTGTAACACACCTATTTAAAGGGACATTATACTGAAAAATTGACTTTGCCTCATCTTAATCTATAATTGAATACATGTAAGTAGCACTTACTCTGATTTGCGTGTGTTGCTGCACATTGCTAAACACATTTTGCTTAGGAGCAGTATCCCCTATTTCTACTGTTAACCATTCCCACTTCCATCCTACCTGACTTTTTTCCCACAAACCAACTGTCAAGCCTGCATACAGCATTCCAACTGTCAAACCTCTGTCACCATTCCAGCTACAGTAAAACTACTCACAGAAGAATAGTTTTTGAGAGCAAGGAACTTGATTGACAGCTGAAATATAAGAAGTTTTAGATTGGATATCTAAAGAAATAGGGGGCAGATCAACAAAATAATGATACAGTGGTGGTTGGGAAGAATTATAGTTTCCAGTTATGGTCAATTTAAAATAACCTATTTTTCAGTATAGATGCCCTTTAAATGCCTGTTCAGGTGTAGCTTCAGTGTTGATTTTCAATTTTCTTTTTCTGGTATTACCCGTCACCTATTGTATAATATCATGTTTGATGTGGCATTAAAATAATGCAGCATGGAACTTTTAAACACAGAGATAATGTTTTTCTAAAATAATACTATATAGCAAATGAAAACATGTAAAAGGTATATAACATACCATTTATTTCTGTACTTAGAACAATGTCTTCATGTTCTGGTGTTGGCGCTGTCTGCAGGTGTTTGAACCATAAGAGATTGGTGGTGAATAATAAAAAAATGTAAGTACTCCTGGAGAAATAGAGAGAATTCAATGTATTCTTTAATTTATCACAAAAAAATATGAATTTAATGTTACAATTATATAATGGGCTTTTTAAAATAATTTATAGAATGTATAATAAATAGTGTACAGATTTGGAGAGGGAACTATTGGAGAGAAACTATTTATTTCTGAATATGCATAGAACTACATTTTATTTCAACCCTGACAGAGTCCTTTTACCATTATACAAATCATACCATGAATGTTTAGTCACAACATTAAAATAACATGGCATTAAAAAGGGACATAACTACAGATAAAGTGCAGTTATCTACCATAGGGGAAGTTTGCAAAACAAACTGAGCATTTTCTTTGGACACATTCTCTGGTTACAATAAAATATGGTTTGGTGGAAGTGTTAGATTTTTGGAATATGTCAAGCATTTGGGAACTTTGCCATATAAACAAACATTTTATTCTGTTTTATATGTAATATCATATGGGTGGTTCTGTAATGTAAGAAAACCGTCTGAAAAGTTTAGATTGTAACCCAGATTTAATGAAACATTGATTACAAATGTTCTGTAATGCATTATTAGAAAACAAACTATGTATACACAAAAAATACTAAAATATGCTATATAAACACAAGGCAATGCATACAATTAGCAATATAGGATTAACTACCGTTGAACTAAATAAGAAATCACATTACCCCATCTGTGGATATTAATATCACCACCGTGAAAAATGTTGCAGCTTGTTAAACGCAGACATAAGGAGGGAGATGAAAGGGATGTTCCATCAACATAAAAGGTCCTAGGATGATTCCTCAGCCTTCTTATCGAATGACTTGGTTGTTAATCCAATTAGCAGAATAAATTGTCATTAGTTAATGGATGTGTGCCTGTTATTGTTAATCTTTAATCCTTTCTTGTTTCCTATTAAGCATAGCTTGCTCATTAAGAAACCTCTAGTGAAAAACTGCATTGGTATAAGCTTGTGAAGGTTCTCATTCATCCAGGTCATGGTATATCTGTTGTATTCAATTAGATCAACTGGACTTGAAATGTAGTTCTTGAAGACGTTTCGCTAGTCATCCGACTGGCTTTCTCAATTCAGAAAGACTAGTACACAGAATCTGTGGCAATTATGTACCCTGGAGAATCCCAATTAGCATATCACAGCCAGGTGTTAAGGGTGTGATTAGATAGTGGTAAGAGGTGTTATAGGAACGCCAGAGTAAGGTGTTAAAACAGCATTGTACATGGCAGACAGTTGGTGTCGGACCCCCCCACCTCTATTTAGGCTTGGTTTCTTTATTTTCACATAAATGGCCCCTTAACACCTCTCTTGAACCAGTCACGTTCCTTCGCCAGTATGTTAACATTACAATCTTCAAAGGTATGTCCTTTATCCTTAAGATGCAGATACACGGCTGAGTCCTGACCCGAGGAATTGGCTCTTCTGTGCTGGGCCATACGTTGATGAGTTGCTGTTTGGTCTCCCCCACATACAAATCAGATCATTCTTCACTGACTGCACCGCCTATATGATGTCGCTTTTCTTGTGTTTTGGTTATGGGTCTTTTGGATGTACCAATTGCTGCCTCAGTGTGTTGTTCGGTTTAAAGCAGACAGGGATACGATGTTTTTTGAAAATTCTTCTTAATTTCTCGGAGACCCCTGCTACATATGGGATGACCATGTTCTTCCTCCTGTCTTAAGAAGAATTTTCAAAAAACATCGTATCCCTGTCTGCTTTAAACCGAACAAAACACTGAGGCAGCAATTGGTACATCCAAAGACCCAATACCAAAACACAAGAAAAGCGACATATATATGCGGTGCAGTGCAGTGAAGAATGCTCTGATTTGTATGTGGGGGAGACAAACAGCAACTGCATCAACGTTGGCCCAGCACAGAAGAGCCAATTCTCGGGTCAGGACTCAGCCGTGTATCTGCATCTAAGGATAAAGGACATACCTTTGAAGATTGTAATGTTAACATATGGCGAAGGAACGTGAATGGTTCAAGAGAGGTGTTAAGGAGGCCATTTATGTGAAAATAAAGAAACCAAGCCTAAATAGAGGTGGGGGGGTTCGACACCAACTGTTGCCATGTACAATTGTTTAACACCTTACTCTGGGGCGTCCTATAACACCTCTTAGCCACTATCTAATCACACCCTAACACCTGGCTGTGATATGCTAATTGGGATTTTCCGGGTACATAATTGCCACAGATTCTTGTACAAGTCATTCTGAATTGAGAAAGCCAGTCGGATATGACTAGCGAAACGTCTTCAAGAACTACATTTCAAGTCCAGTTGATCTAATTGAATACAACAGATATGCATTGGTATAAATATTATGGAGGTTTTTTTTAGAAGATTCCTGATCATTGTTAATACTATAGTACCCAGACGGCCATTTTTCAGATAAAAATACATTTAGCAAGGAAATAGGTAGGAAACTTCTCCCTACCGTTCTACTTCTTAAAGGGCAATTCTACTTACCTTTCTTATTTCTCTCCTCTTATGGCCATTTAAAGTACCCAGGGTGAGTACCTAAACCACTAAGTCCTCACCCCTGGGTACAGTCTCTATCTGCAGATATACTTACCAAAACTTTCCCTTGCCACTCAAGTGTACTGTAGTTCTGCATATTACTGCTGCCTGTGATCTGGCACATGCATCTTGCAGAGAATGTCTTCCCATTCTACTTGTCACTTCGTTGGGCAGAGTTAGAAAGGAGTGGCGAGGAAAACTATAGGTAAGTATATCTGGAGATAGAGACTGTACCCAGGGGTTAGGACTTAGCAGTTCAGGTGATTAGATACTTGTAAGGGGAGGGGGGGGTCTTTTTAAGACTATAATTAAGCGCAGTGGTAAGCTGACAAAATATCCACTTGTGCAGTGTCTGACAGCTCGTAACTCCTCCCCCTGCCATCTCAATTGTGGTGACTATTGGTAAGTATATGTTAAAGAAAGACATATACCAAAGACCACAAAGTCCAGAGAGTTGGTGTCAGGTCCCCAATCACCATTTTTTCTTTTATAATTGCTATTGTATTAGTATTCTATTTGGCATGTATAAAATTGGTCACTACATATAGTGGGACTGTACAAAGCCCCATGTTATATATGTACATACTGTATATTACTATTTTATGGATTTATACAGCACTAACCTGTATACATTCACATCAGGCCCTGCCCTGAAAAGCTTACAATCTACAATAAGCTCAATTAACTCACGTAAACATGGGGAGAACATACAAACTCCTTGCAGGTGAAGTGGAACACAGGCAACAGTGCTAGCCACTGAGCTACTGTTTCACTTGGCTTGATAAAGGCCAACATTAAAGGCCCAAAATATTGAATGCTTGTCGACACAGCCAATAAATAAAGTTTTTTTTTTAATAGAATTCTTGAGCACACTGACATTTTTTGGTGTGGTGTGTATATTTATATATACATAGATATACAGGGAGATTCAATAAAAGTTCTTGCTATATTCAGCTTTCAGGGTTAAATGGAGTTAACATCACGCTTAACATTGTTATATCGAGTTTGTGTGGGGTTAAATCCATTTTTCCGGGGCCTGCACCGTTTCCTCTTAATGGCACAGACGCCCAGTGCAACAAAAAAAAATTGACGTTTTTGCGCTACTTTGTAGCACGAAAATTAACGTGATTTTAATGGTGCCATAACCTCCGCGGCCCTTATTGAATAACCCTTATAATGTTGTGTTCTGTCAGCAATACAAAGGATATTTTGCTTGGGTGCTACTGAACAGGATCTGCATATAATAAACTATGGTCTTCTAAAATATATTTGTTAATCCATATGCAGATAGCAATGCTTAGGTCTGAGTATGAGAACTTTATCAACCCATTTGTCTTAAATATCAAGGTGTCAAACCCTGACTGAAACATTGGTGTCTTTGCTCATGGATTAACAAATATATGTCATATATATATATAGAGATATATTAGTTTATTTAGTTAGAGGTTCTTTGAATATGTTCTGCCCAAACTATTGTCAGATACTGATTTGAAGCAGAAGAGACCTGCACATGTTTTTCCAATTGATAACTGATATACAACGACCTTGCCCAACCATTTTGTGATCAGTATTATGCTCTAGCATGGATAAAAAAGAGAATGGTCTAGGCCAGTAAATATGAAACAGTAAAAGGGACACCACTCTCCACTATAGTTTGAGCCACATAGTAAGTGGGCAGTACCTAGAGTAACAATGAGTAAATAAGTGCAAATAAGTCTTTATGCTCTTAATCTACCCCACTCCATCATTAGTGGTCAGGATACAAGCAGCAGTAAGGATTTGTAGACGAGCCTCTGGCAGTGTATATATTCTGCAAAAAACTTTTATTGTGTATTCAGCAACATGTTTCAGAGCCGTGTGCTCCTTTTTCAAGGACTCGCACTTGTGAGTCCATTGGGACCAGTCAGGCTATGCGGCGGGGGAGCGAGCGAACAAGTGATCAGGTAAGTAGCTTACCTTTTTTCCCATCTGCTGCAGGTTTTATTAAAGAACAGAAGGTAAGACACAGCTCCTTTACCTCCCATTCTTCAGGGAGAAGAAGGGAAGAACTACTCACCTGCTTCATACATGTATTGAACCCAGGGTGAGGACCTAAACCACTAGGACCTCACCCTGGGGTTCTGCTTATTACAGTGCAAGTCTTGTAATTGGCCTCCTTGCCAATGAATCAAGGGAGCTGGAGAGGGCCAGAGGATTACCTAGAGGTTTAGGTCATTTTCCTTTGCACAATGCATTTGTTGTGGAGGTAAGTATGGGGAGGTAAGCATAGTTTCCTTTAATTTTGAGGCTGTAAAGGAGGATATACATGTAGCAATATTATTGAATAATCTACTGATTCCCTCAGAATAAAATGTTCTATTTGTTTCAATAAGGACCGTTCTTCTAACCTATCAACTGGGACAACATAAGATCAAAGGCACAATGCAGCTGTTTTGGAGAACCATGTGGCTTCACATGGCAATTGCAAGCATATGGAATGATGTTTAAAGCAAGATGGTATTTTGTTTTAATAAGGCAGTATCACTCTTATAGAATCCATTGTACTCTGTATTCTCTCTTTGAGAATTGAACCCCTGCTTCCTGATACATCAACATAATTCAAATGAAAGCCAATAAAGTGCAGCCTATATGTATTATTATTTTAACCTATTCATTCTTCTAGAGGAAATCTTTGTTGTTTGTGTCTGCTAAGGATGTTTGCAATGTCTGTTTTTCTTTATCTCCACTCTAAACATAAACACGTGAAACAGGTGTGTAAACAAAAACATATGGCAACATCTCAGCTAATATTTTTGAAAGCCATGGATGATACGAAAGTCTTCACTATAGGAATGTTTATAGTGTCTGAAAAACAAATAAAAGCATAAAAAGGTGCACTCCTAAAGAGAGTAGATGCTACATAATAAATATTGTTTTTATTTATTGTAAGTCATGACCCATATATTATTTGGTACATTAATTGGATTTAGCATTTAAAGTGCTACTAAGCATGAAATAAGTTTACATTATCACGTCTTCATTCCAGAGATTATCTTTCTATCTTTAACAATATGTAACATTAGTCACACAGACATAGTGAAGAGAGTGGTAAGCTGTTAGATGCTGCATGAATAGACAGCTCATTGCTCCTGCAAATGGCCACCATGGAGATGGGACTACAATTTCCTACCTACTAGCTGGGATTGAGAGATTATAATGGAAAATGTATTGGGAGGGTTGAGTAAAATAAAATTTTACTTACTTTCCTAGCTCCCCTCCTATTCTCATTACCAGAAGTACCCAGGTGAGGACCTGAACTGCTAAGTCCTTACCCTAGGGCACACTCAGCTATAACACGTACTGAAAACTTCCAAAGATTTAGTCCGATTTAGTTTTAGCTTTGCTGGCTGTCCGCAATCTGGCCAATGGGAAGGTGTGATCCATTGGTCTTGTCACTGACAGTCTGCAAGGCAGGGAAATTCAGACTGGCAAGGGAATCTTTTCGTAAGTATTACCAAAAGACAAGCAGGACACAAGACAAGTATTGGCACAAGACAAGCAAGGGAAGGTCCCTTCCCTCTTTTGACCAGTTAATGTCATTTGGACTTCAGTTTTTTCAGAGCCCAAATCCACTCTTACCAGTTGACCTCTTATTGAACCTGATCTTTTATATGAAATAAACAGAGTTTTTTTTAAGGACTCTATCTCTGGGAGATTAGCCCTCAATATATTCCAATTTTTTTTTTACCACATTTGCTATTTATTGTGACAATTTATTGTATTTGGTTATAAACACAACCCTTTCAGTTTTACTTCTATCCCTCTTTGTACTCTTCTGACATACTTCTTTCCTACTGTTTCTGAGTAGGTCAATTGGATACCCCCTTCTTTTAAACTTCTCCTCCATCTCATTCAGCCTTTGCTCCAATTTCATTTCATTTGTTACTATTCTCTTAACCCTCTCAAAATGAGATTGGGTATCACACATTTAACATGGTTAGGATGTGATGAGGAGAAGTCCAACAGGGTGTATTTATCTGTTGGCTTCAAAAATAAATATAAGTCTCCCTGACTCCAATGTCACCCCAATGTCCAAAAAAGAGATTGTTTTTTTTAATTAACCTCAATCGTATATTTAAGTGCACCTGCATTGTTTAGATCCTCATAAAATCCCATAAGTGCATCATAAGGACCCACCCACACCGCAAACACATCGTCAATATAACAATACCAATTTCTACAAAATTTCTTAAAGGCAATGTTATGCATACATATTTTTGTTCAAAATTATTCACAAATATTGGCATATGTAGGGGCCACATTTGACCCCAATGCCGTCCCATTAAGCTGTTTGTAATATGTCTCTTGAAATAAAAAGTAATTCTTTTTAAGTAGTATGTTCATTAACTTTAAAATGAACTCACATTGTGCCCCACCCAAAATTTCATCTTCTAAAATACATTCCTCCACTGCCTTTAATCCCCCTTCATGGGGTATGTTTGTATACAGGCTCTCTATATCCATAGAGAACACATACAGTATATACTTCACCACCTGTAATTACTTCCCCTTTAATTTTTTCTAAAAAATCTTTGGTGTCCATTATAAAAGATTTATGATTTAGTTAATAGGGTAATTTATCCAAAAACTTTGCAATAGGGGTAAAAACTGACTCCACCCCTGCGACAATTGGTCGCCTTAGTGGTTCTTTTATGGATTTTTGGGAGGGCATAAAGAATTGGCATAATAGCATGTTCTAATTTCAGATAATTAAACAAAGGACCATC
Source organism: Hymenochirus boettgeri (assembly GCA_019447015.1). Taxonomy (NCBI): domain Eukaryota; kingdom Metazoa; phylum Chordata; class Amphibia; order Anura; family Pipidae; genus Hymenochirus; species Hymenochirus boettgeri. The sequence continues at coordinate 201,667,165 of CM033474.1, read as the reverse complement.
TATTATTTGTTGTTCCAATGCTTCTATTAATGTGCCCTTTATTTGTTTCTTAATTTTTTTTATAGGCTTTCCCTATATACATTCTTATCTTCCAATATTTTATTTTCCATTTTAACATATTGTTCCTTACTAAAGACCACCATACCTCCCCCTTTATCCGCTGGTTTAAACACCAAGTTGTTATTTCTTTTTAATTTTGCCAATGCTTTCCATTCATCCCATGTTAAATTTCAATACTTGTACCTTAGTTCCCCTTTTCTATACCTTTCTTCAATTTCACAATTCATAAAGGAGCCAGCGTCCGAAAGATGTAATGTGTGAATAACGCAATAATAAGATAACTTTTGAGAGTCTTCCTACATCTAATACTACTTCAACTCTTCTTTTAATACCTATCCCAATTTAGGTTCTGAGTCCTTGAACAGGTGGTGAAAAAATGTAGAGGTGGAGATAGAAAAAAAGATTTACTTACCTGTGAGGCAAGATGGATAAGGAAATTGGATAGTTTCCAACCAAAAGGTTTGAACAAAGAATACAATGTAAGACCTTTGGTTTAATGTTTTTAATATTGTTTTTAAGTAAGATTGTATCAGGGCGATGCACCAACGGGCGCATCGCTCCTGATTTGAAGTTTAAGTCACGCTAACCGATGTTATGTCGGTTAGCGTGACTTTAACTCCTTCCTTGCGGCGGCTGCGTGGCTAATGTGAAAGTTAACAGCGCAGCCACCGCAATCGATGTTATATGCCGAAATCGGCATTTTATTGCGGCACTTTCAATGCCGCAAATAGAACAGCGCCAGGTAGAGATGTTCCGAGGGCCGCTCGGTGCATCCCCCTGTATATGTTTTTAACTTTTGATACAATGTTTCAAGTTGACCTCTAGAGGGCACTAGCCATAAATGGATAAAAGGAAATGGATGTTAAGGTTTTTGTTGGTTTGACAAAGGATCAGTGTGATCCGAAACATTGCACTTTTTTTCTGTCTGTAAGAAAATATTTTTAAAAAATCTAAATAAAAAGATTATACTTTAAAGGAGTGCTGCTCTGGATTTCGGAATGCAAGAGTATAGAGGGTGAATATATGAGCATGCACCTATCTGCTACCCAAGAAGCGTGTTGCTAGTTAAAACTGTTTTGTTTTGAAATGCGAAACCTAGGTTTGGGGGGTGATTAACATTTCTAAGGATGGTAACTTGTTTTTAGGCTAGACATGCCCTTTAAAAAGGAAACGTGCATGTTTTTCTTCCTTAATGATGATTGAGCATATAAAATTACATTAAAAATGATAGGATAACTATGTGGTAAAAATAAGGATTGGGAGAACGATTTCCAATCTTGCATATTTTTACAAGTTGGTACATAAAATTAAGTACAGTTTATATGTAATATGGAAGACACTTCCATAAGTGTATGAAACTTAATAGAGAAGCATCTAACCAATATATAGGTGTTCTAGGGTAAAAAAATCTTTCAAATTAGGATTTTAATTTTTTAAAGTTTTCGTTTAAATTGTCCATTTTGGGAAACTATAATTCTCCTCAACGATCACTGTTACCATTTCTTATTATTTCTTTAGGTAATCTGAAAAAATGCTGTTCGCTAGGCCATGTTTGAAAAAGTTTCCCACTTGAGATATGTGTTTTTGGCTTCATTAACTGCTTAGTTAGGTTACACTATGGGGGTGGCCATTACTGATGTGGCTTAAAGGGCATGTCCACCCCCAAAACTATAATTTTACCCACTACTGGCCCCACTGTGTAGTGTAATAAAATCCTTACCTCACATCCCTGATCCAAATGGCTGCCCTGCAATGCTCCTCCAAAGTCCATATAGGACTCTGCCTCATGTCTCTCCTCTGGGAGAATTTTGCCATGCGCAGTGCAGCACTTCTCCCCCTCCCTCTCCCTCCCTCTCCCACCTGTTTTTCTCTCCCTCCCCCTAGCATTAAACCCCTTTGATATAGTGTAAGCCTCCTTCCCCCAACCCCAACCGCTATATTTTTTACAGAAACTCCCCTGATCGTTACTTACCTTACCTCTTCGTTCTGTACAGCCGGAAGCCACGTCCGTGATTGACTGCCTCTCAGCCAATCGCGGACATGGCTGCCGGTACGGCCCCCTGCTTGCCGTTTCATGCAAGCAGAGGCCTGGGACAGTACGCCAGAGGAAAGAGGGAAGGTAAGTAATGATCGTGGGAGTTTCTGTAAAAAATAATATAGCGGTTGAGGCTGGGGAAAGGGAGACTTACACTATATTAAAAGTTTTAAAAAGGGGTCGACATGCCCTTTAATATATAAAGATGGTGAAACAAGGTATCAATCAAATAAAGAGCCCATATACCTCTGTCACACATGATATTTTGACTAACCTTTGCCTACATGCAATAAATAGTTTAGCATTGGGTATTACAGTGACAGAGAGAGGTTGGATAACATGGATAATATCAGTGAAGATGGGACAGCCAATAAAGAAAAGAGGCAAATTAGTAATGAGTAAAAAAAACTAGATCAGTGTGAATCATGCTCCTCACTATAGCAGCTCATTACATTCTTAGCAGGAAATATAAACACCGTAATATGCCAAAGTCTCATTTTATTAACAAAAAAACTAAAAAAACAGATGTTCTGCATAAGCAATATCATTTGTTTACTTCTATAAATAAAATATACTTGATCTGGATTTTCCTAAATACATATCAACAAAAACTTTTTTTCTGTGATGTAAAGGAGAAAAACACATTAGCAGAGTTCACACGTTTACCAAATCTAGTATTAGGTTTTAACTGAATAATAAAAGTAATAAAAGCAATGTACCCTGCATTTTAACTGATTTGTAATACAGTCCCTTGGAACTGTTCTTAAGTCTTGAAGCCAAATTTGTATGTAAGTTAAGACAGTATTTACGATACAGGACCTTTTGCAGGACTCAAGGGGAGTCGCACAGTGAGTGAAAGTAGCAAATTCCAGGACTAGCAACAATAAAATCGTACATTTGGCTCTTCTTAACATGGGAACATGGTCTGTAATTAAAAATACTGTACTTTTTCTACAATAAATTTCTTCAAATACATGTAACTTTGAGAGATAATATACCCCCTACTGTAAAAAAGTAATCAAAAGACATCATGGAGTTCCAAAGTCATATGCTAGAGCCTGTAACGTGTACCACACCAACTTCCCCTTCAACTCGTACCACACCAACCTACCCTGTAACCTGTACCACACCAACTTCCCCTTTAACCCTTACCACACCAACTTCCCCTTTAACGCATATCACACCAACTTCACCTTAAACCCTTACCATACCAAATTCCCCTTTAACCCGTATTACACCAACTTACCCTGTAATGCGTACTACACCAACTTCTCCTGTAACTCTTACCTCATCAACTTCCCCTTTAATGTGTACCACACCAACTTCCCCTTTAATGTGTACCAAACCAACTTACCCTTTAATGTGTACCACACCAACTTCCCCTCAAACTCATACCACACCAACTTCCCCTTTAACTTGTACCACACCAACTTACCCTGTAACACGTGCCACACCAATTTCCACTGTAACGGGTACCACACCAACTTACCCTGTAACGCATGTCCCACAAACTTCCTCTTTAACGCGTATCACACCAAATAACGCATATCACAACAACGTCCCCTTTAACAATGGGTTGCAACTTCTCACAATTTATTTTTTAAAGTAAACAAAAATGTTGACATTTTTCAAATATCCGTTTAAAGGATAAGTACAACATAAAAAAACTTTAGGTTAGTTGACTAAAACATTTTTCATCACTTTTTTTTTTTAGGTTCCAATTTTCTTTATTTACCATTAAAGTCAAATGGGGGTCTGAGGGACAAATTTATAAAGGACCTTATTTTTGCTTTTTTTCCCCACCAGCTTAAACTTTCAACTTTTTTTTCCATAAGTTATTAAAAAGGCGAATTTTCATCAAAAGCGAAAATTATGTAGCAAAAAGTATCAATAATAATACTGAAAAAGTTAAGCACATATGATGGTAAATAGGTAAAACTATTACTCAAAGTATTATTAAATTGGTTAATACACAATGAACACAAAATGTCTTTAGGTAAATTGATAGGAATTGCTCTCCTGAGAATTTTTGCAATTTATTTTCATTGTTTATTTTACATAGCTTTGAAGATATTTACATTTTTGTGTGTGATATGGCAGCAGCATCACCAGGTCCCCTGCACTTCCTGCTTCCTGCTCTGAAACCATGTCAGTCAATCTGCCCTGTGTCTCCTCCTCCTCTTTGCAGTCCTTCCCACTCATGGACCCCATGGTCCCTCCAGTTGCAGGCCCCCTTGGCCCAGTCCCTTACAGCCCCATGTGGCCCTGCCCACCCACGGGTGCCTAAGCCCCCCAACCATGGGTGCCTAAGCCCCGCCCCCCATGGGTGCCTTAGCCCCACCCACCCGTGGAAACACTGTGGAAACAGCTTTTTCAGGCAGAGTAAGAACTTGTTTGGAGACCATAGTTCCCCTTTAAAAATAGCCTAACACATTTGGTGTTTTTTTTTCAACCAAAGATATGATAGTGTAAAACTCAAAAGGCAAAGTTTCTCAATTTTATTAACAGGACGTAGTAAATAATGTAAAATTCAAAAAGCGAATTTCTCAATTTTATTAATAGGACATGGTAAATAGTGTAAAACTCAAAAGGCGAATTTTATCTATTTTATTAATAGGACATGGTAAATAGTGTAAAACTCAAAAGGCGAATTTTATCTATTTTCTTAATAGGACACATTTTTTAGTATTGCTTATTTTCAGCAAACTACAGCTAATTATCAAACCAGTTCCATTAATATGGGAACATACCATAGTGCTGTGTAAGAAATAGTCATGTTAATGGAACATTCCAGTAAGTAATGATGTTTGGTGAAAATTGTGGTAAAACTGCAAAAAATGCAACAAATGGGAGAAAGGGGCAATAAGACAAAAATTCACCTATTTATAAATAGATTTAAATTTAAAAAAAAAGTGTCAAAAATAGCTCTGAAATTACACTAGAGAGCAATCTCTCTTTTCGCAGTGATAACACTTAACACAATGAATAAGGGTGAAAACTACCGGCACACATCGCCACAGCGATACTTTTCCACGAAAGCGAAAACAAGTGTTTTTATGAATAAGGTGAAAATTATGTCATTGCGATGTCCTGTGATAGTGAAAATAGTGATCGTTTATAAATATGCCCAATAATTCACATAAAATTTATGCTTGCAAAAACAATGACACATGGAAAAGAAAGGTGAGTGAAAAGAGTGTGCAATGGGAAACTACACAATTCCTTAGCTGCTTTCTCTGAACTCTGCACCAGACTGCTGTAAACTGGGATCTCTCTTGAATATCTGCTTGTCCAACCCCCAGTAGAAGAGACTTATCTTGGATTGGCCAGTTTACCTCTCAATCTTGAGTCTGGGTGAACCACAAGTGAGAGGAGGAGAGTGTGTGGTCACATGACATTGTGACTCCACATGTTCTGCTGCTCTTCCTCATGATTGATAGCTCTATCCTCCTATCACAGCAACAACAGAACTGTTAGGCGCTTACCTTTTCCTCGTTCCCGTGGCGTGTCTCCTCACTTGCATCGGGGATCTTCGGAGTCGGCCGCAGAGTGATGACGTCAGGCAGCCCGGCTGTCTTCTGGTGCCTTGAGGACGCGCAAGGGCACCACTTCTTATCTTCTCCAATCCCACAAATGCTAATAATTATTCAAACTGGCCAATCATGTATCAGTCTCTTGTCCTCCTGTTCCCCTTTGGTTCCCCTGCTCTATTTAAGTCTGTTTTTGGCACTCAGTCATTGCCTGTTATAGTTTTGGTTAGCCAAGGTAGTGGTCCCTGCTATTTCTTATAGTAGCCAAAGTCTGGTTCTTGTAGCCAAGCATTGTTCTTTTCATTGTTCTCCTCATTGTTCTTGTTCATTGCTCTTCTCATTGTTTTCCTTGTATTATTTGTCCTGTTCTTGTCTTCCAGCTCCTGTGTTGCTCCATTGGTGTTCCGGTTTTCCTGAGTATACACGGCCTCAGCGTCTTTACCTTGCGCTCTAAGACCTGGGGGTAACCGTGTACAGCAAGGCACCACAAGTCACCTGACGATCAGGGGCTTGTCTATAGGTGAAGACAGAGCGGCTGTAGATTGGGGTATAGGCGCTGAAGGTATACTCAGGCCCCAGGCATCACAAGAACAAAACGAAGTAAAGCACTGTACTATCCTGAACAATCTGTGATATTTGGAAGGTGGGCAATTAACTTAGGTGATTACTCGATTCACCACCAGATGGCAGCACACTGGTTAATTAAAGGGCATGTCCACCCCGAAATTTAACTTTTGATATGTGGTAGGGCATGCTCCTCCAGCCCCAACCGCATTAATATAATTGTTAGAAAGTCCCCCGATTCTTACTTACCTGCCCTCTCTCCTCCGCTGCAGTGTTCAGGCCCTCTGCTTGCATGGAATTGAAAGCAGGGGGCGGGACCGGCAGCCGCGTCCATGATTGGCTGAGAGGCAGGGAGGGCTGCACTGAGCATGCCTCAACCTTGATGAGGTTGAGGAAGTCTCAGGCACAGCATGAGTCACACACTGCTCCTACACAGCAGTTTCCTGGACTTTGGAGGGGCACAGCAGGGGAACTATTTTGAGCAGGAATGTAAGGTAAGGATTGCTTTAAACTACTTGATGTGGCCAGTAAGGGGTTAAATTTTAGTTTTGGGGGTGGACATGCCCTTTAACTTAAAAAATGTCGAAAAGGGGGATAAACATAAGTATACCATGTCTCAGGAAAATTGTTCCAGCCGTTCAGACGTTTTTCTGGAACAAAGAAACATACATACATACATAAATACATTGACACATGCAAAAGAAAAGCACTGCTAATTCTCTTTTCAGTGTAATATACAGCTAGCAGGGCAGTCCTGACTAACTGACCAAATGAGATTCACCTCCAGCAAGTTCTCAGTGCTCTAGTTCATAACCTATTGTAGTCAGCCCTCCACTTCATTAGTCAGTGGTAGTTAGGCCAGAGCAGGATTATCCACAAGGCATCCCTGCCTTGCCTAGGGCCCGAGAAACTTCTGGAGGCCCAGCTTCAGAAGCAGTAACAAAATTACAGTCTACACAATATATGTAGCAAAAAGGTGGGCCCTAAATGATGGCCCTGCCTTGGGCCCCATATGATCTTAATCCATCTCTAGCCCTCCAGTACTTAAGCCAGTGTTGTCAGCCCCCCAGTTCATCAGCCAGTGTTGTCAGCCATCCAGTGCATTATCCAGTGTTATCAGTCATCCAGTTCTTTAGCCAGTGTTGTCAGCCTTCCAGTTCATTAGCCAGTTTTGTCAGCCTTCCAGTTCATTAGCCAGTGTTGTCAACCAGCCAGTTCATTAGCTAGTATTGTTATCCCTCCAGTTTATTAGTCTGTTACTGTAATCCTAAAGGAATGGGAGGTAAGGGAGCTATGTTTTACCTACTGTTCTTCAACATGAGCCAGTGGTGAATCGCATTCGCAGGTACATTTTCTATCTTCATTCCTGGATCCTGTTACATTAATTGAAGAATGGGAGGTAAGACATAGCTCCTTTACCTCCCATTCTTCAATTAAAGGGACTGTCCTCCCCTCTTTGCAAAACTCAGTATCTTGTGCAAAAAGTGCCAAAACTTGAACTTCATTTTGTTTCTAACCTTTAACTCTGCTTTCAGCAAGAGATCTTATACTTACAAGATCCTCAATCTACTGCAGTGGCTCCGCACTCCACTCTGCAGGTAAGGCAGCGTCGGCTGTCATAAACCATGACCGAAATGTTGCTGACTGCACAGTATGTGTTACTAATATATATAAAATATATTAGCAAAAGTGTGCCCATTGGTGCACAGTGGGAATTATTTGTGTATATGTTTAGCTCTGTGTGGATATATTGGATAGAAAATCTCTAGGACCCATACAATATCATATTATCTGCACACTGGCATACTTTATAAACAAAGGGGTTTCAGTATACATTACTGTGATCACATGAATGAAAAGCCTTCCAACTACGTCCAGCCACAATATGATATTGTATGGGGCCTAGGAATGTGCATTGATTATCTTTTCTATCTGGTAAATAAGCCTATTTGGAGTGCTTCCACAATCCTTGTATTGTATGTATTTATTATGAAGCATGGTGGTTCCATGTGGTTATAGCACCCCCAACATGCCCCTTTTATGGGAGGTCCTATACCGTTAATATAAAGCACTGGATGGATGGCCTCTTCCGTCATTAAAAAGCCTGTTATATGGATCCAGTGCACAACTGTGAGAAATGCAAAAGTTTGATGGTATTTGAAGTAAAAAAGGTTAGAAGTTAGGACCTTCCAGACTGGGATTACCTTGACGTGGTTGGATGCCAGTGTGCAGATAATATGATATTGTATGGGGCCTAGGACTGTGCATTTATTATCTTTTCTATGTTTTTATATATATAAAATATTTTAAAGAAATTCCAGTGCACTGGGTTTTATTTTCAAACAAAATGCCTTTAATTGGCCATTGAAAAAACTGGCAACATTTCGGCCCTGTATGTGAAGCCTTTGTCAAGCCAAATAACCAAATAAAGGTTATTCAATATAAATTCAATTAAATAAAGATCCCTGTACAGACAAGTTGCTGGTCACTGACCGAGCAGCCTGCTCTATTTGAATGGAGAAAGGTGGGAGGGCAGAGTGATCTGGAGCACTACTGCAATGGGAGAACAAAAGGATCGCTCCCCAAGCATTATTAAGTGATCCACACAAAGTAAACATGTATACACTTTAGGTTGTCGGGGAAACAGTCTTTGTTGGCTGGTTCTCCAATTTTCTGATCACCTGCTTGACACAATCATAATCAGTTTAAGTACGCAGAGAATACATGGACTCCATTAGGGTATTTATTGGCGGTTTATCAAGTTAGAAAAAAAGCCATCAGCCACTCATGTGAAAATAGACTAAACTGGTGTGAGTGAACCAAGTCTTTCTATATCCCTCCAAGACCTTCCCTACAGCCACTAGAGGGAGACTGTACATAAACGCATATTACTTCACGTCCTCATCCATTAAAAACCTAGTTAAACAGAACATGTATTTATCTAGACATATAGTATGTGTTCTAATAATCATAGCAATCACTGTTCATAAGTAATTAATGTTATAACTGCATTGTAATAAATGTTGTCTAATAATAATTATAATATATTAATAATGATGTAATAAAAGTTATTACTGCATTCCCAGTGAAATGTATAGAATACCAGTAAATCTGTTAACATTATATCAGGTGTTTGTTTTTTCTGCTGTCAGGCTGGTCTATGACTTTTTGTCCATGTTGCTTTATCCTTGAGGTTTTTTATTGCCCAATATAATGTACTCCTTCAACCATATGCAATATAACACTTTCATGCATTAAGTTGAAGGAAACTACAGTAACTCGCCTCTTTCTATTTAAACAAAGGCACAAGGTCTAAGCATGTTTCATTTTTCACCAGAGCCACTTGTGTTTTCAGTGCAAACATATTTCTGGATGCAGCCTCCAACCCACATTGCAGGGTTAAGAGAATAAGAATAAGAGATTGGGGAGGTGAGCATAATTCTTATTTAAATACTCCATTAATACACACCACTGCATATGCTAAACAGGACAGGCAAGAATCTGTAGTTTGTGATAAATACTATTGCCTGGTTAAAACTTGGTCAAAATAAAAGTAAATATGTAATGACCTAAATGAGATATTTTATAATTGTAATTTCCTTTCCTCTGTAGTTTAAACTGGTCTCTAAATGAATCTTTCAATTACCAACAAATGCATTTCTCTGCACTGGATTTTATGTGCCAACTCTTTGAGTGGTAAAGTTGGACTTGCTCTTTCCAAGAAGCAAATTTAGGAACTTATTATTGCAGAATAATGTCCTTCTGTTAAGTACTAGACTTGGCTGCACAAGTAATGTTGTTCACCATTAAACTAAGGAAAATATTAGTTTGTCATGGAAAATTGGCGTCACCAGCCTGTTTTAACTCTGCAAAAAGACTTAGTTTGGCAAAACTCAAATCAGAGAGTACACGATGAGTTCTCTTTACATGTTAGTCATAGAAAAGCATATTCCATAAACACTGTGCTCTAGGAGATGGCACTCTATATAAGTGAACATATATCCAAGAGTCAGACTCATATTTTGGCATTAAGCCTGACATCTTAATGCGTTTACTCATTCTACATAAATAACATTAGTGCTGCATGATTAGATATAAAAAGTAAAATTAATACAATTCAATAAAGTCTGCTTTCATAAGACCTGTACACTCTATGAAACATCTGCTTTATGATGCCTAATGTCATACATGTTATAAAAATGTTAATATTTTAAGGGCTTTAAGCCTCCAAACTGCAGCTGGTGCATTAAAATTGCATTAGAAAAAGTTCTGAAAGTATTTTAGTTTACAGTAAAGTTATACATCCTTTTACTCACCAGTATAAGTCATGGAAAATCTATTTTATCTGAAATTCTCCTCCACAACCTTAAATTATTTGTTGAAACATTTATTAAACATGTTTCTGTTTTGTTAGTGCGTTTAAATTATCCTGCAGTCTGCTTCGTTCCCATGATGATTTAAAAGCACCGGTAGTTAAAGCTAGCAATAAACGGCTTCGATATTTTGACCAAGTCTGCATATTTGATCGAATCAGCCAAAATATAGATGTTAGTTATCATGTTTTTCAATGGTCCGTTTGACAATATCGGTTTATTAGTATTATTGTTTCACCAATGATCCAAGTGGTTTCCTCAGTTTAACTGCCTTAATGCTTATTGTTTGTTTAGTACATATCCCTGAGTAGTGTTGTCTCCATTTTTTCCATATATTGTTCATAAAAAAAAATGATCACTACTTTCCAGGCATATTGACTGTCTCCAATTCTTTGACATATGAGTCATACTATTCTCATACATATGTATATATCTAGGTTACATTTATAGGTATTCTGCATCAAATCAAACAAGACTATTGGGAGGAAAGAAGCAATGCAAATAAGAATATAGTATTTGAGGCTGAATAAAGACATATGTCCATCTAGTCCAACCTACTTAGCAATACCCACATTTCCTGCCTAACAGAGGAAGGCAAAAAAAAAAGTATGAATGGGGAAAAAATTCCAATCAGAAATATCCCTGGATTAACTCCAACTTTATGTATTAATACCAGTAACATGCAACAGACCTTTTTTTTTTAACTATCCAATGAATCTACCATCACCATGCCCAGTAGAAGTCCCAAAGTTTTACCATTCTTACAGTGAAAACCCTCTTTCATACTAGTCTTAAGGGATGTCCGCATGTACTGTGACTTGTTCAATTGGTGAGCAATGCACCATTCCTAGCCTTTTCTCTTAGTGTGCCTAAGTGTAACTTATCCAATCCGTCTTCATATTCAAGGTTCCCTAGTAACCTTATGAATTTAGTTGCCCATAGTTTGTACACAGGATTCAAAAATTGCACCGCATATTCCAAATGAGGCCTTACCAGTGCTTTGTAAAGAGGGAGAATAATATTTTTTTCCCTTGAATCCATACCCTTCTTCATACAAGAAAATATCCTGCTGGCTCTAGCTGTTGCCGCCTGGCACAGCTTGCTAAGTTTGTTAACCACCAAAACTCCATGCATCACCTTACATTTATCAACATTGAATCTCATCTGCCAATCATCAGCCCAATGTGACAATCTATCTAGATCCACCTGCAACAATTGTACATCCTCTGTAGCTTTTAATGGTTGACACATCTTTGTATTGTCCGCAAACAAAAAGACATTGCTGACAAAACCTACTTCCAAATCATTAATAAGCAGAAGTGCAGAAGAACAGAACCCTGTGGAACCACCTAGAACTAACTTATACATAAGTCATCTATGGGGGACTGCATCAAAAACCTTTGCAAAACACAAGTATACCAATGGCTTAAATGGCTTAAAACCCCTTTAAAAACAGTCCACTTTGGAAAATTTGCTTTCCTAAAATTAAAAGTCTTTGTTAACCCAGTGTACTTTTCATTTTGATAAGTCACTAATCCGTAAGCTTACCTAAGTTACCTTCAAATCATTAATACGCTCTGTGTCGTTAACCAGATAACCATATCCAAAAGTGCACCTTTTCTAGTAGGAACTTCATGTAGCAAATTTAGGAACACACCCCCTTTACTATTTTGGCAGTTCCACTACTGTAATCAATGTTCCCACAATGAGAATGTGCCACAAACTTGCAGCCCTTCCCATCTGCATATGAAGCTGACTCACTTGCTCCTTGCTAGCATTTGGTGGCTTGTCACCAACAATAACTTCCAGTTGCCTAATTCCACCCATATTGCCTCCACTTTACCATCAATATCAACAGTTATCTCTTCTTTTAAATTTAGCTTCAACTCTTGTTTATCATAAATACATACTTCTCCCCCTTTACTATTTTCTCTATCATGCCTAATCAAGGAGTATACTTCTAAATTTACAGACTAGTTATGAGATTTATTTAACCATGTTTCTGCTATACCCATTACATCACGCTTTTCTATCAAAGCCATTATCTCCAATTCTCCCATTTGTTCAGCCAGGCTTCTCGCGTTTGTCAACATACATTTTAAATTATGATCCTGTAATTTATTTACGCACTTTAATACACATACCTCCCTATACGCTATGCTAGCCCCTCCCCCCTTTCCTCTCAGCACTAGTACATCAACACCCTGCTTCCCATCTGTGCTATCCCTCCCTCTCCCGAAAAGATGCAACTCCCATTTGGAATGGAGAGATGCTTTATTGAAACATACACAACATCTTTTGGACAAAGCTTTATCAAGTGTAAGCACCGCATTAACAAAATATGGAGTAAATTACAATACGCACAACGCAATCTTCAGTATAAGTCTGACACACCATGTATGTGATTGAAATAAACAGCTATTGATTGGAATTCAAGTGTGCCCCTCACATAAATTTTTGCTTGTGATACAATGTGTGTCACTGGCCAATAGTCCCACCCTCATATTTGTGGTATCATGTATTACATTACTGCTACCTAAAGGTAACTTGATGTAGGATGCATTGTCCATACTGCAAATATTAATAAAAAAAAATTACCAGGCAGTGGCGTAACTAGGAATCACTGGGCCCCCCTGCAAAACTATGATGGGGTCCTTATCCGTCCTTCTTTCTCAGTAGCTTTCTGGAAGGAGCCTATATCTGTCATAGGAAAAATAAAAAGATGGGCCCCCCCTTGGCTCCCAGGCCCCCCTGCTCCCTGGTAGTTACACCCGTTACCTGGGTATTCCTTGGTTTTCTTAAGGCAGAAGACATATAATATTATAAAGTAGCCATTCATCATATACAAACTACAGAAGGAAAAACAAGCATTCTGCCAAAGCTAACTATCATTTACTATCGACTATCTGTAAAAAAAAAACAGATGAATTAGTAAAATATTACAATATCCATCTTCCAAAGAAATAGTTAAACAAAAAATCATAAAAAGCATTTTAATGACCAGTATCTATTCATGGATTTTGAGATGGGTATAAATAAACCGAATCCATTAGCACTCCTTTTGTAACATTTTCAAAATTTTACCTTTACTGCAAACTGTCTCTAGAACTGTTCTCTTTCTCTGGCTATTAGAGGTAAATGAAACTGGTAAACTGGTGAGTAGTCCTGTGAGACCTGTTGAACTTCTGAAAATCCAATTTGAACCTAATTGAATCTGAATTTTTTACAAGTAATCAATAGCCATTTTCAATAGGAATTTTCAATTTTTCAAATGCAATTTTTCGAATTTTCGATTCTTTAATATTCTTTTTTTGATTTTTAGTTGAAAAGTTCAAGGTTTTCGAAAATTTTGAAAAATCATGCACATCTGTGGTTTTTCAAAACCAGCAGTTCCTTATCAAAACCAGGTTCATTTCGAAACCAGGATTCATCACTATTCATGAGAAATAGATCTTTTTAAACTAAAAACTAACTTAACTGCTTAGATTTTAGCTTGTGGAATGCTGTAAAAACCTTTTGTAAGGGCTACCATGGAAATGTGGAAATTAACCAGAAGTCTCTGTTCCTTATTTAGATTTTTTTATGGCTTTTAAATCTGGATTGGACTAAAGTTCTAAGGGTGCTGTACTGTAGCCACTTTTATTAAATCTGTTTATAAATTGCTTAGATGTGGGCATTGAGAGCAAGGTCTCTGTGTTTGCTGATCACACAAAACTATGCAGAGTATATAAACTTAAAATGATGTGCCATTACTGCAGGTGAACCTAAATAGATTATCAAAATTAGCAGCAGAGGGGCAGAGGAGATTAGTGTTGATAAATGTAAGATGATGCATTTGGGGTTTAACAGTCCTTGGTATGGTATGGTATGGTATGGTATAGGCACCACAAGTACATAACAGCCTTGGCTGTAGCAAACAGTGTCAGACAACAATAGAGCTAGATGTTTCATTGTATACGGTAAATGGATTCAAGGGAAGAAAATATTATTCTCTCTTTACAAAGCACTGATGAGGGCTCATATGGAATATATGGTGGAGTTTTTGGAATCTGGTATATAAAAAGGACATTTTGAAAATGGAAACAGTTCAGAGAAGAGCAACTCAAATAATAAGGTGAATGTAGGGATGCAGACATATTAGACAAGTTAGAGCTGTTTACACTGGAGAAGTGGCACTTACACTGAGATATCCAGGACACTGCACTTTCTTGGATATCCTCCTATCTCTCTGGTATGACCTTTAGTGTTTTCCACTCTGAAATTAACTCCCCTTGCCCCCTCCCTGTGGGGGTCCCGCAAGGCTCAGTACTCAGTCCTCTTCTTTTCTCCATGTACACCTATGGCCTTGGACAACTCATTAGTTCATTTGGATTCCAGTATCACCTGTATGCGGATGATACCCAAATTTACATCTCTGCCCCTGATCTCCCTACACTGACATCCCAGGTCCCAGACTGCCTTAATGCCATCTCTGCCTTTATGTCTTCCCACTTCCTCAAACTCAACATGGACAAGACTGAACTTGTCCTATTCCCACCCTCACGATCTGTTCCCCTCCCTAGTCTTACTATTAATATTAACAACACACCTATATCCCCATCTCCTCATGTCCGCTGCCTGGGAATAGTGCTAGATTTCGATCTTTCTTTCAAACCCCATGTCAATTCGCTTGCCAACTCCTGTTGTCTCCAACACAAAAACATCTCCCGCACCTGACCCTTCCTCTCGAACAAAGCTACAAAATCCTAGTCCATGCCCTAGTCATATCCCAGCTTGACTACTGCAACACACTCCTGTGTGGTCTACCAAACAACCGCCTGACTTCGCTTCAATCCATCCTCAACTCTGCTGCCCGGCTCATTCATTTCTCTTCTCCCTCCTCTAATGCCTCTCCTCTCTGTCAGTCCCTCCACTGGCTGCCCATCACGCAAAGGATCTAGTTCAAGCTGCTTACCCTATCCTATAAAGCACTATCCAACACAGCCCCTTCATATATCTCAGAGCTGATCCACCGATATCGTCCTAGACGCAACCTCCGCTCCGCAAACAATCTCCTCCTCTCATCCACCCTTGTCACCTCTTCCCATGCCCGTATTCAGGACTTTGCTCGTGCGGCCCCTCTGCTCTGGAACTCCCTTCCTCCATCTGTTCGTCATTCACCATCCCTTAATACCTTCAAATGTAACCTTAAAACCCACCTCTTCAGGCAAACATATAACCTGGCCTAAACATTACCCATCTTACTACCCAATATGATCCAACCTGCCTTTCACACTCCACTGCCAATCTATTTACAGCCTACTGACTCCAGCAACCTTATGTCTCACCCCATATCCTCTAGACTGTAAGCTCTTTGGGCAGGGTCCTCTCTCCTATTGTATCATGGTATTGCTGTAAGAAACTCATCACTCTGTTTACTCATATTTTGTTTTACCAGTGTATGTAATATGTATGACTTTGTATAACATGTATTACCCTGACTATGTAATTGTAAAGCGCCACGGAAGATGTTGGCGCTATATAAATCTATAATAATAATAATAATAATAACTTTATACAAATATATTAACGGGCAATACAGTAAACTCTCTGGTGCATTGTTTGCTAAAACGTCATATCAGAGGACTCATGAACATCCTTTAAGATTAGTTCGAGTGGGCTGGAAAAGTTTGTAAAATTTTAAAATATTAAAAAAAAACAAAAAAAAACTACTGGTATTAATATATATAGTTTTGGTTGATCAAGGTATTCTTCCAAAATGCCATGTGGGCTCAGGAATAATGCCTTTTTCTGGATCAACTGTTGGGTAGGGTTCATGATTAGGCTATAAAAATTAGACTAGATGCATGTATGTCTTTATTTAACCTCCAATACTAACCACAACATACAACAACAAACACGGTGATAAGTTTCCAACTAAGAGATCTCACACATGAGGTTGATTGTAGTTTAATTTTTTCTCTTTCCATCTTTTATTACACATTAAAAGGATATGTACACTGGGAAATTTGTTTTGTTTTTTTTAATTGCCCATTACTGGAAACTATAATTCTTCCCAACTATCACTGTACATTTATTTGTTGATCTGTCCACTACTTCTTTAGATATCCAGTCTGAAATATGTTACATTTCAACTGTCAATCAAGTGCCTTAGTATCATACATGCTTCCTAGGAAACTAAAGTTTGTAATGGCAGGTGCAGTAAAGGGATATAATTAATTTACATTTATACATGTATGTATTATAAGACATCATGTGATACTGACAGATAAGGATTTCACATTACCTCAGAGTTTTATACTCTAATATATATATTATATTGCAGTATAGGGATATTATAGTAGTTAATAGATCATTGCAGTATAACAAAGCTTATAAAAGGGACATCTTGATCCCTAAATGTTGGTAATGTATGTGGACGGAACTTGCTATTAAAAAGATAGCTTCTGTGTATTTAAACCGATTATACATATATATGTCAATACATACTAGAAAAAGAATTATTTGGGATGTAAAATGTTGCCCTTGGAATTGACCATTACTCTTTGTAGAAATTGGTTGTATAATTTTTAAAAAAAATCTATTTAATCACGAAATATAAACAGGCTGTCTGCATAGTATAATTTAACAGAGAGCTGCACTGTTATTGCATTGTCCTTTATACTCTCATTCCTCCTGTAATATATCCCCTCTGCATTAACATTGTAGTTGTTGGAGAGTTTACTTACAGTACTTGCAGGGCATAGGACTGTAATGATGCGCTGCTGACCTGTAGAATTAGTCTGTGCAATTAAAGGTTAGTAATAATGTGCTGCCACTGTCTCGGGTAGAGCACTTCCACACTACAAAAACTCATGAGAATGCATGAGGCAGAACGGAGTCTGGGGAACAAGTAAGGGATTATAACTGAAGGAAGTGAAAATACAGGGGAAATGCTTAATCTTCAGTTCCCCGGTAGAGACTTCTTATAGATTGTTTTGTGTATGTTTCAAACAGTATTCCTGTATAAATCCAAAAAGAGACATAAGAAGGACCACATTTAGTAGGATGCTGCATTTACATTTACCTAAGGACTCAAGGAGTCTCCTCTCATGGTAAACTGAAGCCAATGGATGCATCACATCCATTGATATTTCAAAATAGGCCTAGACAAGCCTACCAGCATCATGGATGGGTTAGAAGAAGCCAATTAATATTGATAATGAATGTTGACTAAGAAAATGCTCAATGGGACGATATTTATCTGTAATCAAACTATTTGATAAAGAACAGAAATTTAATTTCCTGTGAAATTAAACAATTCCCAATGATTTTAAACCCGAAAAGAAATAGAAAAGTAAGTCCAGTACGATCATATAATGACAAAAGACTGAAAAGAAACATTTATTGTAAAAGAAAAACAATTTATTGCAAAAATTAGCCATTAAATACGAAGCATGGCGTATTCATAATTATGTAAAAAGTCTATATGGTGTCACATGGATCTTAAACTGGAATTAAATCATAAAAGAGAAAGTTTCCCACTACTTTATAAAGTTACTCACTTGGGGTGTTTATGTCTATTTCCAAGAGATGAATGTGACCCTTTAAGCTTTCAACTAATGTAGGGCCATTATTTAACAAGCAAATGGTGCTAACAAAGCAAATTCAAGCAGTACACTAATGTAAACCATATGTGGAGATTACCTTCAAAAGGCAAAACTCCATGAAAGCTGATGTATAATAGAATGTTTTAGTTTCATGGTGGAATTCTGCTGACTTTCACTTTTTGGAGTTTTCTTTGAGGGGTTAAGTCTATTTAATATTTATTTATATTTGATAACATTTACTTGCAAAGAAGTATTCAGTGAATACTGTTTAGGATATGATGAATTTACCAGACCCCTGTCAAGAAATGTTAAAAAATAATAAGACTTATTGAAGAAACTTTAATTCATTTATGAAAAAATATCCATGTAGGCCAGCCTCACAAAAATGAAAACATTTTTGCTATTGAGTAGGTAAAGTTAGAAAACCTTTATAAGGGTGAAGCAACACTACAACGAGCACTATCACACCATAAACGTGCACGCAAGACGCGATGTTGCACAATTGGAGTGAATGCAAAAAATGGTGATCACATGCTCCAAAAAACGGATCACAGCGCACTTACTGGGAGATTCAATAAAAGTTCTTATCCTAAAAATGGTGCTAATTTTGCCCCAACCAATCAGATCTTATTTAACATTTGAAAGCTAACTGATTGGTTGGGGCAAAAATAACACAATTTTTAACAATAAGAACTTTTATTGAATCTCCCTGTTAGTGTGGCCAGACCATATACAGAGAAACCTTTTCCTAGCTCTAATTGTTATAAGGTTCTTATTATCATCAGTGTTTTGTCACATACTTTAGTGCATAATGTACATTTGTTATGAAAGTACCTGATTATATTTGTTTATAGATAGTTGTGTATGTATTAGATGGAACACATGTTGCAGTCTGGTTATAATGCAGATTGTCATTTTAAAATACACCTAAAATGGGACTGCAGATATTTCAACAAAGCTGTGCACTATGTTTTCAAACTCTTTTAAAATAAGCAGGGTTATCCAATAAAAGTTCTTATCGTTTAAAATGGTGCTAAATTTGCCCCAGCCAATCGGAACTTATTTAACATTTGAAAGCTAACATCTGATTGGTTGGGGCAAATTTTAAACGATAAGAACTTTTATTGAATAACCCTGAATGATTTATAAAATAAGGATATATATATATATATATATATATATATATATATATATATACACAATATTTTTTTACATATTATTTGCTGCCCTGAATAATGCAGTTTTTATACCTCTTAAGGCTGATGACACACTACAACACACCAAATCTTCTGTGTGTTCACACGCGTTGTTTTGCGCTTGCGCATGCGTTTTCATTATTTATAAAGCGAAAGCGCATGCGATTGCATGAAAAAAACTTGAACACAAAATGTTAACGGATGCGCAATCGCATAGGAAATCGCAGGAATGTTTCGCGTTCCTGCTATTTCCATGTTAGCGAAAATCGCAGGCACAATTGTGAGTGAAAACGCGTGTGCATTTCTACTTATAACCTTATGTAGGTGCAGTATTTATTAGTTCTTTAGGTGTTTGCCATTTAGCTTCAGTACCTAAGTATCTAATACCGTTAGGCATGTGTGATGCACAGTGGGTACAGGAGTAGCGGAAAATATGGCAGACGTATTGGACAAATTTAAATCTAGGCATCTTCGCTGGCATTGGGTTGATGTAACTGGTAACTGGTTTCATTGATTAAAACTTTTCTCACAATCTGACATTTAGGCTGGGTATACACCAGCCAATATTTTTGGCCGACCGACCAATTCATGGCACTTTCGGTCACAGCCAAAAATATGGGCTGGTGTGGGGCGGGTGGCCACGATCGACATCGGTTGTTCGTTGATGAATGATTGATCGGGTATGTCGGAAAATTCCGATCGATCGTGTGGTTCCCTATGGTTAAGACAAAAAGTCCCTCCGTGTGTACCCAGCCTTATACATAACCTTGACCTTGGCTTTCCAGGTAGAACAGGCTGTGAACATTTTGTTTAGGGGGAAAAACAGTGACCCCTGGTGTTTATGGTGTGTTCTGACAGTCCTGTTTCAAAGAAAGTAAACATTGTTTATGGCGGGAGAAGATAGTAATGATTGGGTGTAACTGTGTGGGAGGAGATTAGATAGTAATCAAAGATATTTTGATGTTTGGGCCTGGTCTTCCTTTATACCTTTGAGAAATAATTGTGGTTGAATTAGATGGACACATGTTTTTATTCAACCTTCAATACAATGTTATACTTCTTTAGTCCAAGTTGTGTTTTCTTTTTACTTTAATTCCCCTTTAAATTCTTAAAAAGAAGAGACTATAAACAGCAATCCAGCACCCTGTATTGGTGCCATAAGTGACATCCGCAGTTCTTTCATGTGGCAGGGGAAGCTGGCACATGCACAATCTAGCTCATCCTGTGGCCAGCCCAATGACTGTAAAGGGGCAGGGTTGCTGCAGCTTCACAGGAAACAGCACTTGGGCATAAGTAACTATGTAAGGTAAACTGTTTGGCCCCCACTTCTGGCAAAATCAAAATAGTCAATAAGAGAGTAACTAGTTTTTTCATGGCGTGTTTAATGTGTGATGCACTTCAATTCAGCAAATTATGTACCGGTACTTACATTTACAAACACCCCACCCTGCCTAAAGGGGTGGGGAGAAGGGGGCAGGAAGTGGCCACGAGATGTGAGATCAGTGACGTCACCAAAGGGGAGGCAGAGCTAGGGGTGGGAAGTGGCACGTGACGTAAATTACATCATAGAAGAGGTGTGGTTAGGGGCATGTCGGGCAAAAATAGTGGTTTTGGAGGCAGATAATGATGGTAAGTTCGGGTTGCAGGAGTTTGGTGTGGTCTTGGGGAAGTTCAGGAGACCAACCTAAAATCGGGAGACTTTCGTGACTCCCGGGAGGGGTGGGATTCCTGGTTACATCATTTGAATGTATTTGCATATTTATACTTATAAACCACGTTAAAAAAAAAGAAACTGAAAACACTGTAATGAGCCTACCTAATGAAGAACAAAGTGTACATCCAAATTCCACAATGAATACATTGATATTGTTTAACTTTATTCAGCACCTCAGGGGAGTTTTTATATTTATTTAACAACACGGAAATTCAATCTGTACTTTGGTGGTTAAATATCAATATCACATTTATTTTATGTATTTAATGTTTTCTTTAGATAAATTGTACAAAATACCATTTTCTCATAATAAATTAACCTACAAAATTAAGGAAATCATTCATAGAAATGAACACTGAGACATTCTAGTAAGATTACTGCTGTATGTCTATGTAGCCATTATCAATGTAAATTTGTCTACCCTTGGGAAGCATGTTAGAGGGTTACACCAGGTCAGGGCTGCACAAGAAATAGTTCTATTAAGATGTTTATAGTACAGATGGATATATTTCTAAAACTTGATATCACATTTGCAGCCCTTTAGCTTTGTACATCTCTAGGATAAGAGTGTGACTGTAGACAATAGTACTGGAATTTAATGGCCAGTCCCTAATTTCACAAAATTACTTCTCTCGCATCTTGTTCAATATCCTGTAAGAGTGTCCACACTTCTGTAAAGAATTGGTTATATGACAGACTTAAAAATTGATCATGTACATCGCCCAGGGATTGAACTGTATGAGCCAAGGACATACTGTAGCTCTAATACTATGCAGAATTCTATTTTTATTACAGAGTGCACCAGACACAAGTCAGTGTAGTGAAGTTTCCTTGACTGCACACAAGTGCCACATCCCTACATAGTTATATAGCTATTGAGGTTGAATAAAGACATAAATACATCCATCAAGTCCAACCTTTTCACCCTCCTTTTTAACCCCACCTAACAGTTGATCCAGAGGAAGGCAAAAAAAAAAATAAACAGCTAGAAAAAAAAAAAAGGGGGGGGGTCAGAAAGTGTGCCTGGATCAACCAGAGCTACAGTATATGTATTAACAGTAATTCTCAATGTTTCTTAGTTTTAGAAACTTATCTAGGCCACTTTTAAAGGGCATGTCCAATTTACTTTTTTCTGTAGTGTAGGGCTCCCTCCTCCAACCCCAAACGCTATAGTAGTTCCCTGCAAAACTCCCCCAATCATTACTTACATTGCCTCTTTCCCCCGGCGATCTGTGACTGCCCTCTGCTTGCATGAAACTGCAATCAGGGGGCCGGACCTGCAGCCTCGTCCGTGATTGGCTGAGGTAGCCAATCATGGACGTGGCTTCCGGCTGTGCAGATCGCCAGGGAAAGGCAAAGTAAGTATAGATCGCGGGAGTTTTGCAGGAAACAAATATTGTGTTTGGGGTTGGGAGCCGTACACTACAGCAAATGGGCTTTGTGCTAGGGGGAGGGAGAGGGAGACATGGAGGGCTGCACTGCGCATGACATTTTCCTCCCGGAGGAGAGACAGGAGGCAGAGTCCTATACGGACCCGGCTGGGCTCCTGGTGGTCACTTTTTAGGACTTTGGAGGGACATTACAGGAGAACCATTTGGAGCAGGGATGTAAGGTAAGGATTTTACTACACTACACAGTGGGGCCAGTAGTGGGTTAAGATATAGTAAAGATATACAGGGTTATTCAATAAAAGTTCTTATCGTTAAAAATGCTAATTTTGCCCCAACCAATCAGATGTTAGCTTTCGAATGTTAAATAAGATCTGATTTGTTGGGGTGAAATTAACACCATTTTAAACGATAAGAACTTTTATTGAATCTCCCTAAAAGTATATAAAGAGGGAGAATAATATTTTTCTCTCTTGAATCTATTCCCCTCTTTATCCACGACAATATCTTGATAGCTCTAGCCGTTGCTGCCTTGCATTGTTTGCTCTGTCTGTTATCTACCAGATTTACTTAACACAGAGTTATTTATGGTGTAGCAATTAATACAACTGGAGGTGCACTCTTGTCCAAACTTTGGGTGCAGATGCCTCAAATGGTTGTCCCTTCAACCATAACTATTACAGCAAACATGAAGAAGCAGAGGATCGCACTCCAGTCAATTTAAGTCTTTATTGTGGACCACACATCACAAACACAACGTTTTTGATGGTTGGTTTTCAGGAGGTAACACCCTATATAATCCCTTAGCACAGTTGTACTTGTATCACCTGAAGAAGGGGGCACTTAAATTGACTGGAGTGTGATCCTCTGCTTCTTCATGTTATTTATGGTGTAGGTGGCACAAGGATTGTTAACCCCAAATGCATCACCTTACATATATCAACTTTAAACCTCATCTGCCATTTTGCTGCCCTTTTTTTTTTAATTCTCCTCCTTAACGGAGGTCTTTTATTGATAAACAAGAAAAGGAAGATTGATAACAGCACATATAAGATTTTGTTAAATTGACATAAAGTAAAATCATTTTTTGTAATGTCTATAATAAAAAAGGTTTACATTGGGCTTCTCATTGTCTTGTGCTATTTTTGAAAGGCTGTTACATTTTCCTTTAAAGTGAGGAGAATAACAATAACATTATCTTAAACAAAAAGAAAATTAAAAAGAGAAAAAACCTGAGGTATCCTTTTGGGTATAGGGTAATAATTGGCTTGATAAAATATGTATAAACCTTGTACAACAGTGGGTCAACATTTGTTAATTCTGTGGGTTGGTCATTCATCACCCGTTTATAGAGAGTCTTCCCATTTAGTCCATATCTTTTTGTATTTTTGTGGGCAACCACTTTGGGAATACAGAATTTCTTTATATGGTAAGGTTATGTTTACTGCTTGTTTCCAGTCTGAGATGGATGGTGGGCGGTTTGCATCCACATTTTGGCCAATAGCTTTTTGGCCAAGAAAAGAGTTTCAGATATGAATATGTATCTATTGGTAAATGTTTAATTATGTTTAATAAACATATTCTGAAATCAAGACTTACTGGGGAGCCCATGTGGTCATGGAGGAAGGTTATGACTTGCTGCCAGTAACTCTGGACATAGGGACAGGACCATAACATATGGTAGACTTAACCTTAGGGCTTTTGACATTTTGGACACAGAGGACTGTGGTCTGGTTTGTATTTAGCGATTTGTACGGGGGTCAGGAATGCATGGTTCACTATATATTTGTATAAGCCTGTCAGAGGCTTTGGAAGAGACCATCTTGCATGATTCCAGTGCCTCGGTCCATTCCTCTTTTTCAATTGGGCCGACCTCCAATGACCAGGACAGTTGTTTTCCCAGTGTTTGTGAGTATGCCCATGGGGTAATAAGGGCCAAATAAATCTTAGATATTAATTTGGCT
Organism: Hymenochirus boettgeri; assembly: GCA_019447015.1. NCBI lineage: Eukaryota > Metazoa > Chordata > Amphibia > Anura > Pipidae > Hymenochirus > Hymenochirus boettgeri. Next base: position 201,642,752 of record CM033474.1, on the reverse strand, counting down.
GAAGAGCCATCTGTGAGCAGATTTGGGAGTGGATTGTTTACAAAATTCAGGCAGTGCCTCCTCAATTGGTCTTGAAAGGCGTGTTTAATCTGGAGATACCTAAACAGCATTTTGTTAGGAAGTGTGAATTCCCGGGTAAGTTGGTCAAAAGTTTTGAGTTCTGTGTTCTCAACCAAGTGTTCGATCTTGGTTTGCTGCCCATTTAGAAAGCCCTGGGAAAGCACAGCTAAGGGAGGGGCAACATGACCTGGGAGGCCAGGAGTGGAGTTTCATTGGGTTAGGCTGAAAGGGGGAGGAGATAGGAGGGATTAAGAAGGGTAGGAAAGAGTGGGAAGGCAGCCATTTCACAAGTGCCAGGAATCAGCTAGCAGCTGCTTACACTTGTGGAGAAATGGAGGAGCTGATGCGGAGAATGAGGACGGAAGCTGAACAACGGGGGGGAAGACTGGTTGAGGAATCTGCTAGATCCCCCCCGCAGTTCCGGTTCAAGACATTCCCAGGACGAGTTCTCGAAGATGCCGGCCTCCTAACAGGCTGAGTCCCACTGCGTCCTCCCACACCGGAGCTAGAATCCAGAGTGCCAGCCCGCCCCCGAGCACAAGTGCGGCAGGGACGCGGACCAGAGCGAGACAGAGGAGCCTTACCGCATACAGACCCAGCAGAAAGAAAAGGAGGATGACCGAGACCAGCAGCAGGGAAGCAGAGCGGCAGAATCCGGTAAGCAGAGGGACCAGGGAAGGGGTCAGGGCTTCAACCAGGGGGCGGAGTCACCAGATGAGATCAGGAGAACAGCTCCCACCCGAGAGTGTGGCCTGGCATGCCATGGGCCAGGCACAGAATAACTTAATTCTCCCCCCCCCCCCTATACCATCTGTGCAGGATAATGGGCCCATAGCCATTACTTACCCTCATGGTGATCCAGCAACTGAGGGATAGTGGGATGGGTCAGTCAGGAACATTGGGAACCGCCACAAATAATTTAATGGTAGGTCTTAAACAGCTTATAGGCCAATGGGAAATCAGTCAAACAGGGAGGGCAGACCCAATTTCCATGCCTTATACAGGGGGTATCAGCTCTGTTCTTGCCCCCCACGCCCCCAAGAAGGCTTTGGTAACCAATAGACAGGTGGATAGTGACATCGAAACAGGTTCACTTAGTTCTCCCAATGTTGCTACAGTCAGTTCGGTAAGGCCCCCAGTGATAGCTAAAATGGCTAAAGGCCATACGTATTTGTGTTTCGAAGGTCCTTTAGGATCACACATAAGACAAGAGACAAAAGAAAAGATTTGGAGGCGTGATTATGTAGACATTTTTTCCCTGTTGCCCTTAGATCTTTTTATATTGGAAAAACTAGAAAAGGGAAAGGAATTGGCAAAAGAGGAGGATGAAGAAAAAAGGTGCAGTCGCCTGATCCCAAAAAACTTTGGAAACTGGCTACAAGCCTTTGCCATCTTAGCTAGTGTAGTCGGCGAGAGATTTCCGGAGAATTGCTCTGCGTTATTTTGTTATTTAGACGGGATATGGGAAGCCCATAGAGTTTATGGGGGGCAAGCCTGGCTCCGTTATGACGAAGCATTTAGACAACGAATGGCAGCTAGACCAGAGCTCATGTGGGATCATAGAGATATCAGCCTGTGGATGAGGCTGATGAACAACAAGTCCTTTCAAGGCTTTAGCACTAACAACATCCAGCCCTTTCTTGGTAGCGCCTCTGGAGGAGCATCAGGGACAATCAGTAACTTTGGCGGGTCTGGGACACAGAAGCGGGGGGTTAGCTCGTTATACAACGACAGCCAGTGTAGATGGGAAATATCGTGCAAGTTCAGACACGAGTGCTCCTTATGTTCAGGATCACACCCAGCTGCTAAGTGTTTCAAAAGAGCCAGACAATCCCAGAGAAGCCGGGAATTTGGAAAAGGGGGAGACGCTGGTGAGACTTCGGGCACTTTGCCCATGGCTAGACAAATACCCCAATAGGGACGCAGCCGACTTTCTAAAAGAAGGTTTTGCTGAGGGCTTCAAAATTCCCTCCATATTAATTGGCCCATGTTTATGTTGTAAAAATTTAAGGTCTGTGCAGGAAGCACCCCATTTAGTGAACAAAAAATTACAGAAAGAAATTCAACTGGGACGAATGGCTGGTCCTTTCTAGAATCCACCTTTCCCCAACCTTATCGTGTCCCCACTAGGCCTTGTCCCCAAGAAAGAATTAGGCAAGTTCCGTCTGATCCATCATTTATCGTACCCAGAAGGCGGATCGGTCAATGATGAGATAGACGAAACTTTAACATCGGTCAAATATGCATCATTTGATGAAGCAATACAGTTAATTACGCAGGCCGGTCAAGGTGCCATCTTCATCCCCGCCAGTTATCACACTGCTTAGACAGTTTGTTTTACATTGCCTAAAATGTAACATCACATTTAGAGCAAGACATGTACCCGGATATGAAAACACGGTAGCTGATGCCTTGTCTCGTCTGCAGTTTTCCAAATTTTTCCTACTTGCCCCAGCCGCGGAAAAACAAGGGGAACAGTGCCCCGAATGGATATGGCAACTGGCGTGGGGGGTATAATGTATTGGGTGGAACGCTCGGTAGCCCCTACCACGTGGTCAGCTTATTCACGGGTGTGGGAGGAATGGTTGAATATGGAAGAGCAGAGGGGGGTTTGCAAAGCCTACTTATATAATATATACTATCATTGTTCCAAAAGGAGGTGTCAGTCAGCTATATCGACCGCACAATGGCAGCCCTAGGTTTCTTGTTTAAGCTATTAGGTAGACATGACTCCACAAAGACTTTGTGGTTCGACAGGTCGTTAAAGGCTTCAGAAGGGGTAACAAACAGCCAGATAGGAGGCGGCCTAAAACAAAAGAAATATTGGAGAGCATATTTGGGCAATTACCACAGATCACACATAGCGATTATGAATGTCAGTTATTTAGGGTAGCTTTTTCCTGGGCCTTCTTTGGAGCGTTTAGGATATCCGAATTAATTAGTCATAATACACAAGTGTATGGGGGCATTCAATTGAACGATATCCAGCGTACTGCCGAGGGATTACACATTTTGGTTAAGGAACCTAAGAACGCGAAAGGACGAACGCTTAAGGTATTCCTAGGTGAGGTTAAGAGTAAGCCAACTTGCCCGATTTTTGTTGCGATCAATTCCTATCGGTCAGGGCGGAGATAACAAAGGGCTCCTTTTTAGTACACAAGAATGGCTCCCCACTATCGCAATATCAATTTTCTGCCGTTCTTAAACACGCCTTGGCCAACCTAGGATTAGCTACAGGGGAATACAGCAGCCATTCCTTTAGAATAGGTGCGGCCACGGAGGCGGCCGGGTGGGGCTTAGGAGATGACGAGATCAAACGAATAGGGAGATGGCAGTCAAGTAGGTTTCAATCATATGTTCGTCCTTGGAGAGTTGAGTGTTGTGGGCAACACTGGGGGAAATTCTGTTCATTGCAATTGATATATGTGCTGTCCTTTCATTTCAGGTGTGAGACCGATCAAAGCGTGGCTTTTAGGTCATTCTTACGTTTACTGGGCAGAACAAAGGTCTCATGTTCACCCGGCAGGTGCACAGCTAGGTTTCCACAGGGCGTCGCTGCGAGTTACCTGGATGGGGGTTCTCTTGATACACCTTGGTGGCAATGATTTAGTTGATTCCCCAATGCATTCATTAATTAAAACCATGCAGAGAGATTTCTTACGTTTATGGTCCATCTTCCCGCGAGCGGTTATAATTTGGTCAGAGATAATTCCCAGACGTCACTGGCGGGGGGCAAGATCGTGGACGGCTATTGATAGAGCTCGGATAAAAATTAATAAATCAGTCTCCAAATTTGTGCAGCTTAATGGGGGAATAGCGGTGAGGCACACTGACCTAGAACATGACGCTGATATGTTCGGTCCAGACGGCGTCCACCTTAACGAGGTTGGTTTAGATCTTTTTAATTTATCCTTACAATATGCTCTGCAAAAGGCTTCTTTGGTTTGGCGCACCATGCATGGCTAAGGGGTTTAGCGGTGCAGGTGTTGGCAGGTCCCTTGCCAGTCTGCCAAATAAATTAAATGGTAATTTGGACTGCCACTGTAAGAATAAGATATGGTCAGACCCCAGGAGGGTTATGAATGGAAAGGGGGTGATCGGTTGGATAAAGACAAGAGGTTGGACTGGTTAATTGAAGGTGGGCCAGCTCCGAAATAGATGTTTAAATCGGACCGCTTGGGCTAGGTTATGCAGCCAGCGGCTTATTAATATGTGGAAGGGCAGACTGGCAAGGGCGGCTGTTAGTTATCAACATGTTGGAGTTGAGTTGACTTTAAAAAAAGTTAATTGTAAAGTTAATTATTTATATAAAGTTATTATTACTTACAGATTATATGTATCTTATTTAACATCTTGGTTGTTAAACTGGTAAATAAAGCTGTGGCCGGTTACATCCAACTTAAATGGTGTGGTCTCTTATTCTAGAAGGGGGGACAAAAAATGTCATTGAGGGGAAAAGATAAAGGGAGGTAGAACGAATTGGTAATACCAGCGTCATGATTATCTATGTCTGCTTGCAGCAATTGCACATCATTTGAAGTTTCCAAAGGTCTGCATAGTTTAGTGTCATCACCTAAGACAGAGACCTTGCTCTCAATGCCCCCTTCTAAGTTATTTATAAACAGATTAAACAGAAGTGGCCCCTGTACAGAACCCTGAGGCACTTCACTTAGAACGTTAGCCCACATAGATGTAGCTCCATTGACCACCACTCTCTGTTTGTGATCCAATAACCAATTCTCTATCCATGTACAAATAATTTTTTCTTGGCCAACAGTCCTCAGTTTATACATTAGTCGCCTATGTGGCACAGTATCAAAAGCTTTAGCAAAATCCAAGTATACTACATCCACTGCTATCAAAAAAGTAACGGATTGAGGATCGCACTCCAATAACATTTTATTGATGACCACACATCAATCACAACGTTTCAGGGGTTAAACGTGCCCTCTTCCTCAGGTGAATTTATTATCGGAGTGTGACCCTGACCACTGATGTTAGGCTTATAGGTCTATAGTTACCAGGCTGGGAGTGACTATCTTTTTTAATATTAGTATTACATTGGCTTTTTTTTAATCCAGCGGCACATCAACAGACAAACGTAAATCTGAAAAGATAAGAAAGTGGTCTAGATAAAACTGGACTAAGCTCTTTTAAGATCCGAGGATGTATTTCATCTGCTCATGGGGCTTTATTAATATTAACTTTGTCTAACTGTGGCAATGCAATGTTTAGTTCTTCTTTAAAAGTTGATTGAAGGTCTAGTTTTGGCTAAAGAAACATAATGAATTTAAATATGTGTAGCTACACATTAAAAATGAAATGCTAAACTCATTTCAGCTCCAGTATTACATTGGCTTTTTTCCAATCCAGCGGCACATCACCAAACAAAAGGGAATCTGAAAAGATAAGAAACAGTCTAGATAAAACCAGACTAAGGGGCATATTTATAAAAAACCGAAAAAAGCGAAAAATAGCGAAAATAGCGCCGTATTTAAAATGGTGAGTGCCATTATGTATCGCCATATGTATCGCACCCGCGATGTGTTGCGGTAATTTTAAGTCCCTTTCGCGGTGATACTGCACTTAGCGCAATGCGCTAAGTACAGTATCACGGCAAAGGGACTTAAAATCCCTTCCCGACGCCTCTGCTAAGGGGGCGAGGCATACGCCCATATATATCACGATCCACCACCACTTCCGGTTTCTTCACTCCCTCTCCACTGAGGTGTTCTGCTCTTTTTGAGTTCCCGAGCAGCCTCAGTGGTGGTCTGGGAATGGCAGTTAATGATTGGCCGTGATGTCACTGTCATGCCTGAGACTGAGTCTCTAAGTGCAAGAGAGCTGTGGCGGTGGATAGAGAAGCATGTATGATTGATTCCTCTGGCTAGGAGCAGAATTATATTTAAAAAAAACAGAAACTAGGTTTTGGGGGTTCTGCACAGTATATTAAATTTTTTTTATAAGGGGTAGACATTCCCTTTGTCTAATTGTTTTTGTACCATATCTTCTGTCAGCCAGAGTGAATATTCTGTGCGTGCCAGAAACCTCTCACAGGACAGAGAGGAAGCAGGGACCGGATGATTCACTGACACCTCCTACTCTTCACTTTTATTAACTTTGTGCAGGCACTGCAAGAGAACCATTTGGAGCAGAAATGTAAGGTAAGGATTTTTGAACACTACACAGTGGGGCCAGTATGGGGTTCAATTTTAGTTTTGGGGGTGGACATGCCCTTTATTTGCTTTCTTGCACTCCTCCTTGTCTTAATTGGTACTGTGGTGGGTGAAAAATATTGAACTCACATGGACATTTGTGTGTGAATGAGCAATGAAAACAGACTTGCATAGTGTAAATGGGGAGTTTGGGAAATGTCTTATTTTTATTGTCAAATGGATAAAAAGGATTTTGCAAGTTTTTTGTTTTTTTAGGAAAGCAGCAATGATTTTTATATTGATTACATATTTTTTTGAGAGAAGTTGAATTTTACAGAAAAAGGCCACCATAAGGGCTCCTGTAAAGGCCTGACACAATGTTTACCTGGGGCCCAGAAATGTATTGCTTTAACTGTAAGGTTGGTGGGACATGGGCCATGCCCTGGGTCTGTCTAATCCATGCCCATTCTTAGTACTACTATACTCAGCATCTGGCACAGTAGCACAGGCATGTAAAAAGGGACAGCCGTACAGTACAAAAAATCTTGACGGTTAGATGGGCTGCTTTGGAAGTCGACAGGACCCAGATTTTGACTTAGCATGTACCTTGAAAACTTTGATAGGGACAATAATCAGCTGTCAAACTCTAAGAAAGCGATACCTCACTGAATAAGAATATGTCTTATGTATTATATCCAGATGTGATCCTGTAAAAAAAAAAATAGTATTATTTATCTTAATATTTTTAGATGCATACATTTCCATTAACACTTACTCTGCAGGAATGCAGGACAAGTTTAGCTACATCAATAGCTTTATCTGCACAACCACCCTTTCCTCCACAGAATGGCCGTTGAATAGGATACCATGATCCGCAGCCTTGCTTTCATTGATGCTTTTAATTTAGAAACTAATGAAATCCAGGGGAGTTTGCTCCCTCCCTCTGGGCTGTTACATACAGTAACCATATCCTTTCCATTTCCTGGAGGGTCTCTATCCCCCTGGGTGCCTGCAATTGAAGAGGAATTTGATATGTATGGAAGGTTTATCCTCTCCAATCCTACCATCTAGTGACACCCTGCAATACCCCTATAAGGGAAGGGGGTAGGGGATGGATAAGGGCGAGGGGGTGTTAAAGGCCCCAGACAGATGTATTAAAGGTACAAGGTTCCAATCATCAGGATTCCTTCACTTAGTTGTTTTTTAGTTGGAGGGAGGGAGGGATTAGATTAGGTGAGGGACAGACCCTTCCTACCCCCAGTCAATGTAGAGCTAGGGCTGCTGCAGGACAGAGTAGGAGGGAACTTACTTGCACAGATTGGGCTTTGCCAGAGAAGCTGCTCCCATTATCTTCAGCGGGCTGTGAAGTAGCGGAGTGCGAGCTTCAAGTAGTGTCCTGCGATCTATTAGGAGGCTTTAAGCTTCGCTGCTCACTAACTTGGTAGCATTTATTGGCTAATCTACTGGGTTCCTCCATCTGCTGATCCAACACAGACATGGAACTAAAGTAACAGGAGTGGACAGAACCTCAGTCGGCACTTTTACTCACCTAGGACTCGTTCGATTACTGTTTGTGCCATCATGAAAGGTAAGGACTGACCAGGGTCTTTTGGACTACGTATCCCACCATCCCCTGCTGCCTCATCTCCAAAAAGCTGAAAGTAACTTTAGCACGTTAGAGGATTTCTTTTAAGCAGTGTTTCTATATAATCTGTGCCTACAGCTAGTGGCCTGTTTACCTCTCCCTGCCTTGGGCCGAGGTTCCATGATACTGTGTGTTTACTGAACATCTGGAAAGGTTTACATGCCAGTAAGTCAGGACTGGGCTGGGGACTGCACTGGGGATGTTTTAACTGGGGATCCACACACTGGAGCTAGAACCAGACTGGGGTCACTCTATATACAGGAGAGACTGCAAGGGATCCAATAGAACGTTGGGAACAGGGGGTCAGTGAGCTAGAAAGGAAAGGAGATGGTGGTTATCTGATTGGAGAACTAGAAGGATTGGTAGCTGAATGATAACATAGATTGGATCAGATTTATCCAGATCCCAGGATTTAGATAGGTAGAAAGGCTGAGATAAACAGACAAATGATTTATAGATAGATATACATATATAATAATAGACATATATACATGTATAATAATAGATATATATACATATATTATAATATTAAAGATTATAAATATATATATATATGTAATTATAGATTGATATACATATATAATAATATTATAGATTATAACTATATATATAATTATACATAGATATACATATATAATATTATAGATTATAATTATATATATAATTATAGATAGATATACATATATAATAATATTATAGATTATTATTATATATATAATTATAGATAGATATACATATGTAATAATAAACATAATAAAGATGGGTAGGCAGGCAGACAGAAAAAAGACAGGTAATAGAAAGATTTTAATGAAATCAGTTGGTTTCCTGCTGACTTGTCTCCTCAGCAATATACAATGTGAAATCAAATCTCTCCACATCTAAATTAATCTAAAGTAACATTAGGTAATTGTCAGCCAAATAACATCCAACCATCTAATTCGCCAGACAAGATATGTGTGTTGGCTCCCATTTTTGTTGTTTAGAGATCTGCCCTATTTGATCGTTAAACTACACTGGGGAGCCATGGAGGGTGGTATGGTAGATGGTACCCTCGCTGTTGAACACAACAGGCTGCTTGGGTAATGCCTTGTGTTTTTCCTTATAATCGTCAGTAGCGTACTAATTATAAGGATATTATTTACATGAAGCACCATTACATAAAATAATATGTAGATATAGGTTTATAAAACCTGCATGGAAATAGGGAAGGAGAATCCCATTCTTTTACCGAAAGTTAACAAATACTTGTCCCTTAACTTTAGTTTTGAAAGTAATCCTAGACATTGTTATTTATTTTGATGAATTGTGGAACACAGTTTTTGTGTTACCAAAATACCAGTAAATTCATACTGTACATGTTTGCCGAACATAATATTGAGCTTTCTGGAGTAATAACACATGATTCTTACCTTAAACAATTTCCGCCCAATGGGAACAAGGCATTGGCAGAAGCTTCTTGAAAACCACCTGTATTGAAATCTGGACAGCAGCTAGGAAAGCATAAATATGCACCCTATAGTAGGGAACCATTAACAATGTTCTCTTACTGTGGTACAGTATTCCTTTCACTTATTATAAGTTGTTGTCGACCATGTCTCTACTATGTTGAAAATGAAACATTGCAGCAGGTTCACTTTTCCATATATTTGACTTGTACTGGTCCTAGAGCCCTACCAGATACAGGTACAACAAATTCTGCAAACAGCTCTAGACATATATTTTGATCCTGTTATAAGGATAGCTTACTGGATATTACTCTTGGTAAACCTATGATATGTGTGTCTTCAGTAAGGTCCAAAAGAATGCAATTAGCTGGTCCAAATTACCCTGAGTCTGAAATTCAGCACTTTCTCCTCATTGTAGGGACATCTCATTTGGAGAAAAACGGATCTGCTGCTGGCCAGGAATGAGGTGGGAGTTGGAACTGTAGGTGTCCCACCTGTTATTACAGCTCTGTAGAGATTAGCAGGGATCATCCAATACCAGGCCCCCTACAGAAGTAACCCTGCTGCTCCCCACATGCACATTTCACTACAATACAGAGAAATATACCTGTTCCCCGTGAAATAACTAGGAATCACTGAGCCCCCCAGCAAAACTATGATGGGACCCCTATCCACAGTGGTTTTCTGGGAGGAGGCTATATCTGTCAAAGGAAAAATAAGAAGATGGGGCACCTCTGTGGTTACTCTTCCTGCTCCCCTGGAACCACTGCTGTTCCCTACACCATCCTACTCTGCACACGTACATTTATATGCTTTGATGAGGTGCCAAACATGCATGTACAGGAATGCTCAAGCTCAAGTTTTTCCTATCCATTAAAGTGCATGTGCAGCTCATTGGCTGCTAACAAATTAACATTCAGCTTTTTTTGTGGTGGGAAAATAAAATTAAAAAAAAAATGCTGTAATAACTGTAGCTTATGAGATTCAATTTTGCGTCAATAACAGCATGAATGATGATGATGAACTGATACCCTAATTCAAATGGTTTTCTTGATGCAGTTGAGAAGGACAATCTTTATTGGACTGAGGTTTGCTACCAGAGAACGCTTTCAAGGTTCATGGGGATAAACAAATGGCGAATGAGCAAGTTTGTCTCAGTCTGAACCTATTGGTAAACCTCTGTCCTTCAATATCATTAAAGCTGGGAACACACTTAACAATCCTAAGTCCCCACGGACCGTTCTACTCTTCCGACCAGTTGGCCAGGACTAAGGACTGTCGGTTGAGGCAAAGTAGGTGCGTCTGACAGCTTGCTGTGACAGATCGTGTGGTCCTTAGAGGACAGCACAAACAGTCGTGGTTTTCCGACGCGTCCGATCATTCGTTCGTCTGATTTGAGTGCTGCGTCCAGCTGAATAAACCATCCAATATTTTGGCCTGACCAACCGATACACTGTAATGTCCGTTGCTTGGACCAAATTATTGGATGGTGTGTACACTGCTTTAGGAAGGGCATTTAAGGCCAAAGAAATAAGTTACTAGAAGTCATTTGAATAACAGTCAATGATCAGTCAGCATCAGCTTCCTTAACTCTGGTGCGCTAATTTTAGTTTGTATGGGCTGCATATGGGGCCATGTATGCGGTTACCATGCGAATGTAACCACATGTGTATGGCCATCTTTATTCTAAATTACCTCTTTAAATTTTAACATTTTTCTTTTATTAACAAGTGAATGTGGGCCTATTGGGTATTTCATCGTTATCTTGGTTTCATGGGGCTACCATGACTAGAACATGCTCAAATATTGGTTTTAGACATGGAAAAAACATTTTGGTATGACGATATTGATTATTTGAAATGAAAGATGCTGCTAATGCTCAAAACAGGGAGGGGTAGTGTGCGCTGCTCATGTATTAATAGTCACATGCAAATGCTGCACAATTTTCTCAGCTGGTTTACATCTTACAGGTACCTGAGCAGACACATCGCACTTGCCAATAAACTTCTCAGTAGAGCTTTTGATGATGATGCTTTTTTAGACCTCGGCATAAGTGAAATAGGAGCTAACTAAACAAATGTTGGTTTAACTTTTAAATTCCATGTTTGCATACCTTTTGGCAGCAGTTAAAGAACGGTTAAGTCAAAATATATATTTTTTAAAATGTATTATGTCCCAACCTAGTAATGCTAGTTCCTATCTTTTAAATAAACGGAGAATGAAATAGGTGGGAAATACTGCAGAGGGACTGCTGGTGCCAGGAACTGCCCCTGTGCTTCATCCCAGTGTATTTGAGAGCATGCTCCTGGGCTCATATTATGGCTTGCTGTGACTGGGAGGAGGGTCAGTGGCCATAGACATATCAATGTTATCAGCCGATATTATCGCTGCGTGTATGCATCTTAAGAAGGATCATTTGAACTCTAGCCAATAACACATACCAATTACCAGAAAGTACGGTACATAAAATAACAAAACACATACATTATGATCATATGATGAAAAAGAAATGGAAATATGTTTTCTTTGGTCTACAATAGAATATATCTTTCATTAATGTGCCAAACAGCTGTTGGAATGCCACTTGTAGCATTCTGATGGTCAAATGTGCACAGTTCTTCAGAAAGTCGATCAATCATGGGGTATTGTGAGGTATGGTTTTATTCTATCTTTTAAAGGATATGTAAACTTAATCTAGCTAACTTAAACTTATGTAGGTAGGTTCAAGCTAAACCAAAAAAAAAAAAAAAAAAAGGATACACTGGGAAACTTGTTTTTTTTTTTAAATTGCCCATTATTGGAAACTATAATGTAGGGATAACATTGTCATTGGCTATCTCAACTTGATATATGTGGTACTGCCACTTCCACTTCAAATATATTTATCATAGAGCAAAGAGCGGTTTTCATGGCGTTTGCCTCAATCAAACTTTTATTTGGAGACTTCAGCGTGACATGAATGTGCTGTAGATTTTATAATGGCAATATGAATATTGCTGGTGTTTTAATAAGACACCTGGCCGCAAGATGGAGCTGGTGCTGAAGTTGGTTTGTAATGATGATGTTACAAATTGTATCATCTGGGAAGAGGGGAAGTAGCACCTGAAAAGGAAAAGTTGTATCGGAAACATGCTCTAGTGTTTAAGTTCTTCATCCTGGGTACATAGTAACATAGTGATTGAGGTTGAATAAAGACATACGTCCATCAAGTCCAACCTTTACACCCTCCTTTTTAACCCTACCTAACTGTTCATCCAGAGGACGGCAAAAACCCCGGGCTAAAAAGGGGGGGGGGTCCTTCTTGACTCCATGGATCAACCAGAATTACCAGTAATTCTCAATCTTTTTTAGTTTTAGAAATTTATCTAGCCCACTTTTAAAGCTATTCAATGAACTTGCTATTACCACATTTGCTGGAAGACAGTTCCACAGTCTCACCGTTCTCACTGTAAAGAAATCTTTCCTAACCTGAACATGTAACTTCTTTTCTTCCAATCTGGATGTCCAGAAGTCACAGAAAAGTATTTTTCCACTAGCTGGTAGCTGCCTTGGGTGTAATCCTCCAGTGTTCTTCCCCAGAACATCAGAAGCAGAAAAAGAAGAAAGGTGCAGAGGTACCCAACAGGACCCATCACTAGATAAGAAACAGTGTTCTAGATAAAACTGGACTAAGCTCTTTTAAGATCCAAGAATGTTTTTCATCTGGTCATGGGGCTTTATTGATATTAACTTTGTCTAACTGTAGCAATGCAATGTTTAGTTCTTTAAAAGTTGATTGAAGGGATAATTTTGGCTAAAGAAACATAATGAATTTAAATATGTGTAGCTACACATTAAAAATTAAATGCTAAATTCATTTCAGTTCCATATGTAATGTCACATAGAAAATTGGGAGAGCTTGAATAGTGCTTTGTATACAGAAAACTTCAGCAGCCCTAAATCAGGGATGTTGAGTTCCTGGTCATTTCAGACGTTTACATTTTGCATGGTAATGTCACAACCTTCAATGAGAGGGGCTAGATGAATAGGGGAGAAGGAAACAGAAACCTATGATCACGTAGATTCTGGTCCTGCAGAGTAAAAACCATCATACACAACAGTGATGTTACGACCATCAGTGGCACCAGCTGCCACTCAAACTAATACAGGCACATAAAGTCAGAGGAGGCCTGAAACTTTAGTACACGGGTAGTGAGGATGAACAGAAATATCTCAATTCAGGAATATTTTGGGGTCCTGATGTGTGTATCAATTTGAGTGTGGGGGATGGAATAGATTTTTATAACATTTACATGTGAGGGTAAAAGCATATATGTAAACTGCAGAGCTTCATAGCAATAATGAAGCAGTAAGTAAGTCTGCAGTAAGTGTTAGAGATGATTGGAAATAAGTTTGCATCAGTAGCACTTTTTACCTTTCCATCACCTCAGGCAAACAGCCTTTGTTGCACCTTCTCTCCCCACTTATGTGATGCGTACATGGGAGTGTGCCTTTCTGGTTGGCTAATCACAAAATGTATTCTATTAGTTGTTGTGCTGCAAAAGGAACACAGAGAAGTGTTTGTGCATACTTTTGTGCATATGTTAATAAAACATTCAGGGCTGCCATCATACATTTTTGTCCCCTGAATCCATAGTTGTTTAGGCCCCAGACAAGTGAGAAACTCATGTAACCACCCCTGATTGGAGAGCAGCATGTATCTTTAGTTTAAAGCAATTCCCAAAATACAGTTTAATATTCTGCTATTGCAGCATCCAACAAGTGGAAGCCAGTAAAATTCTTGAAATGAGTAAACAACCCAAGCACATGTGTTTCTCCTTCTTTTTCTCCCTAGGGAGTTACAAAATAGTTACATCATTTGATAGTTCAAGAACACAAATAATTGTTTCCATTGTTGAATTTCTTCATAATTTTGTAAGTAGCATATCTGTGTATGCCTTTACTTTTTATAGAGTTGCTAGTATAAAGACTAAAGGGCCATATGTATAAATTCGTATGGGCTATGATTTCATCCTAACACTGAAGTTGAGACAAAATTACTGGTTCAACAACTACTGCAGAAACATTTTTTCAATAACAAAATTATGTCACCAAAATAAATCAACATATTGGTGGAGTAGAACTCAACAGGGCTCTGTATTTTAAATGTTGTTTGCCTTCTGACCTCTGCCTTATTGACCTCCATGATATATCTGTTGTATTCAATTAGATAAACTGGACTTGAAGTTTAGTTCTTGAAGACGTTTCACTAGTCATCCGACTGGCTTTCTCAATTCAGAATGACTTGTACAAGAATCTGTGGCAATTATGTACAATGGAAAATCCCAATTAAGGGCGTGATTGGATAATGGCTAAGAGGTGTTATAGGAGTAAGGTGTCAAAACAGCATTGTACATGGCAGACAGTGTCGAAACCCCCACCACCACCACCACCACCTCTATTCAGGCTTGGTTTCTTTATTTTAACATAAATGGTCTCCTTTACACCTATCAGTCATGTTCCTTTGCCAATACAATATGTTAGTGAAACGTCTTCAAGAACTAAACTTCAAGTCCAGTTGATCTAATTGAATACAACAGATATACCATGACCTGGATGAATGAGAACCTTCACAAGCTGACCTCCATGATATTCTCATACTTTGGAACTATCCCAGCTTTAGCAGGACAGTCCTGTTTCTTGGGCTCTGTCAAGTCCAATGTCCCCCAGTCCTGAAATGGGTGGAGCTTGTTTGCCTTGGGAGGTTTCGGCTGGACTTGGTTGAGTTTGAGTGAAGCAATTTTCAGGCTACAGCAATGTCCCATCTGCCAGTCACTTAACATTGGTCAATATCTATTTTTCTTGTTTGAGCATTAACTGTCTAGGCTGTGATCTGTTTATTGATTTGGCCACCTGCTTCTTCACTTTGTTCTGTCTCATCACCAGTTGATGCTGTCTCAGTTGTGAGCTGCATTACATGCATTTCCTTTCTCTACATCATGACACCAAAGCAACCCAACAACATTATGTAGACAGCATTGTGTCTGTCTAGTGTATGCCTATCAGAACTAACCACTGTTCAAACCAATTTCATTTAGACAACAATGTGTGGGGTTGCTTGATATTGCTGAATTTAGTTTTGGAGATCAGACAGGTTCTGTTAAGCAACCCTTGCAATTTTTGCAGATACATACATTACCCGGGTTGGAATTAATTTTTTACAAACTAACAATAAAATATCAGAACAGAGGTAGATTATGACCAAATAGGACTAATGTTTTCTTGTTCAAGGCCTAGGTTGCCTTCTGGATAATCTAGACCATAGTGCAGAGAGAATCATCTTATCCTAAGATATATATTCTCAAATATGATAGGGAAAAACATAACATGGGAAATCTGTTGTATTCAATTAGATCAACTGGACTTGAAATGTAGTTCTTGAAGACGTTTCGCTATTCATCCGACTGGCTTTCTCAATTCAGAATGACTTGTACAAGAACCTGTGGCAATTATGTACCCTGGAAAATCCCAATTAGCATATCACAGCCAGTGTTAAGGGTGTGATTAGATAGTGGCTAAGAGGTGTTATAGAACGCCCAGAGTAAGGTGTTAAAACAGCATTGTACATGGCAACAGTTGGTGTCGCACCCCCCACCTCTATTTAGGCTTGGTTTCTTTATTTTCACATAAATGGCCTCCTTAACACCTCTCTTGAACCAGTCACGTTCCTTCGCCAGTATGTTAACATACATCTTCAAAGGTATGTCCTTTATCCTTAAGATGCAGATACACGGCTGAGTCCTGACCCGAGGAATTGGCTCTTCTGTGCTGGGCCATACGTTGATGCAGTTTGCTGTTGGTCTCCCCCACATACAAATCAGAGCATTCTTCACGTGCACTGCACTGCATATATGATGTCGCTTTTTTTTGTTTCGGTATTGGGTCTTTCGGATGTACCAATTGCTGCCTCATGTGTGTTGTTTGGTTTAAAGCAGACAGGGATCACGATGTTTTTTGAAAATTCTTCTTAATTTCTCGAGACCCCTGCTACATATGGGATGACCATGTTCTTCCTCCTGTCTTGCTTTTCCCCTTCACTGTTGGTATTCGTGTTCTTTTCTTTCCTTCTACTTCTTTTGACAAAGAAACACAGGCGCTTAATACCTTTAAGGGCATAGCACCCAGCCACTGGTTCAGATATGTTGATGACACCTGGGTTAAAATCCACCAGAAGGAAGTACAGCTTTCACAGAACACATTAATGCGGTGGACCAAAACATTAAATTCACAAGGGAAGAGGTACAAAACAACAAACTGCTTTCTTGGACTGCTTGGTAGAAGTTAAGGAAAATGGTAAACTGGAAGTAGAGGTTTACAGAAAACCAACACACACAGATCAGTATTTGATGTTTGACTCCCCACCCTTTAGATCACAAGCTGGGGGTCATCAGAACCCTGCAAACACGAGCCGAGAACATCCCCACTACACAGAGGCGAAGGCTAAAGAAATGAAACATCTCAGAGGGGCCCTTAAAACTTGGTTATCCAGACTGGGCCTTTGTCAAAGAAGTAGAAGGAAGAAAAGAACACGAATACCAACAGTGAAGGGAAAAACAAGACAGAGGAAGAACTGGTCATCCCATATGTAGCAGGGGTCTCCGAGAAATTAAGAAGAATTTTCAAAAAACATCGTATCCCTGTCTGCTTTAAACCAAACAACACACTGAGCAGCAATTGGTACATCCAAAGACCCAATCCCGAAACACAAAAAAGCGACATCATATATGCAGTGCAGTGCAGTGAAGAATGCTCTGATTTGGTATGTGGGGGAGACCAAACAGCAACTGCATCAACGTATGGCCCAGCACAGAAGAGCCAATTCCTCGGGTCAGGACCAGCCGTGTATCTTGCTCTAAGGATAAAGGACATACCTTTGAAGATTGTAATGTTAACATACTTGGCGAAGGAACGTGACTGGTTCAAGAATGTTGTAGGAGGCCATTTATGTGAAAATAAAGAAACCAAGCCTAAATAGAGGTGGGGGTGTTCGACACCAACTGTCTGCCATGTACAATGCTGTTTTAACACCTTACTCTGGGCTTCCTATAACACCTCTTAGCCACTTATCCAACACCCTTAACACCTGGCTGTGATATGCTAATTGGGATTTTCCAGGGTAACTATTGCCACAGATCTTGTACAAGTCATTCTGAATGAGAAAGCCAGTCGGATGACTAGCGAAACGTCTTCAAGAACTACATTTCAAGTCCAGTTGATCTAATTGAATACAACAGATATACCATGACCTGGATGAATGAGAACCTTCACAAGCATAACATGGGAAACAAAAACATGTATGTTCCAGATTTTGTGTAAAATTCCTATAGCCACCCAATAAATTGCAAAATTTGTTGTGTTCCTTTCACCATCTATCTCAGCATCTGAACTGTGGAACGATAAGTATTGAACTTTAAGCACCATCATCTAGTGATATACCTTAAGAGGCTTTGATATAAACACTTTTATAGTTACCAAGTTAAGACCGTGGCACTAGTTATATATGTGTCTTTTTAAACAAAATATTGTATTAATGTCAAATTAATGTATGGGTTGTGGCTGGCCAGCCAATGTGAGAACTACCGTATATACTCGAGTATAAACCGACCCGAGTATAAACCGAGGTACCAAATTTCACCTAAAAAATCTAATAAAAGTGGTTGACTCGAGTATAAACCGAGGGTAGAAACTTGGCATTCAAGATGTTTGGAAACTACAACTCCCAGCTAATAAAGCATGCTGGGAGTTGTAGTTTCCAAACACCTTGAATGCCACCCTCACCCTCCCACCCAGTTGAGTTTGCTCCCACCCAGTTCAGTTTGTACCTGTGCATCCAGTAATGTGCCAGCATTGAAGTCAGCACCTCACCCTCCCACCCAGTTCAGTTTTTACCTGTGCATCCAGTAATGTGCCAGCATTGAAGAGTCAGCACCTCACCCTCCCACCCAGTTCAGTTTGTACCTGTGCATCCAGTAATGTGCCAGCATTGAAGAGTCAGCACCTCACCCTTTGCCAGCATTGAAGTCAGCAGCCACGATCAGGTACCGTAAGCATTCCGGCAGCCGCGCGCTCATTCCCTGTACTGTACCGAATAGGTTTCTCATAGGGAGGCAAATACCAGAGTTGATAAATAAGAGCAATAGGCCCAAGTAAGAAGTCTAATTTATAATTATTAAAGGGCATGTCCACCCTTCTTAAAATTTTTTTATATAATATTGCACTTTCTGAACTTAAATCTATAGCGGTTGGGGATGGGGGGACAGGGAGAATATTATGTATAAACGATTTTACGCTAGGGGGAGGGAATCCTAATCAGGAGGGAGAGGGAGGGGAAGGGAAGGGGAGAAGGGCTGCACTGCGCATGCCAAACTTCCCCGGATGGGAGACAGGAGGCAGAGTCCTCTATGGACTCTGCAGTACTCCTGGTGGGCGTTTTTTGGGACTTTAGGGGGGGATAGCAGAAGAACCAGATGGAGCTGGGATGTAAGGTAAGGATTAAACTACACTACACAATGGGGCCAGTAGTGGGGGGGATTATAGATTTGGGGGTGGACATGCCCTTTAAGATAGCTGTTGTGGCCATTTCTAGGTTCCTAGAGTTTTGATCACCAAATAAAAGAACATTATAGAACTTAACTAATTGGGCAGCAAGATATTAGAAAAATTACCTCATAGGTACCCATTCTGTCTGAGTAGCTCACACTGGTAAATAATCTCCTACATACTCTTTGTTTTGCATTTATAGATTGGTTACTGTTCTTTTTTTATTGATAGATTGTTATGTAATATGTTGTGTAAACATGGACATGTAACTAAATATTTTTGATTATCTGTTTATAGCAACAGCAATGTGTGCGCTCTCTATTTACATTTGAATGATGTGGACTGTATAACATAATGTTCCGTTACTAAGGAAACCAGGCATTCCAACTATAATGACAAGCTGGCCAAAGTGTGTTTACCTCAAAAGAGACATATTACAGCGATATGATCATTTTATAATCTAATCCATTGTCTGGAATGTATGTAAGTTTAAGGGAAATTTAATTAAAGTATCAAAGAATAGATGGCAGCAAGTAAAGTGTCTGGGATAACTAAAGCTGGGTACACACAGGACAGATTTTTGAAAAATGACAGACAGAATCTGCGAGAACCTGTCTGTCATTTTTAAAGATCAAGATACACACAGTCCCGAGCATTCTCCTTATACACAGCATAGGAAGAACGCTCTGGACTATGTTTCCCTCGACCGCACTAGACTCCCCTATAGGGAGACTGCCGCGGCCGAGGGAAATTTACAGTCTTTCGGAAGCGAGCGATTGGCCGACCCGAACGTTCGGCGGCCAGCTTTGATTTGGGAATGCGGCCACACACAGGGACGATAAAGCCGAAGAGGATGGATCATGATGGAGGAAGGGAGGGCAGTAAAGCGCTCCACAGCGCATGTCACATTCCTTGTCGAGGTTGAGGAATCACCAAGGACCGGATGGGTCACAGACACCTCCTTCACTTTACTTTCCTGGACTTTGGACAAGCATTGCTAGCTTTAAAATAGGAAAGCCCAGGGCACTAACCTGACATATAAAAACTGTACGTGCTGTAGCTCCTAAACTAAACAATACTGGGGGTAGGAATATTCAATCTGACCTCCCTGTCCCAGTTACTTTTTGTTTTTAAAGAAATCATTTTTAAAGTGGAGTTGTCATTCCTGTGTTTGATTAATTTTTAATCACCAGTCAGTTAGCCAAGTTGATTGAAATGTAAAATCAAGCATAAATCAATCCATGGAAGGCTGGCTAATCACCTCAAAACAATGTGAACATGTTTTTTTTCTGGCTAATAATTTTATTATTAAATAATATTAGGAATCACCTTCCTTCTTCATAACATATCTACATTATCAAGAAAATGTTGTGTGAAAAATTCCCCCACTTTGAAAGGGGTTATGGACTGTAATATATATAAATGTTGTGTAGGGTTTGTTCATAGGGTTTGTACTCACAATCGAGACGATTAGTGTTATAAGGTACATGGGTACATTTATAAAGCATCACTATCGGTAATTATTAAATTATTAAAAAATACTGATACTGGACAGTATTTCAATACTGTATGGTATTGGTCCAATGGTATGATACTGGACAGTATTGAAATACTGACCGATATTGGTCTTTTCAACCACAATGAAAATCATTATTGGTGACTACATAATACACCGTTTCGATTGTAAGTAGTGATCCTGCCTAACTGTTGATCCAGAGGAAGGCAAAAAAAAACCCCACCAAATTTATGAAGGGGAAAAAAATTCCTTCCTGACTCCAAGTGGAGTTTTAAAAACTGATCATTCATTATTTAGTTTAGTGCGCTCTTTAACCTGTGGTAAGACGGAATAGTGTAGACACGTGTGGGAGTGAATTGAAATTTAAAACACACAAATCAGCCAAGTCATGAGCAAAGGAGAAATTTTAGTTTAATTTGGAATGAGTCTGGGAGCATTTGGAAGGAGTTTTACAGAGTGTTGGCAGCTTCCATTTTTTGGGTGAGGCATATTATTAGTTGGACTCTAGTAGCATTTCAAGAAAGCTGTAATTACTGTGTCAAGTATCACCCTTGATAACAGATGTAGGAAAGACATTTTGCTCATGCTTAATATTTGTGATTTAAAGCAGGCATTACCTCTTTAATTACTTCTGGCATTGAAATTCTAACCTCAAACACAGTGCACCAAATAAACATTCCATAGCCCAATAGCAGGAATGCTATTTGGGCTATGGAATGAAATACATAATTCAGGGCAACTATAACCTGCCACCCCCACAATTTGTTATTCTATGAGAGGTAGGAGTATGTATTCATACCCCCCATTCTGATTTCATTAAAAAGTAATTAGTTATAAATAAGTTTTGCTGATTTGATATAAATACTTTTTGTTTCTGTTGAAAAAAAATATATTGTTACATGTCAAGAGTCATGTATATAATGACCCCTAACAATATTTTTAAAGTTTTTCCTCTTATTATCAATGGTTGGATCACAGCTGACATGGGGTTCCACTTGCAAGGTATTTGTACTGGTTATGCAGGTGACTCAGAGTCTGTCCGTACTTTTATTAGACTAACACCCAGCCCAATTACTTTGAGACTGACTTCACACTTGTAACATCTTTGTATTTGAGAGGGCTTCTTTAAATAGACTTTGAGGGGAGGGCGTGGTCTGATGCAGAGGTAAAAGAAAAGGAGGCAAGGGCTGGCTAATACCCCTAAAAAGACTGGAAAACCCTGGAACTCTACACAGGCCGAACCAGAAAACTTTTTCTGCCCGATCCAACTTTAACATGCACTTCTCAAACAGCTTCGCCAGACATTCAATATCAGCCAACCTCCCCGTCCGAGAAACTCTTCTACTTTCGCAGAGATTCCGCAGCCTTACTAGACAACATGGATACTATGACACCTGGAGAGTTTTCAACCCAACGTCCAAATTTACACATTCTACTCTAACCCACAATAGACACACCTAAGACTTGATTATATTTTTGCCTCTCACACTCTACTACCATCAATGGTGGACACCCTAGACAAATCGCCCACATGGTCAGATCATGGCCCAGTGGGCATTGATCTACATTTCCCAACAATATCCCTAAGACAAAGCCACTGGAAACTGAACAAAAGTATCATTAAATATCCTATGCATAGAAAATCCATACAGGAAACGATAAAACAGTATTTTAATGAAAATGACGGAACAGTCTCTTTACAGACAACCCTGTGGGCTGTAATACGAGGCCGCTGTATCCAAGTTTCTACTCAATTAAAAAAAGACTCTATTTTCTACTACCAAAAGTTAACGAAAGAATTACACTAAGCTAAACAAGCTCTTTATTCTAACCATACTAATTAATGACTACGTAAAGTGATATACCTTCGATCAAATCTCAAAGAGCTATTCATGAAAGATGTAGAAAAGCGTATGCGATGGATTAAGCATACCTTTTATGAAAAGAGTAACAAAGCCCATTCCCTACTGGCAAATCGGCTCAAAGACTACACACAGCCACTCCAGCCCAATTTAGAGATGAAGCAGGAATCATACAGAATGATCCACGTACCATAGCCTCATGTTTCAACAAATACTACACAACTGTGTAAAACCTTCCCTCTCTGACCTTACACCTGACTTTACAGCTAATCTTGAAAACTATAGAGAAGTAATCTACCTAAGCTGACCTGTAGATGTAGATACAATCACTTAATAAATCTATTACTGAAGAAGAATTAGACCAGGTAATTAAAAACTTACCAAATGGTAAAACACCTGGCCCAGATAGGTTTTCTAATATTTACTTTAGGTCTTTCCTAGTAGAATTAAGCCCCCACATGGTCAATCTTTTTAATAACATTATGCATGGGGAGCAGGTCCATTCACCCTTTTCTATGTCACACCTGGTTGTACTCCCTAAGCCAAATAAAGACCCCTCAAACTGCACAAGCTTTCGTCCCATAGCCTATTGAACGCTGATTACAAGATTTTGACAAAAATTCTTGCAAATAGATTGGCACACGTTACCCAATATTATTCACAGAGATCAGGTAGGATTTATACTCCATAGACAAGCAGGCGATAACACAAGAAGAGTCTTAGATATAATTGAAATATTGAACAAAAGATCGGAAAGTGTCATCCTTCTCAGCCTGGATGCGGAAAAGGCCTTTGACAGTCTAGGTTGGCCTTTCCTATTTGCAACCTTAAACTACTTAGATATTCAGGGAGAATTTCAGCAAACCCTTCTATCTCTATACTTATTAACAGCAATCCGCTTTCCTTTAACCACTTTTAAATTTTTTAACATAAACGGTACAAGGCAAGGATGTCCACTGTCACCCCTTCTCAATGCTCTATACATTGAACCCCTTGCATGTCATATCTGCAACAATCCAGACATATCTGGAGTTCAGGTTGGAAAACACTCCCCGTCAGCTTACAACCCCAATCATTTATGGAATGGACAGAGGTAAAAATATACACATATAGAGGAACTTACAGACCCAATAACTAACCGTATGTATGAAAATGAAACACTATTACCAAACACTATCTCCTGATCTTTCCCTTCCACGCTTCTCTCCCTTTGAAGAAATAGCCAGAAGAGGTCCACTTCAGAAACATCTGATATCATACCTATACAACATATTGACTACACCACCCAATAACCCACCAGTAGTACATAAATATATGAAGGATTGGGAGACACAGTTTGGAAGAGAAATAGGTAGAGAAAACTGGGCGGACATTTGGAATGCAGCAGCATGATCCTCTAAATGCACAACATACAAAGAGATTGCATATAAAATACTATTCAGGTGATATTATACCCCTGACAAATTACACAAAATATGAAACAATGTCTCGGATAGATCCGGGAGGGGCTGCGGGTGGGAGGGAACACTACTACACGTCCTATGGCAGTGTCTACTAATCCAACCTTTTTGCTCAAAGAATCTTGGGAAAACTGACTTCAGACCCCTTGAACTGGGTCCTAGGTCTCCATTTTTCAAATCTCCCCAGATCAGAGGCATGCCTATACACTCATTTGGTGGTGGCAACCCACTGTCTTATCACTCTCTTTTGAAAAAGCATCAATCCCTCAACAGAAGCGGACCTACTGGCCAGGGTTTCTGAGGTTAGATGTATGGAGTTTCTCACGGCCATGATAAACGATAAAATGGATAGATTTTCTCAGACATGGATATTATGGGATGCATACCTGATACCCCCAAGACCTATAGAAGTATAATAAATCACAGGGTAGTGCCTGGAACGTGTTTATAAATGCTTATGTATAGGGGGTAAAATGGAGGATCTGGTTGAATCCAGGGCTCCCTTATGTCTGGGAGTACTACTCTTCAATAGACGATTGGCGACCAGCAGACTCATCGCTCTAAGTTCTTTTTCAGGCTATATCCCAGTGCATTGACTTCTTCAAAAAACTTATTATACATAATGGAACTGTTTTTATATTTTTGAAAACAATCATATTTTAAGTACTACAATTTATCTCATAAAGGTATATCATAAAAAAGTACTATTCTGATAATATAACAAGTTATCTATGTGCCTTATTTATGTGTGTTCTTATAAGATTAATAAAAATGAAAGTATGAATAGACTTTTAAAACTAACGATTTGATAGGCACTTATTTTATTGATAACATTAACAACATTTTCTTTGCCTTTCAGACGACTTTGCGGAAGAAGACGAGGTGCAGTCATTTGGATACAAGAGGTTTGGTGAGTGTGTATATCCTTACATGAAAATAACCGGAAAGAATTGTTATCATCAATGCTTGACCACTTTTCTCCTGGATCTCGAATGAAAATCAAAGGGAACATATGCTGACCCATACAAAGGTCATCAGTAAATACAGAAATGACAGAGGGCTCCCTGAATGAATATAGAAATCATCCTATTTTGTAGACAGATAGAGTTTCCTTAAATGTGAAGGTTTCATTGTGACTGTTGCAAAGAATAAACTGGTTTGGGACAAGAAATGAGAATAGTCTATCAGCTGATCCAGCTAGAACATAGAGGCGCATATGAAATTGGTGTTTGTTTAAAAATTATATGCAGCTGGAAACATTTGTTGGTCATTCTCTGGCAAAAAAAAACTAAGACCAAACATCCTCTTCAGGGTTCAGCAAAACAGTTATTATTCTTTTCACTTTCTGTTTGGATTAAAGCAGATTTGTGGAAATGGATCACTTGTAAAAATGTGAAGCATTAACAGAATGTAGTCTTGTTTCATTCAAGAAACATTTTCTTTGTAAGTATCTGTGTCGTTTGGCTATAATTTCAAGAACTGGGCAGTATTTTTCCATTATATTATTTTTGTAGCATGAGCAGCTCAGGTATTTCTGATAACCACTGAGGCATTTCATACTAAAAGGACACTTGGGCTAAAACATTTGTGTTGTGTGTTGCCCACGTTTAGCTGAATCACGTGATATTTCATTTGCCTTTATACCTTTATATTACAACTTATCTTTAAAATAAGTGTTATGTTCTACATACAAAAAACTCTCTCTGCGTGTTTAAAGTATTTCAATTTTATCAGATTAGTTGGCATAGTCATCCCACAGTACATAGGTTGTATTAGGGCCCAATGGCCTGAAAAAAATAGCAGTTCTCTACAAATACAAATATACCAAAGAAAATTGCTGCCTAGGCTGAATATAAAGTTGATTTCTGAGAAACAAAACATGGACTGTGCATAACTATAGATTTTAATTTCACAACTTAAACCCAAAATTGGGTTAAGAATTTTTAACTGACACAGGAATTTTTTTGGATTCCATTGGCGATGTCAAAGCTGCACTCATTTATTCCAGGAAAAGAAAGAAAAATATCTAAAATGTCCTACAATTACCTTAGAACATTGAGAATTTGGTATTTTATTTTATAAAAGTGAAAAATACAGCCATTTTTATTTCAGTTGGGAATTTCTCTTTATTAGTCAATGTGTGAGGTTTCTGAAATTTCCAGTGTTACTTGTCCAAGGAATAGTTATTGAGAACAAAACACATGAAACATGTGACATAATCCTTTAAAGAGAATAGAGGTGATCATGCAAATTTTCTAAACAGCCAGCTATGTTCCTTCTTTTGTTATCCGCAGAGAATTAAACTAATTTATACTTTAGAAATCCAAATAGAATTTGTTATACTATGGGGCAATGTGTATAAAAAGTTACTAGTAGCGCTAGTTCCTGTTCTTAATATATAGACGTTACCAATGTACATTCCATCTGGACTTGTCCATCTGTGTTAGCAAAGAACTGAGACTTTTATACAGCACTTTTGTTTGTTTGAATATTTTTGTAATGACCAAAGCAGATGCTTGGAACTGCAGTGATTTCCAACCTTGTGACCATATGACCACCCATTTCAATCCCTGTTACACATCTGTACTTCGTTATACTGGGACTCCTTTTCAGTAGTATGGGGTGGCAATCTGTATCATGCTGTGTGCACAGATAACCTCTTTCCCCCTTGGAATGTTAACTATGTCAGGGCTACAATAAGGAAAATACATGAAATAAATATATGGCATTTGCAGGGGTTATTCAATAAAATTCCTATTGTTAAAAATGGTGCTAATTTTGCCCCAACCAATCAGATGTTAGCTTTCAAATGTTAAAGGGTATTCCCCCTGTCCCCCCAGCCCCAACTGCTCTATTTATTTTATTAGAAAGTTCCCCAAACTTTACTTACCTCCCTCTTCTCCTCCGCCCGCTGCCAGGCCCTCTGCTTACGAGATATGCAAGCAGAGGGGCGGGACCGCAGTCGCGTCTGGTGATTGGCTGAGCGGCAGCCAATCACGGACGCGGCTGCCGGAGTTTAGGGGCAGAGGAAAGAGGGAGGTAAGTAAAGTTTGGGGAACTTTCTAATAAAATAAATATAGCGGTTGGGGCTGGGGGACAGGGGAATAATTTACCTAAAGGGTTTGGTAGGGGGAGGGAATCCTAATCGGGAGGGAGAGGAGGGGGAGGGAGGGGCGAGAAGGGTTGCAGTACGCATGCCAAACTTCTCCCGGAGGCCAGGTAGGAGCCAGAGTCCTATTGGACTCTGCTATCCTCCTGGTGGGCAGTTTTTGGGACTTTGGGGGGGGACTACAGGAGAACCTTATGGAGCTGGGATGTAAGGTAAGGATTAAACTACACTACACAATGGGGGGATTATAGTTTTTGGGGTGGACATACCCTTTAAATAAGATCTGATTGGTTGGGGCAAAATTAGCACCATTTTTAATGATAAGAACTTTTATTGAATCTCCCTGTTAGAATTTTAAATTTATGGGCCAAAAAACATAGAAAATATGTCATGGGTGATGGGTGTTTTGTTTCCCAGATAAAATGTTTTTTTATTGAGCCAACTCAGTTATAATTGCATTCAGTTATAAAGGGGTAACAGGACTTGTAAAGTGAGAATGGAAGTCATTGATGTCCGTGGTATTAGGCTGTTTTCCATTTAATGATTTATTGGTTAAGTTGGGTGTGTTAAAGGACATCTATCAGTTCTCCAGCCTGTCTCCAAGCTTGATATCCTTCCGGTTAGGGCCGGTTCTAACCATTTTGGTGCCCTAAGCACAAAAAGGAGAGCATGTTGGAGAGTAAACCTGGAAGCCAAGACCAAATGTGGTGTAATATATTACTGATTACTCAGCTTCTATTGAACACAGGGTCACTTTCACCTCCCACAAGAGTATAGGTTGAGAATCAAAAATCCAGTGTCCTTAAAATGATTTCTCATTATCATACATTGCACTACTTTTTATGGTCCCTACATTTTGTGATGGATCAAGAAGACAACATGTATACACAAACCTATATATGCTTGATGCTATGATGATCTGAGGTTAAGGCCCCAGAGCATAGTTGGTCAGATATTTAAAAGGAATGTTCACCCTTAAAACAAATAACTGGTCAATTGTCTTCCCCCAATCTCAAAATATATATTTAGCACTTACCAGCATTACTAACCAGATATTTAAGAATAATTATTGTCCCCATCCTGACAGTGTAAGCTAGTCCCTCTGTGACTGCTGACATCACAACTAATGATTGACTTCTGTTTCACCTGCTGCCTTCTCTGCACATGCTCCAGCATATAAAATGCTCTTGGAGCAGAGGGAGGAGGCAGATACCTTTGCCAGAAAAAACAGAACTTATTATTAAATATCTGGTTACAAATGCATGTGATTTATTCAACAATATTTAATTGACCAAATCATTATTTTTTTTCATAAAATAAAACAAATAAACATAAGGAAAACTAAATCAATTTACTACCCTGAGCTCCCCGATCAATATAAATGCATTGGTGGGTGGGAAGTATTATAGTTTCCAGTAATGGGCAATGATATTTCATTTTTAAATACTGTCATGTGCACAGCAAATACTGTCCAAACACATGGCACAACTCCTGTCCTAAACATATGGTCATCTTAACAAGTGTTTTTTAACAAGATAATGCCGAAGTGTGTGTGTGTGGGGGGTTCCTGATTCCAAACTATATGAATTAATTAATACCAGCAATGGTGATTTATTTCCCCAGTCACATGATCACACACATCACATTAGATACTAGTGACAGACAACAACAACACAGCTTTTGCCTTTTTCTTGTCAGTAAAAGTCATGTGATAACAGGGTGATATCACTACCCCAGCTCAATCCAAACTTGCCCCTGGTAGCCAACAAAATATTGGACCCTACTCACTCAACCTA
Source organism: Hymenochirus boettgeri (assembly GCA_019447015.1). Classification (NCBI taxonomy): domain Eukaryota; kingdom Metazoa; phylum Chordata; class Amphibia; order Anura; family Pipidae; genus Hymenochirus; species Hymenochirus boettgeri. Next base: position 201,614,125 of record CM033474.1, on the reverse strand, counting down.
AAAAGTCGAGCTTTATTTCTCCTTTAAGCTATTATTAACATTTATTTATCCTTTAACTATATTTCTTAATATAAGTTATGTTATGTGTGTACCTACATTCAGTTCCTTGCCAGAGGAATCATAACAGTATGTCAGTATGTACGCAACTTATTAACTAGAAGATAATAAATAAAAAACAATTTTGTTTAATTTATCAATGGCCCTTGGCATTAGATCCATATGGCTAAAAATCCCTGTGTTAGTGTTCAACCATCATCAGTTAACTAAGGAATTTGTTAAGTACTCATATACTGTACACGTTTAATAATGGTACCAACAATGTAAAACATATGGCTGGTAGCTCCATGCTGAATAAATGTATAAACAGCATATATCAGTGTTTCTCAGTCAGTACCGGGGCATACTGGTATGTGCCTCAGAATGTGTGTGCCTAAAAATAACATTTTTTATATTATTATTATTATATATTTTGTAACATAATATATAAATAGCCAATATAAGCAATTTGCTATAAAAAGAGTAAGGCCCTCACTTTGTGTGTGTTTTAACTACCTGGGGTTATATTCAAATAATTTTAGAACCTGAAAAGGACCAGATAATAGTCCCTGATAGGTAAAACCTTTAGAATTAAAGGGATGTACTTTATTTTTCGCAAGACACATGACCAAATGCATTATTTTGTGACCCATTGTCAGAGTGAGAGAATGTCAGAGTGGGAAGAGCATATTGTATGGGCAGAGTTTGGGTTGGCTGGGGCAGAGCAAAGCAGGCTGCGGTTGCTAGTATGGTCCTTATAGCTGCTAAAGTTAGGCACCCCTACTGTACACTGTGTTAATACTTTTTACAAGACAGTTACATAAGACTGCAGCACTCCAGCATTAAAAACACAGGTGTAGTGCAACACAGATTCTGAAGTGTGTCATAACAAACTTAATGGTAGAAAAGCAAGCAGTGCCAGGCAGCAACAGCTAGCATGGTATTGTCTTGTATAAAGGGAGGTATGGATTCAAGGGAGGAAAATGTTATTCTCCCTCTTAACAATGCATTAGTAAGGCCGCATTTGGAATATGCAGTGCAATTTTGGAATCCTGTGTACAAAAATGACATCTTTGAAATGGAAAGGATTCAGAGAAGGGCAACTAAATTAATAAGGGGATTGGGGGAGCTTGAATATGAAGAGAGACTGGATAAGTTACAATTATGTACGCTGGAGAAAAGGTGCTTGCGTGGGGATACGATTACTGTGTATAAATACATTAACGGGCCATACAGTAAACTATCTGTAGCATTGTTCACCAATAGAACATGTCAGAGTACACGTGGCCATCCCTTAAGGCTTGAAGAAAAAAGGTTTAGGCTTCAAGTTCGGGTAGGATTTTTCACTGTGAGAATGGTAAAGCTTCCAGTGGACGTTGTTATGGCAGGTTCATTGGACAGTTTTTTTTAAATAAAAAGCTGGATGAGTTTCTGCAAACAAGGAATGTTGCAATTTACTGGTATTGATACATAAAGTAGAGTTGATCCAGGTATATTTCCTATTGCCACTTGGAGTCAGGAAGGAATTTTTTCCCCCATCATAAATTTGGTGGGGGTTTTTTGCCTTCCTCTGGATCAACAGTTAGGCAGGAAATGAGGATATTGCTAGATGGGTTGGACTGAATGGACGCAAGTCTTTATTCAACCTCAAATACTCTACAATACTACTATACTATTGTCTAAAAAGGTTTTATAATCACTATTCAATTTAAAGGGCAACTGTGGTCTCCAAACAAGTGAGGGTTAAATGAAAGCCTGCAGTATTTCATTTATAATGAGCAGACAATCACATCTCTGGCTTCACCCTGTGAGAAATCACACTTCCTGCTTCCAGTTGGTTGAATGACATCACCAGACCTCTGCCCGCCCCTCCGCCCCGTGGGAGAAGCATGCTCAGTAAAGACTTAATGCTGGGGAAATTAGGAAGTACCTGGGGAAAAAATTGACAGTTGAGAAGAGGAGCCTATTAATGCAGGCAGGGGTTGGTCACATGACTAAAAGCTGGTAACATGGCTGAAAACAGAAAGTGTTCAAGAAGGAAGTAATATTGCTGAACCTTTCCAGCAATAACTTCTCACAAATTTTATCTAGAGATGTGATTTAGGTTTTATTTTAAAGGTACAATGGAAGGTTTTTATATAATCCTTACTAGTTTGGAATTATTGGAGACCACAGTTACCCTTTAATAAGCAAAATTGTTTAAAGGCTTTAGTTCTCTTTTAAGTTTTCACTTGTATGAGTTGTATAAGGATAAAATAATTTTAGGAATTAAACCATTTTACTGTTTTGTAAGCGCTTTTCTTATACCATCTGGATATAAAACGGTGAAATGGTTTATTAATATTAATGGGAATCCAAGAGGAAATAAAAATATAAACAGAGTGCTTGCACAATAATACTTTACCTATCTTCATGGTGTTTAATTGCAGTTACAGTATTTGAGGTAATACATCAGAAAATCTTTCTTAATGAGATAAATATATACTGTAGTGTTTGAAAGTTATGGTTCTTACCTGCAATGGTAAAATTCAGTAAAAGACAAATTCTATTGAGCCATTTAGAATACAATGTAATAAAGCCATTGTGTCCTAAAAAGCTTATATATGTTATTTGCTCTATCAAAGTGAGCACTAAAGTCCTGCTAACACTTGCTGCTAAAGCCCTGCTAAAATACATTTAGGCCAAAGTCATATGGGCTCTTGAAAATGGATAATGTTAAGCTATGACATATGTGTTGCTTATTTGCTTCTAGACCAAATAATGTTGCAGAGACATTCAAAATACAATTATCAAATTTTAGGAAGCCAATTATGATCAGTGCAGTGTTGAAATGGCTTTTAAATGCCCACTCTTTTGTCAGGCATCGTGTGGCATCGAGTGTGTATGGGGCTTTCCGCATTTGCTAAGATCCTTCAACTGACATTGTTTTCCTGCCTCATGCCTTTAACTTAGCTTCTAGATGCTATACTAGGCATTGTTGCCTATACCTATATCATGAATGAAGCTTACTACATTTGATATGTCCATGTAAGACACTTTTGGTAACTTTGGCAACCTGGCAACTAGAGGTGGGGATGTTCTCTGTACCCAAGCAAGAATAAAGTAAGAACCAGTCTTTAACTGATCTACACCAAGGAGTCAAGTTAGGGAGCGTTTTGGTTAGAGCTCCCTTTATAGAGAAACTAATGGGTAATTTACATGACAACAAGTAAATTGTACCTTTAATCTATACCTTTTATGCCATGGAAACAGACTCTTAAAGTCAATTACTTCCATATAAACATGTAAATTCCCAATAAGTTATCACCATATCTTTATAGTATCAAGGTCTCTAAACCCACAGTGCTCTATACCCATAGTTCTCTATATCCACAGGGCTTTGTAATAAAGTTGCATTGTATGCTCAGTGGAGACAAATGCTTATTCTAGAGAAATATTATCTCTCTGCACCAGATGAACTTACTCATTTGCTTATTCTACTTTCTCCTTTGTATATTTTTTTTCTCATATTTAGCTACTTTTACCATTAAGCATCATAAGCACCATCAGTTTTTTTGGGCCTCATAGTAGATAGTATAAGTTTGGGACTCTTTGCTGGCCCTAAAATTAATTTCTGCCCACACCCCAAGGAAGTGAGACTTTCAACATGCCCCCCCCTTAAAAAAAAACCCTGATTCTATGATCTATTTAACTTTTATGATGTCTGACCCATGGGACTATATGAGGACAGTGGACCTTGCTAAAAACTTATTTGTGCAATAGCAATCCAGTTTAACTGGTACACTAAAATCACTGCAATGGTGCCTAGTGTACAGCAAAAGGTAATTTCATTTTATCATTGACACTAGAAGGAATTATAATAGTATGAAATATTATATTGTACTTTTAATGCGTTGTCCTCCTGTTTTATTGCAAATTCTATTATTCTTTTGGGCATTCCAGATGAAACTAATGTTTCTTTATATATAAAAATGGGATATTCATACTCTGGACCTTTTGGTATTCTAATTTGAAAATACTACATGAATAGATTATTTTGTCATTGTAGATGCTTAAGACAACTTAATTAATGAACCAATTAACATTTAGGATCTCACGTTTCAGTTTAATATCTGTGAATAAAACTGCTGCCTTCTGCTTTTAGATTTTGCACCCCATGTTTGCCCACATCTGAGGTGCATGCAGCGCACACAGGCACATATACACTTTAAGACATCTGCATTGCGAAACTTACTTGTATCCCGCGAGTGTATTAAATCTGCAGTGTGCTGATCTGTTTCCTGTCCTTGTTATGATTTCTTCTCTGTAACTGAATATCCCTTATAAGAAATAGTGTATGGGAGTTATCATGACTACAGCTGTGTCAGCAGGCCAATAGTTCTTCTTGGCTTCTACTTTCTTCTGTTGCCTTTACATAGCAAGAGTCAGAGAACCCCACTGAGGGTTTTGTTTATTTGCCAGGTTTGCTCTCTTCAGAGTTTGTCTGGAGATCATTCAGCACAAAGCATTTTTTGCAAAAAAAAAAAAAAAAAAAAAAGAAAACAATATAGTAATCTAAAAACCCTAGAAGAAGCAGTAGAAGAAATAGTAAGGTTATGGTAGGCTAGACAAAGCCACAAATATGGAAAACTGAAAACAGACTGAATTTCAAGAAGATCAGATTTCAACAGTCCCAATATGATGAATAAAATAATAATGAGATATAAAGACCCAGAACCAGCACATTTTTCCCACTCCAGTTCAGCTTTCTTGCAGAAAAGAATACCCCACATTAATCTGAGTGGGAACAAATCTTTCCATGAAAATGTTATTATAGGATATTTGTTTCATGCTTTATGGCAGTTAAAGTATTTATCAAAAATAAGGTTGTTGGCTCGTAACTTATTTTGCCATCCATATAAATGTATAACCAAAATTTCCAATTTGATTTTAAAATAGGTATAGAAAATAATGGTGTTACCGGATACAACTAAAGTAGGCCTTCCACGCAAAGATAACACTTGTATGATAAAGGGATAATCCATCTTGTTTGGTAACCACCAATGTTTCATATTGCACATGCTGAAAATTTATTGTTGGGCAAAAAATAATCGTACACCATTGAAATTGTAAAATATAAGGATTATTAGGTTTGCGTTTATGGTCTTCTTAATGCATTTGGTGGAATTGCATGTTGCCTTCATCATTAAGGTGCTTATTCTGGTGGTACAGAGTATAAAGTATTATATGTAGGATGTTTGACTCCCACCACCCTTTAGATCATAAGCTGGGTGTCATCAGAACCCCACAACACAGAGCAGAGAACATCCCCACTAGCACAGATATAAAGGCTAAAGAAATTAAATATCTCAGAGGAGCCCTTAAAACTTGTATATATTCATACTGAGCCTTTGTCAAAAGAGGTAGAAGGAAAGAAAAGAACATAAAAACCAACAGTGAAGGAGGAACTCAAGACTGGAGAAAGAACATGGTCATCCCTTATGTAGCATTGGTCTCCAAGAAATTTAGAAGAATTCTGCTTTAAACCAAAGAAGAAACGGAGGCAGTAACTGGTGCATCCGAAAGACCCAATACGGAAACATAAGAAGAGCATCATCATATATGCAGTGTAGTTAACAGTGCTTTTTTTTGTATGTGGGGGAGACATAAGAGCAGCTGCACCAATGTATAATCCAGCACAGAAGAGTCAATTACTCGGGTCAGGACTCTGTGTACCTGCATCTTAAGAGAAAGGGACATACCTTTGAAGATTGTAATGTCAACATCTTAGCAAAGGAACAGGATTGGTTCAAGAGAATTGTCTAGGAGGCCAATTATGTGAAAAACAAAGAAACCAAGCCTTGATAGAGGTGGGGGGAGGGGTTGGACACCAACTATCTGCCTTACTCTGGGCAGTTTCGATAACACCTCTTAGCCTCAACCTTGCTTTTGTAGGATAATTTGGAATTGCCAGAGTACTTATTGCCGAGAGATTCTTGTACATTCTTGTGAGTATAAGAACTTCAAGTCCAGTTGATCTAAGTGAATTCAACAGATACAACCATGTAACCATGGAGAAGGTATCTGCCTTCACCTTTGGCTCACAGAGCTTTTTATAATCTTGAGCATGTACTGAGGAGGCAGCAGGGGAATCAGCAGTCAATCACTGGTTGTGATTTCAGCAGTCGCAGCATTGATTGACTGCAGGGAAGGGGGAGTCAGCTTATGATGCCACAGGAGCAAGGGGCTGTAAGTAGAGTTCTGGTTCTTTTTTTAGCAATCTAACATAGCGGTTGGGGGTGGGCAGGGGTGCCCTACATTATATCAAAAAACGATTTAGAGGGCGGAGATACATAGTAACATAGTAACATAGTAATTAAGGTTGAATAAAGACATTCGTCCATCAAGTCCAACCTATTCACTTTTTTTTTTTTTTTTTTTTTATTTATTTTTTTTTAACCCTACCTAACAGTTGATCCAGAGGAAGGCAAAAAACCCCAGCTAAAAAAGGGGGGAAAAAATTCCTTCCTGACTCCAAACGGCAATCGGAAAGTATCCCTGGATCAACCAGATCTATATGCATTAATACCAGTAATTCTCAATATTTTTTAGTTTTAGAAACTTATCCAGGCCTTTTTTAAAGTTATTCAATGAACTTGCCATTACCACCTCTGCTGGAAGACAGTTCCACAGTTTCACCGTTCTCACTGTAAAGAAACCTCTCCTAACTTGAAGATGAAACTTCTTTTCTTCCAACCTTAAAGGATGTCCACGAGTCCTCTGATATGACCTATTAGTGAACAATGCACCAGAGAGTTCACTGTATGGGCCATTAATATATTTGTATAAGGTTATCATGTCCCCACACAACCGCCGCTTCTCCAATGTAAACAGCCCTAACTTGTCTAATCTGCCTGCATATTCAAGCCCCTCCATTCCCCTTATTAATTTAGTTGCCCTTCTCTGAACTGCCTCAATTTCCAAGATGTCCCTTTTGTATATGGGATTCCAAAACTGCACCGCATATTCCAAATGTGGCCTTACCAGTGCCTTGTAAAGAGGGAGAATAATATTTTTCTCTCTTGATTCCATTCCCCTCTTTATACAAGATAATATCTTGCTAGCTCTAGCTGTTGCTACCTGGCATTGTTTGCTACAGCTAAGTCTGTTATCTACCAGAACCCCCAAATCTTTTTCCATTTCAGATGCACTTAACACAGAGTTATTTATGGTGTAGGTGGCACAGGGATTATTAAATCCCAAATGCATCACCTTACATTTATCAACATTGAATCTCATCTGCCATTCTGCTGCCCATTTTGATAATCTATCTAGGTCTGCTTGCAGCACTTGCACATCATTGGAAGTTTCCAAAGCTCTGCATAATTTAGTGTCATCAGCAAACACAGAGACCTTGCTCTCAATGCCCCCTTCTAAGTCATTTATAAACAGATTAAACAGAAGCGGCCCCAGTACAGAACCCTGAGGAACTCCGCTTAGAACTTTAGCCCACATAGATGTAGCTCCATTAACCACCACTCTCTGTTTGCGGTCCAATACATTCGTCCATCAAGTCCAACCTATTCACTTTTTTTTTTTTTTTTTTTATTTATTTTTTTTTAACCCTACCTAACAGTTGATCCAGAGGAAGGCAAAAAACCCCATCTAAAAAAGGGGGGGAAAAATTCCTTCCTGACTCCAAACGGCAATCGGAAAGTATCGCTGGATCAACCAGATCTATATGCATTAATACCAGTAATTCTCAATATTTTTTAGTTTTAGAAACTTATCCAGGCCTTTTTTAAAGTTATTCAATGAACTTGCCATTACCACCTCTGCTGGAAGACAGTTCCACAGTTTCACCGTTCTCACTGTAAAGAAACCTCTCCTAACTTGAAGATGAAACTTCTTTTCTTCCAACCTTAAAGGATGTCCACGAGTCCTCTGATATGACCTATTAGTGAACAATGCACCAGAGAGTTCACAGTATGGGCCATTAATATATTTGTACAAGGTTATCATGTCCCCACGCAAGCGCCGCTTCTCCAATGTAAACAGCCCTAACTTGTCTAATCTGCCTGCATATTCAAGCCCCTCCATTCCCCTTATTAATTTAGTTGCCCTTCTCTGAACTGCCTCAATTTCCAAGATGTCCCTTTTGTATATGGGATTCCAAAACTGCACCGCATATTCCAAATGTGGCCTTACCAGTGCCTTGTAAAGAGGGAGAATAATATTTTTCTCTCTTGATTCCATTCCCCTCTTTATACAAGACAATATCTTGCTAGCTATAGCTGTTGCTACCTGGCATTGTTTGCTACAGCTAAGTCTGTTATCTACCAGAACCCCCCAAATCTTTTTCCATTTCAGATGCACTTAACACAGAGTTATTTATGGTGTAGGTGGCACAGGGATTATTAAATCCCAAATGCATCACCTTACATTTATCAACATTGAATCTCATCTGCCATTCTGCTGCCCATTTTGATAATCTATCTAGGTCTGCTTGCAGCACTTGCACATCATTGGAAGTTTCCAAAGCTCTGCATAATTTAGTGTCATCAGCAAACACAGAGACCTTGCTCTCAATGCCCCCTTCTAAGTCATTTATAAACAGATTAAACAGAAGCGGCCCCAGTACAGAACCCTGAGGAACTCCGCTTAGAACTTTAGCCCACATAGATGTAGCTCCATTAACCACCACTCTCTGTTTGCGGTCCAATAACCAGTTCTCTATCCATGAACAAATGTTTTCTTCAAGGCCAACAGTCCTCAGTTTATACATTAGTCGCCAGCCCCTTCATGATTATTGGGCAAGATGTTAACACAATATTTTTGAGTAGGGCTTGACTGATGGGCAGTTCATTGTCAGTGGTAATTGCCATCAAGCAAGCAAGGGTAATACAGATCAATCACATAGAAAAAAATCTCAACAAATAAACCCAGCAAGGCAATCCCACAAGAACACAAGCAGCTGGATTGTATTAGCATCTTCCAAAGTTTGATTTGCTGCTTTTGTTAAAGCTAAAACAAGTGAAAGGTTAAGCCTGGTTACTGATTTGTATTGTTGCACATGACTTTCCGGCACTTAAACACATTGCCAAACACTTTCCCGTAAGTAGAGGTAACCTAATGTGCCCTTGAATCATGTGTTTCTGCAAAATGGCGAACATCTTACCAGATCCAAAAAATGTTCGATTTCATTTCCACATTTGTTCTCATTTGGGAGAGGATCGTGTTTTACACCCACATGCAGCTTGAGTCATAATGTGTTTGCCTCATTCCAGCTTTTTACTTCATGTTCAGTACAATGTTCATATTGAATGCAATATATATTTTCTAAGTAGTACTAAATATAAAAAGTAAGGCTTAACCCACCGTGTGACTTTACATAGCATGGTGCCCACAGTGCGATTGGCACACAGCATAGTGCCCACAATGTGACTGGCATCTAGCATATTGCCCACAGTGTGACTGATACATATCATAGCGTCCACAGTGTGACTGGTACATATATTGCCTACGGTTGAACTAATACATATTATAGTGCTCACAGTGAGACAGGTACTATTGCCCACAGGGGGACTGATACATATCATACACAATGTCCACTCTGTGACTGGTACTTATAAAAGTTTGCACTTACTCGGCAGGCAGAGGCAAGATCAGGAGCAGCACACAAAGGCAATGGAACTTCGGGGCGCATCTCGTGGCACAAAGCATTCATTTTGCGATCAAAATATGAGAACATTGTGGGACTGTCAAGTAAGTTGACTAGTGTATGGCCAGAATTAGCGTTCTTTTTAGGCAAGTTTGATTGTCCCATAGAGGACAGGGCAAACATGTAAACTAGGGAACATATTCTTCCAAGTCTGCAAACTGTCATTTGAAAGGTTCTGAATAGAGTAAGGCATCAAGCCCAATTGTTAGTGATATAACATCCCACTGAATGGGCCAGGACATCTGGACTATGCATGTGCCAGATCCCCCATACATTCATGTGCCAACACATTTTATTAAAGCGTGAAAGCTATGATAAGTGCCCAGGACAAAGTGATTTCCTTTCATATCCATCTCACATTGGTTTACTAGCTATAGATTAAATAAACATGGTCAGTCATTGTGACTGTCACTGTGTTTTTTATTATTAGCACCATTAAGCCAGGCAATTTTAAATTGTGAATTAAGATTAGAAGATTGTGTCCTGCAGTATTTTTAATGGCTGTGGCATGGCATGTATTTCCTAATAGCTGCAAATCAGTGCAAATGGTCATTGTTAGTGAAGCAAAAAAAAACTGAATAAACAAAAACCAAAGAACAATGTCCTGAACTTACTCAGTTTCACTGTTATTGTTATTTCAGATGAGAATTTAAAGATCCTCATTTTACATTCTTCACATCTTTAGGGATTTTTGAGCCTTAGGGGCATATTTATAAAGGTTCGTTAACTTTTCGCTGCCGTTTTTGCCGACATTAACGAATAAATCGCGTTTAACGCGATTTATAAATGTCCGCCCGAAAACGGCCGCGAAAGGTAACGAAGGTTAACCCTTCGCTGCGATACTTACTGTTACCGCCGCTTATATTATAAAGCGGCGGGTACTGGTTTCGCTCTGCTAGTATCGGCTGTTTTACTTCGCCACCTTGAAGGTGATAGCCTCCACGGCGGGGATGGGCAGGCAACCCGCGGCGGGTGGTCGCACCCGCCCGGGAGAGACAAGCCCACCCCGCCCACAACCCCCGTGGCGGCGGAGACCACCCGCCGTGCTTCCCAGCAGGCCCTCCAACCGCCGCGCACCCCCTCCAAGGGCACCCCCCTTACACGTGCCCTTGCGGCTGACAAGAGCCCTTTGGGGTTAAGGGGTCCCGCAGCTCGAACGGGACCCCCTCCCCGGCCCTATCAGGGCCTTGCGGCACTTACAAGTGCTCTTGCGGCTCTAATAAGAGCCCTTGTGGCTTAGAGGTCCCGCATCTCGAAACAGATTGCTGGAAGTTTTGAAATTGATTGGTTAACAGGGGTCCTGTTTCGAGCTGCGGGACCCCTAAGCCCCAAAGGGCTCTTATTAGAGCCGCAAGGGCACTTGTAAGTGCCGCAAAGGCCCAGATAGGGCCGGGGAGGGGGGTCCCGGTTCTAGCGCGGGACCCTTAAGCCCCAAAGGGCTCTGTCAGAGCCCAAGGGCTTGTAAGTGCCGCAAAGGCCCTACAAGGGCGGGGAGGGGGGTCCCGGTTCGAGCTGCGGGACCCCCTAAGCCCCAAAAGGCCCTTCGTCAGGGCCCCGTGGAGGGTTGCCTCCACCCCCCCCACGGCTCCCTCCCTCTCCCTCCCGGGAGCGGCCGGGGAGGGGAATACTGTAAACTAAAATTCTTTTACAAATAGAAAAATAAAAGCTTTGTACACCATTTTCTTCTCTCCAACATATGTTTTCTACAACTTCAACGTTTTCACTTGGTTGTCACTTCGTTGGATGATTTTTCGATCAATCACAACGTGTTAGTTATGTCCGGCACGTAACTCAAACATATGGCCTTGTTCTATATATGGTAATGTGATTCCCTAGTGATTACAATACCCTTACATTTTACAGGTTATTTGTTGAAATAATATATATTATATTATAAAACAGGGGGCCCAGGGTGGGGTGACTAACGTCACCTAGCCACTAACTGGGTCACATTTATGGCTCCGCCTCTATTTATGTATTTCCTATTTCAGGCCTGCTGTTGGGGCTGTAGTTGTGTGTTTCCCTATATAAACATTGTCCTGAGGTTGATATATCATGTTGTGAGAAAGGTGAAATGTCTTTTTATATCATTTTGTATTTACTCGATCTTTCCTTAGTTAAAATCTCATAGTTCTTACACTTAGCCCGGGACACCTGTGTTCTAAAATATGGTTATTATAGCTATGAAAGCACCTATATTAACTTACAGTAGGGCCTAGCACACGTTATAACTTATAAACATTTTTTATTTGTGGCTGTTTTAAGCTGTAATAATGATTATATATATAATAACTTGGCATTTATTGATGATACTGATGCCTTTCAGTGCTGATGTCCTGGTTTCAAATCCCTCAGCTGCATCTGCTAAGTGTTTTATGTTCTCTCTGTGCTCATGTAGGTATCCTACAGGTAGGGTTTGGCCCCACTATGCACAATCCATTGTGTTAGTTTACAACTAAATAAGGTTGGTAGAAGTTCCTACTAGAAAGAATGCGTTGTTGGATCTGGTGATATCTAATAACCCAGAGCTCATTTTGGAGATGAAGGTAATGGGAAGCTTAGGGAATGGACCTATGCCTTACCTCCTGTTCTTCAATCAATTGTGCAGGAGCCTGGAATGAAGGTGAGTAATAGGTCCTTTACCAACTGGCCTTCAATCAATGAATTAAAGGAATAGTTCACCTTTTCAGCAAACTATTCCTTTAACTGTCCAGAATAAAATGCTGTAGTCATCAAATAACAATAGCTATTGTTTGCGTTCATTATTTAATTACCAGTATTGTTAACATATAATGTGGTTGATCAATTAAAACCAGAAAACATGTGGAAGAGTGCACAAGGACTTGCATATGTCATATAATTTGACTGTGAAATAGTGACAGGTGTGATAAAATAACTACAGTTATGGAATATCCATACATTTGTATGGTTAATAGATAGGATGCAAAGAATAGTTATTAATGGGGCTTCATCAATGGACTAAAGTTCTAAGTGAGGTGCCATAGGGTTCTGTGTTAGGGACACTTCTATTTAATCTATTTATTAATGGTTTGGAAGTGGGTATTGGCAGCAAGGTTTCAGTGTTTCTATGTTTTCTGACGACACAAAACTTTGTCGACCAAAGGATGTGCAGTCGTTGCAGGGGGATCTAGATAGATTGTTACATTGGGCTGCTAAGTGGCAGATGAGATTCAATGTTGATAAATGTAAGGTGATGCATTTTGGACTTAAAAATCCTTGTGCTGCTTATACTATAAATGGCTCTGTGTTAAGTGAATCCCTTTTGGAAAGGGATCTTGGAGTTTTGGTGGATAACAAACTTAAAGGAAGCAAGCAGTGCCAGGCGGTAACAGCCAGAGCCAGCATGGTATTGTCTTGTATAAAGAGAGGTATGGATTCAAGGGAGGAAAATGTTATTCTCCCTCTTTACAAAGCATTGGTAAGGCCTCATTTGGAATATGCAGTGCAATTTTGGAATCCTGTGTACAAAAAGGACATCTTTAAAATGGAAAGGGTTCAGAGAAGGGCAACTAAATTAATAAGGGCATTGGGGGAGCTTGAATATAAAGAGAGATTGGATAAGTTACAATTATGTACGCTGGAGAAAAGACTGTGTATAAATACATTAACAGACTTTACAATAAACTCTCTGGGGCATTGTTCACCAACAGAACATGTCAGAGGACACAAGGACATCCCTTAACACTTGAAGAAAAAAAGGTTTAGGCTTCAAGCTCGGAAAGGGTTTTTCACTGTGAGAACGGTAAAGCTATGGAACTGTCTTCCAGTGGACGTTGTTATGGCCGGTTCATTGGTCAGTTAAAAAAAAAGATGGATGAGTTTCTGCAAACAAGGAATGTTGTAAGTTACTGGTATTGATACATAAAGTAGAGTTGATCCAGGGAAATTTCTGATTGCCACTTGGAGTCAGGAAGGAATTTTTCCCCCCTTCATAAATTGGTGGGTTATTTTTGCCTTCCTCTGGATCAACACTTAGGCAGGAAATGAGGATATTGCTAGATGGGTTGGACTGGATGGACATATGTCTTTATTCAACCCCAAATACTATACTATACTATTTCCAATCTGCTAGTGTACCCTGTTTATAATGGAAAATGTGCAGACTATGCCCCACTATAATTGTTTCAATCCATTTCAATCTGGTCTGTTTTAAAAATACAGTTGATTACGATTTTTGGTACCTTTCTGTCTGGAAAGGTTTAAAGTTACAAAACATTCCCATATGATTTTTCATAACAATTAACTGGATTTGCATGTTATCCACCCTTGCGATCTAAAGCATCTAAAGGACCTTTTTCTCTGGAACTGACTGACTTTTTCCCAACATAAAATAACAACCAATGTAGCCTTCTGTGGTCATCTGCACACTACTGGAATACTGAAGGTCAAGAGATTTGTGACACAAAGCTTGTATTGCCCATTCAAAAATACTGTCTTGTTTCTAAGTGTAAACTACTACAAAGTAGTAACATAGTAATGGAGGTTGAAAAAAAGAAATATGTCCATCTAGTCCAACTTTGATAGACTGCTTGTTAACCCTACCTAACAGTTGATCCAAAGTTTCCCTGGATCAACCAAAACTACAGTATATGTATTAATACCAGTAATTCACAATATTATATAGTAACCCTGTACCAACCAGAACTACAGTATATGTATTAATACCAGTAATTCTCAATATTATATAGTATCTCTGTACCAACCAGAACTATAGTATATGTATTAATACCAGTAATTCACAATATTATATAGTATCTCTGTACCAACCAGAACTACAGTATATGTAATAATACCAGTAATTCACAATATTATATAGTAACCCTGTACCAACCAGAACTATAGTATATGTATTAATACCAGTAATTCACAATATTATATAGTATCTCTGTACCAACCAGAACTACAGTATATGTATTAATACCAGCAATTCTCAATATTATATAGTATCTCTGTACCAACCAGAACTACAGTATATGTATTAATACCAGTAATTCACAATATTATATAGTAACCCTGTACCAACCAGAACTACAGTATATGTATTAATACCAGTAATTCACAATATTATATAGTATCTCTGTACCAATCAGAACTACAGTATATGTATTAATACCAGCAATTCTCAATATTATATAGTATCTCTGTACCAACCAGAACTACAGTATATGTATAATACCAGTAATTCCAATATTATATAGTACCCTGTACCAACCAGAACTACAGTATATGTATTAATACCAGTAATTCACAATATTATATAGTATCTCTGTACCAAACAGAACTACAGTATATGTATTAATACCAATAATTCTCAATATTATATAGTATCTCTGTACCAACCAGAACTACAGAATATGTAATAATACCAGTAATTCTCAATATTATATAGTATCCCTGTACCAACCAGAACTACAGTATATGTATTAATACCAGTAATTCTCAATATTATATAGTATCCCCGTACTAACCAGAACTACAGTATATGAATTAAAGGGACTGTCCACCCCTCTTAAATATTATATATGGTAGATTATATGGTAGATTAGCCCCCAAAACCTAGAGATCGTTTAAGTCTAAAGCTGTAATTCGGCTCCCACACAGAGATATTATACTTACATGCTCCTCGCTCCACTGCCGCTTTCAGGTTCTTCTCCCAGTCTCCACTGTGGCTGCTCTGTTCTTTTTATGTTCCCGAGCAGCCGCAGTAGAGACTGCTCCTGGAATGGCAATCAGTGATTGGCCGTGATGTCACAGTCACGGCCGACACTGACTGCCTTACCCGGAAGTGCAGAGCCGCGGCGGTGGAGCGAGGAGCAGCATGTAAGTATAATAGCTCCATGTGGGAGCCGATTTACAGCTTTAGACAAACGATCTCTAGGTTTTGGGGGCTAACCTACCATATATTAATTTTTCAAAAGAGGGGTGGACAGTCCCTTTAATAGCAGTAATTTACAATATTATTTAGTTTTAGAAACTAATCCAGTCCACGTGACCTCTGCTTTGACTTATTGGTGAACAATGCACCAGAGAGTTTATTATATGGCCCATTAATACATTTATATAAAGTGATCCTATTGCAATCACTGTGTCCCACTGGTGCGTTCCTATGAAACCTGCGCTGCAATCCGTTAATCATAGTGCATGCGATGTAAATATTTTGTGCAATCGCTCCAATTGCACAACACGCTCCAATTGCGCACAGCATCACATACAAGCGTGCCGAAAACATGTGCGATATTGTTTGCATTAATGTGTGCACTTGTGTTCCCCTTTCCAGAGCGCTCGTAAGAGATTCAGTGTGGCCTCGGTCTAAGTATTTTACAAATAGATTAGGAAGAATTTTCCCCAGTACAGAAAGAACCCTGAGGTACTCCACTTGGAACACATAGATGTAGCTCTATTGACTATCTCCACTACCAATTCTCTAACCATGTACAAATGTTTTTTTCTAGGCCAACAGACCTCGGTTTGTACTGACTATACTAGACTTGCAGTGCGCCATAATCTATTTTATCTACAGTACTAAGTATCTATTTTGTGTTTGGCCCTTTAATTTTATCTAATGGTCAGAAGTCCAAATGTTCTTCTTCATGGCTGTTTAAACAATGATGAAATCTGGTTTCCTTCTTTCTGTGATTATGTTACATAAATCATTTTTTATTTCTCAGAGAGATACTCTTTATTTCCAAGCCTGCTGTTGGGGCTGTAGTTGTATGTTTCCCTATATAAACATTGTCCTGAGGTTGATATATCATGTTGTGAGAAAGGTGAAATGTCTTTTTATATCTTTTTGTATTTACTCGATGTTTCCTTAGTTAAAGTCATAGTTCTTACACTTTATTCAGTTGTGCCCAGGGATGGCCTTTGATATGGGCGACCTGTGCAGCCGCAAAGGTTGCACTACATGGGGGGCACCAGCCGGAGTCTTAGGTCAAGTTGTGCATTTGTGCCCAACCCCCCCAGTTAAAGGGCATATCCACCCTGAAAATTATCTTTACAAACAAGGTAGGTACCAGCTGCCAACCCCCAACCGACATAATATTTCTTTTAAAATATGCTCAGATCGTTACTTACAGCCCCTTGTCTCCCACGACGTCTCCGATCTGGGGGAAATTGCAAGCAGGGGCTGGACCGACAGGCACGTCTGTGATTGGCTAAAACTCTGCCAATCACAGATGTGGCTGATGTTATTCAAGACGCCGCGGGAGAGAAGGCTCTGTAGGTAGCGATCTAGGCATTTTATTTAAAGAAATATTACGGCGGTTTGGGGTGGGCAGCTGTTACCTGCCTTATGTGAAGAGGGATTCACTCTAGGTGCCAAGGCCACAATGGATGGTGGGATGGAGGGGGGGAGGGCTCCCCTACGCATGCCTCAGACTTAGTTGAGGTTGAGGAAGAAACAGCATGGGGGGTCGGGGGCGTTGGAGGCACCAGTTACAAATCTTGCACAGGGTGCTATAATAATCCTAAGGCTGGGTACACACCAGCCGATATTTTCAGGTGACCGACCCATTCACGGCACTTTTGGTCGGACGAAAATATCAGCTGGTGTGGCGTGGCAGGCCGTGACCGACCTTGATCATTTAATCATTTGCTGCGACCGACGGACATTTGTCCCAGCCGAGTGCTCGCTCGGGACAGATAGTCCTTCAGTGTGTCTAAGGCCGGCCCTGGTAGTGTCCTAGTGCCTAGGACATACAAAATTAAACATCAGACTATGATTAAACATTATTTGCTTACATTAAAGGGCATGTCCACCCTTTTAAAAAACTTTTGCCACCATATAGGGGATACCCTCCCACCCCCAAACACTATATTCACAACTTCAAAATCGCTTCCCTTCTTTACTTACACCTCCTCGATCCAGCGCTGATCTGGTCCGGCTCCCCTGCCTGCCGGAACTGCAAGCAGGGGGCTGGACCGGCAGCTGCGGCCGTGATTGGCTGAGAGGCAGCCAATCACAGCCAAGGCTGCCATTAATGAAAACGGCGCTGGGCCATTAATGAAAACACCGCTGGAACGAGGTGGTGTAAGTAAAGAAGGGAAGCGATTCTGAAGTTATGAATATAGCGATTGGGGGTGGGAGGTTATCCCCTGCATGGTGGCACAAGCTTTTAAATCTACATAACTGCCAGCCACAGAGGGAATGGGGAGGAGGAGGGAGGGAGAGGGGGAAAGGGCTCTACTGAGCATGCCTCATACCTTGATGAGGTAAGCCAAACTACAGGCACAGGATGAGGCACTGACAGCTCCTACCCAGTAGTTTCCTGCACTTTGAAGAGTTATAACAGGAGACCCACAAGGAGCAACTGTTGTAACCATTAGTTCGATAGCAGTGGAGACACTGACTGAAAGGTCTCGATAATAACTGAAAGTCTCGATAATGTATTTTGTGCATTCTCCATGTTTCCAGCCCATGTTGGAAAGGACACTGTTTGATTTTGTGGGGTATCTTTACTAAAATTTGTACCTTTAGATAGAGCAATATCCCACTAATCCAAAACTTTTTTTTCAGATTTTAAATCAGAGCTGTAGACTCTGAGAAATCATCAGAGTCAATAACAGCATTTACAGGGAAAGACCTGTCACTCCAGAAAAAGAAATTATACTATGTGACCCATCCCGGACCTGCCAGCAAACTTTTTTTTTCTCAGCAAAATTTAAGAGAATCAGCAGAGAGAAAAAAAGGGGGAGGGAGGGGGAGGTGTGTAAGCAGATCAGTGTCCATGGTGAGGCTGTGCAGAACTTCTAAGTGTCGCAGACACTAAAAGAAGGCACTGAGTAAGGGAGGTGAGGGGAAATTGGAGCACTCATTAAACATTAATAATTTAATGACAAAGCAAGCACAGATAAATATGTGAGTACTACCATTTTACTTATCTAAAATTGTAGTTTCAGAAAATGTAAAGTTTTTTCAGTATAGTTACCATTTAAGTCATTATCCACTGACAACCCTGAAAAATTCTGTTTCCTACTTTCCTTTTACGCAGTTTTTGCTCAACAACCCAAGCATTAGTATTTTTTTGTAGTGTTAATGTTGTTAATGCTACATACTGGCATGTCATGATCACATAAGTCATCACCAGGGCACAAGATCCTTTTCATAATAGTGTGTACCAGTTCTACAGTTCCTATTAGAGGTACCACTGTTATAGAGGTACCACTTTTTAGTACCACTGTTATAACCCCCAACCAAGTAATCCAACTTGTACTAGATCAAAGCAAATTCCAAATTTGCTGCTGTGACATATTTAAATATTTCACTTAGGCTGGACTGAGCTATTAAAGACATTGATATGCAACAAAAGTTAAATTAAGCATGAGAAGATCAGGGCATTTTAATAGTGTGGTGTGTAGAAACAAAAGTTACCCTTTTCGGGCCCTCAAATATAGTAAAAGCAAAGACAAGCCTGTTTTTAAGAATTAGCATCGTTTTTTTTTTTTTTTTTTTTTTACTTCACAGAGACAACATCTGTAAATAATCAGGCAGAAGACATCTCATAGAATAACACAGAGAAACCTCAAAGCCTATTCAAAGTCTGCTACATTTAAACAAGACTTTAACCCACAGGGAAGCCAACATCAACACAATGCTTCCTGAGAATAAAGGCCAAGAATTGCATTGCAGTGTGCATTATAATGCCTCTCACATTTCTTCTTGATTTTACCTAGTATAAGGAAAGGCACATTATACTAGATATTAGAAGATAGAGTGAATTGTAAATAAAAGGACAACTATAATGTCCTATACTATACTGGAAGGAGATAGGATTGATTATTCCCACATCCCAATATTGTTTTGTTGAGGAGCTACAGCTACAGTTTTAATCTGCCAGGTTATGGCCCGGGGCCATTCTATAGTAAAGATAGTGCTGAAGCATACAGGAAGACTGTCAGAAGCAGTTTTCTTGGTCCTGCTGCTCCTCGTAGAATACCTATCTTGTTTAATTTTTTTGTGTCGTCCGTGCTATAGGTGCCTCACACTGCAAAACCAGAGGCCTACACTACACTGATGATGGCTCAATAAAGCTGAAACAGGTCTGTGGTTGGCTCTCTGGTTTGGCATTTAGCTCGTGGAATGCTGTAAAAACCTTTCATTAGGTAAGGGCTACCATGGAAACATGAAAATTACCCAGAAGTCTCTGTTCCTTATTTGTAAAGTTGTTGAGTTAGAATAGTGACCCTTTAAGCTGGGTACACACATTATGGATAAGGGGCCAAACGGTCATAGGTACCAACTTTTTTTGGTGCTATGTGTAACCTCAAAACATCCATTTCTGTGCTTTTGGCCTGAAAATTTTGCTCACCCACGGTCAGATCCCTGTATTGTAGTAAAGGCAGTCAGACACCGTTATAGGATGTATAGCAGTTCCAATCTCCTAATACATTATATAGTGAGAACGTTTGGGTCATTACAGATTCTGTCATCATTCAATGATTTAAGAGAATGATCTGGCAAATCTGTAATAGATCAATTGTAATTGCCCATAAGGATTTTCCCACACAGCTTTTAAAAATGTTAATTACCTAATTTGTAAAGACCATCTAGGTTCAGTCCTATACTATATATTCTTGCCATCAGGGGCTACAATGGTGATTCCTTTACACACACGTCAGCACTCTTCACCACACTTCTCTCTCTACCTCCCCCATGACACCAACAATAAAAAGTAAGGAGTCGTTTTGGACCTTTAACAAAAAAAACAAATGGTTCTTCCAATGTGTTGCCCTGAAAGTGTCTTTTAGTAGATGGTAAGTCACCATATGTTGTAGTTAGTTTTAGTTTAAATATCCCTGTTATTCTGTCATAGTAACTGTGAGTGACAAAAAGTATTAACCAGTTTTGCTGAAATGTTGTATATAGCTAACAAATTAGACTGTATAATCTGACAGGCTGCTGACCCGGGTCTTGCTATGTGGGAGGGCTGGATTAAGAAATACCCTGGAAGGTTTAATTCCCTTTTGAGCACTGAAATGAACACAACATGTTACCACTAAATGACAGAACTAAAGACTCATTTCAACACCTTTTTCAACAATTTTATTATTTTTAACTGTTCCCATAAACAATGCTGCTTGGCTCCTCCTTCTTTAAAAATGACATATAACATAATATTATATTGTATGGTCTGGCTAATAATATGCTTGTCCCATGCTGAGGAAAACCTCAAAAACTATTACTACGTGGGAGTCCATAATCTTGAGTTTTAAGGTCAGCCTGAGTTTCTATAACCATGGTGTAAAATGTCCATCCATAGAACACATTCTGATAATGTGTAAATCAGACAATTCTGCTGGCAACTTTCTTTTTAATTTAACAATACTGATGTAATCTTTGTTTAGATCCAGTGGTAAATGAATCCTAAATAATATCACCTTCGTTGTCAGAAATGTATTGTCTACAGCATCAAATAAACCCAAGTCCTGGTGTTGTTTTAGGTGGTGCATTCACAGTAATTGAATGGGGACATAGTTACAGTATATCCAATGCAGATGAAGACAAGATTGCACTTAAATTGTGTACTTGTCTTATCCAGAGGTTAGTTCAGATCCTGGGTGATAAAATGTTCTAGGACAATTATATCCTTATACCGGCCACACAGACTTTTTACAGGCTGATTGCTGAATATTTAAATGTCCTCATGGAATTCTATGGACTGATTTAAAGCACTTGGCTTGCAGCCTTATAAGTTTATACAATCATGGAACTCCTTTGTGACTTAATATTATTATATTTTACAATAGGTGGTGAATAATTAATTAAGTATATGTATGTTATAGGGCCCAAATGTGCAATCCATAATGAAAGTTTGATCTAATCCTTGACTAAGACACAAGCAGGATTACATCATGGTTGGCTTCTCTTCAGTCAATTTTATTAGGCTTTGGAGGAGGTGCAAATATCAGCAACAGTAATGTAAAACAATCTAGCCCCCAATTAAGAATCTGGCACTATTCATAGGGAAAAACACCTTTAGGCGCAAGATTTGCACGTATTTTACCCTCATTTTTCAGCAATAGATGAGAAAATATATTCCTACTCCATGCATTAAATGTATTTATACCATTCCAGTGTATCCACAAGTCGAGATGTCAGACATAGCCAACATCAAGTTTGCTTTTTACACAAATATTTTCAATTTATTAGAAATAAAGCTCAAATAGGGCCAAAGCACTGTTCTGTGAGAAGAACTATTTATGTCGTAGTTGTGTGCCCATGTGTTCTGTTGGGGTTTACAATGCGGGTACTTGCTGAATAATTTCTTATAAAAGCAAACGTCATTCCTAAGATTAAATTAGTGGCAGGTTCCTAAGACATGACTGAAGGTCACCCTAGTCCTGTAAATTTCATAGCTATAGATTCCAAAGAAAGATCTGAACATGTGCTTTTAGTTGAATTAATGAGTCATAGGCTGCTATGGAAGTTGTGATAGAAACCAGATGTTTTTATTCTATTTTTCTGAAATTAAAGTTTTCTTTTTCTATTCTTAACTTATCCTTTAAAAACATTTCAGGTAAGTGTATGATGATGTACTGTTAAAGGGCATGTCCACCCCCAAAACTATAATCCCCCCCACTAATGGCCCCACCATGTAGTGTAGTAAAATCCTTACCTTACATCCCAGCTCCATAAGGTTCTCCTGTAGTCCCCCCAGAAAGTCCCAAAAACTGCCCACCAGGAGGATAGCAGAGTCCATATAGGACTCTGCCTCCTACCTGGCTTCCGGGAGAAGTTTGGCATGCGTACTGCAGCCCTTCTCCCCCTCCCTCCCCCTCCCTCTCCCTCCCGTTTTGCTGTCCCTCCCCCTACCATAAAATCCCTTGGCCACATAATAAAATATGTTCCCCCAGCCCCAACCGCATAAAAATAATTTTTAGAAAGAGAGGGAAGGTAAGTAAACATCTGGGCACTTTCTGAAATTATTTTTATAGCAGTTGGGGCTGGGGGGCTGTATTCTATTGTATGCTAAAAGTTTTTATTAAGGGTGGACATGCCCTTTAATTGGAGTATATATACCATATACTAGAAAAAGTGTGCCCATTGGTGCACAGTGGAAATTATGTGTGTGTATGTTTTTCTATGTGTGGATACAGTGGATATAGAATCTTTACACAGGTATATTATTAAACTGTTACTCAGTCAGCAGCATCCAGGGGAACCAAATAGGATAATCCTGCAGGTCTGAGAATTGACCCAGGAAATCCTGACACACTATGTGGTTCAAACTAAACATGCTATGTTTCAGACATCCCACCCTGCCGAATCTGGCTTCTGCACAGGGTGGGGAAAAGGGGGCGTGAGGGAGTGACGTGACATCACCAAAGTAGCGGGGCGGAGTTAGGGGAGGGACGTACTGTGTGACGTAAATTACGTCACATTAGAGGCATGGCTAGGGGCATGACTGGCCAGTGTGATGTAATTTACATCACATAAGAGGGGTGGCCAAAAAAAAGGAGGCGTTCCAGAGGCGGACAGTCTAGTAGGTTCGGGTCGCGGGAGTTTAGGGTGGTCTCGTAGGTGTGCAGGAGACCCCAAAATCAGGGAGACTCCCACGACTCTCAGGAGGGGTGGGATACCTGATGTGTGTACATTTATAGATGCTTATGTTACGACTTGGGAGCACAGGATACTGATTGGTAATACTGATCAGGTTTAAAAAAAGGTTTGGCAATTGGGCCTGGTTGATCTACTGAGTCTGATTGGGGCGTTTCATCAGCAGGTACAAGGACAGGAGGATTTAAATCAATACTATCAGTAGCAGCCTCCATAGATTAAAGAGCATGTCCACCCCCTCATACTAAAGTTTAACCCACTACTGGCCCCACTTAGTAGTTTAAAGGGCATGTCCACCACCAAAACTATAATTGAACCCACTAATGCCCCCCCAGCTCCAAATGGTTCTCCTGTAATGTCCCTCCAAAGTCCCAAAAACTGAGCACCAGGAGCCTGGCAGATTCCATATAGGACTCTGCCTCCTGTCTCTCCTCCAGGAGAATTTTGCCATGCGCACTGCAGACTTCCCCCTCCCTCCCTCTCCCTCCCTCTAGCACAAATCCCCTTTGCTGTAGTGTAGGGCTCCCTCCCCCAACCACTATGGTATATAAATTGTCTTTCCAATAATCTGTCCTCCCAACAGGTGGTTACAGGATCTTATACACAGGATCTTGTGTTGCAGTCAGTCATCACACTGTGTAAGGGATCACACCAAACAAACTTCTATCTACTTTCACTTTCTCTCCTCCTAGCCATAGAGAGCAGGGATGTCTTGTCTCTTATTACTGACTGACACCACCTATAGGCTGGAGGTGGTATATAAGGAGCCTTGGTGTATATGTCCATTACAATACACATCACATCCTGTGTAGGAGACAGAAATTTTTTTGGATTACACTTCCTTTCACATGGAGCAGACACAGGGGTGTGGTTTAAGCTGCCATTTGGCCATTCCATTTTAAAATAGGGATCTCAGCTCTGTAAGTAAGTTTATGTATTTTGTATATTTTGTGTTGTACCTAATATAAGTCAGTGCTATACATTTACTGATTTAAAGGGTATGTCCACCCTTAATTTACATTTTTAGTATATAATAGTAAATGTGCCCCCAGCCCCAACCGCTATAATAATTTTCCCCAGATAGTTACTTACCATGCCTCGCTCCTTCACCGCACTGCCCCTGCCCTCTGCTTGCATGGAAATGCAAGCAGGGGACGGGACCGGCAGACGCGTCTGTGGTTGGCTGAGTTTTTAGGAGATACCAATGAGGTGGGGGGTATAGGTTATAACATATAGGAAAGGTGTATCTGTATGTGTGTATTATCTCACTATTACCATTTAAAGGGCATGTCCACCCCCAAAACTATAATCCCCCCCACTACTGGCCCCAATGTGTAGTGAAATAACATCCCAGCTCCAAGTGGTTCTCCAGTAATCCCCCCCCAAAGTTCAAAAAAGTGGCCACCATAGAATTTTGCCATGCGCAGTGCAGCACTTCTCCCTCTCCCTCTCCCACCCGCTCTCGTCTTCCTTCCCCTAGCGTAAATCCCTTTATGTATATAAGAGTAACCGCTATAATAAAAGTCCTCAGATAGTAACTTACCATGCCTCGCTCCTTCGCTGCACTGAGAAGCCAGCAGCCGCGTCTGTGATTGGCTGCGAGGCAGTGCTGCACTGCGCATGCAATATTTTATGGTGGACACTTTTTTGGACTTTGGGGGGGGATTACTGGAGAACCACTTGGAGCTGGGATGTTAGGTAAGGATTTTATTGCACTACACATTGAGGCCAGTAGTGGGGGGGATTATAGTTTTGGGGGTGGACATGCCCTTTAAATGGTAATAGTGAGAATACACACATACAGATACACCTTTCCTATATGTTATAACCTATACCCCCCACCTCATTGGTATCCCTAAAAACTCAATGCCATCTCCTTTGAAGATATAAATATATTTATATAATATAAGGGATATATATATATATATATATATATATATCAAACGTCCATCGCCTGCACTCCTGCGCTGAATATAAATGCCTGGGTGCTGTACCTGTCTACATGAACATGCAATTTACTCCAATTCAGGGCACTCTCAGGACTTCCCAAATCACCTTAAAAAGTGATAAACTAGGATCAATGCATTTGGGACATTATTGTGGCCGTCTTCAGGATCATCAGTTCAGAGGAAATTGAACTGATGATCCTGAAGACGGCCAAAATAATGGCATTGATCCCGGTTCATACACTTTTTAAGGTGATTTGGAAGTCTGAGAGTGCCCTGAAGTGGTGTAAATTGTATATATATATATATATAAATCAAAGGTCCGCCGCACTCCGTCCAATGGTGTGTGCCTGGGTGCTATCCATCGATCACAAATATTTAAAGGATACGGAGCACTCCAAGGTCTAGGACAACAGTATTTATTAAAGAAAGTAGGTCTGGGAGCCTACGCGTTTAAGCCCCTATGCAGGGCCCTGAGGACGGCCTGCATATGGGCTGAAACGCGTAGGCTCCCAGACCTATTTCTTTAATAAATACTGTTGTCCTAGACCTTGGAGTGCTCCGTATCCTTTAAATATATATAATATATATATATAATATTTTCCAAAAGAGGGGCACTCACAACTTGGTTTAAATTTTCAATATAAGACCCCGGTGCTACCAGTTGGTTAATCAGCATAGCAGAGATATTAGTCCAGTGCACACATGGGATTTTGTGATCAAAAGCAGCCTTATTGGCAATACATAGTAGTGTTGGGCCTTAGTGTTGGGCCTTCTCAAGCCTCGAAACATGTCTACTATGTATTGCCAAAGGCTGCTTTTTTTCACAAAATCCATGTGTGAACTGGACTAATATCTTGATATATATATATATAATATATAATAATATATAATATATATATATATATATATATTACACACACACACAAAGGCACATACAGCAGCGCACTCTTAGGTCTTTCTTTCAGTTCCAATATTTATTATTTAGTGTTTAGACAAACATCGACTCGTTTCGGCAATGTGTAGCCGTCCTCAAGATATGATGTCATAATCAAGTGCTTACCTTTAACAACAGGTTATGACATCATATCTTGAGGACGGCTACACATTGCCGAAACGTGTCGATGTTTGTCTTAAAACTAAAGAAATATTTAGGTGAAAATAAAGAAACCAAGCCTAAATAGAGGTGGGGGGGTTTGACACCAACTATCTGCCATGTACAATGCTGTTTTGACACCCTCTTAGCCACTATGCAATCCCGCCCTTAACACCTGGCTGTGATATGCTAATTGGGATTTTCCAGGGTACATAACTGCCACAGATTCTTGTACAAGTCATTCTGAATTGAGAAAGCCAGTCGGATGACTAGTTAAACGTCTTCAAGAACTAAACTTCAAGTCCAGTTGATCTAATTGAATACAACAGATATATGTGTGTGTATGTTTTGCTTTGTGTGGATATAGTGGATATAGGATCTTTACACAGGTATATTTTAAACTGTTACTGCAGGTCTGAGAGTAGACCCAGGCAATTCTGCCACACTGTGATTGAAACTAAACATGCTAGGTTAATACTTACTAGTATTCACCACGGCAAGTGGTGATGGTATCTCATATACTATAACAGAAGGTACCTCACAGCATCATGTTATTATAATAGCATTGCCCTAATAATCTAACATATAACATAGAAATATAAATTTCTCATTCCCAGTTTACCTAAAGAATTGGATTTATCCTTTATATACTCTTATACATATCTAATTGAAAGCTTAAGAGCAATTTTTAATAACTAATAACTGCTTTTTATTTCAGTATTACAGTAAATCCTTGGAATACCTGCCTGGCTTTACCACTAAGCAAAAGGCTAAGGACTTGCAAGCGAGCACCTTCATCCCAACCATTAATAGTGGCTGCCAATTCAAATTGTTCTAGCCAATCAGTCCACTCCCTATTTACCCCATCAAATGGATCAGATTTAAAAATAGGTTTGGCAATTGGGCCTGGTAGAGCTACAGAGTGTAATTGGGGAATTTCATCTGCAGGTACAAGGACAGGAGGATTTAAATAAATACAGTAGCAGCCTCCATAGCTTAATACAGAGAACAAATATACAAACAAACAGGGAGAATAAATGGTATTACCAGCACCTCTGCCACCAATTTGTACCAGATCACTGCTTTATGAAAGGATTATGGGTAGCATGGCACACAGTGTCTTACTCTGGTGATCTGGCACAAAGCAGACAGTGCACATAAACAGGTTCCCACATAACATGTGCAGTAATCGGGGGTATCCCTGTCTATGGTGCCCCACTTCAAATATTGACCAGGCCTGTATATTGTGTGTCCTTGTAAGTTGGTGTACACTTATCTGTTATCTCAGAGTTTGTATCCAATAAGGTAAATTGTCTGTCCAATAATCTGTCCTTCCAACAGATGGTAACAGGATCTTATACACAGGGTCTTATACACAGGGTCTTACACACAGGGTCTTATACACAGGATCTTGTGTTGCAGTCAATATTACTCCAAAGCACACACCACAATCCACTTTAACTTTCTCTCCTCCTACGTGCCTTGGCTTGCCTTGTGGATACTCCTGCTCTGTATAGAGAGCAGGGATGTCTTGTATTTTATTACTCACTGACACCACCTGCAGGCTGGAAGTGGTATATAAGGAGCCTTGGTGTATATGTCCATTACAATACACATCACATCCTGTGTAGGAGACAGAAACATTTTTTGGATTACACTTCCTTTCACATGGAACACAGGGGTGTGGTTTAAACTGCCATTTGACCATTCCATGTTGAAATAGGGATCTCAGCTCTGTAAGTAAGTTTATGTATTTTGTATATTTTGTGTTGTACCAAATATAAGTCAGTGCTATTCTTTATATACGGTAACAGTGAGATAGTACACACATACATATACACCTTTCCTATATGCAATATCCTATGCCCCCCACCACATTGGTAGCTCATAAAAACTCAATGCAATCTCCTATGGAGATATAAATATATTTATATAATATAAGGGATAAGGGATATAAAGAATTTTGAAGAGACTTTTTGATTCATACATTTATGGCAGTAAAGAAATCACCTGCAAAATATAACTTTATGCATGAAATCCCTATAATGCAAAATGGATACAATTTTTGGCCTGAAATTTCTTTGTTGCACAGCCCTATCCAAAAGGACAATTAGTGGGAAACAAAAATTTCTGAAGTTGCCTTTTATTACAAAAGCCTACTGTGTTTGGAGAATGCTGCATTGTTACCAGTTAAGCATTATTGTTGGAAAAAATCCTTAAAGCCTCCATGTCATGGATGTTTTTCTAGCATGACATACTGCATCTTACAGGAATGACCAGGAATCCCAGGAATGAAATGCAAAACATCTGGGGATGATGAGGATAAGAAAGATAGGCTGGAGAATTCAAGTCTTTTTTCCTGGGTCCTCATCAGACACCCAATTAGCCTTCTGTATGTCTATTTTTAGGGTCTTTGATGAGTCCCATGTGACTGGAGACCCTGAGTGTTTAAACAAAAAATCAAATCAGAACCCTCTGTGCGCGAGCTGTCAACTGGTGCTTAAAAGTCAAATGAAAGAGCTGTAACAGCTATAGCAAATTGCCAGTAGCGGCTGCATAGACGTAGTATGGGAAACCTGTAAAGCTGCTGCTATTCCAGTCTTAATGTTAATCTAACCCATGGTAAATCGTTTAACACAATTTTAAGACTAGAAATCATGCACTGCAACTCTCAGTAAATAGCGCAGGTTATGTTTATTTTTTTTAATGTTTAGAATTCTTGTACTAATCTCATTTCCTGACCCAGATCAGAGACATTTGCATTTCTACAATGTTGACTTTTGTAATTAACCAAGTTTTAAATGTTTTTTTAAATTGGTTGAAAAAAGTACAGAAGTTGCTTTAAGAAGTATTAACTGATTTTTAAAAAAAAACCTTATTAAACATTACATGTTTTGTATCACTGTCTAGTCATTATTTATTCTTTCTTCTATGTTCTTTAAAAGTAGGGGATGCCACACAGTAGTACTGCTTAAACAAAGGGGCATATTTATAAAGGATTGTCTTTTTCGCCAAATAATTAGCGCAGCACATCGCAGCGAAAATAGCGCCATTTGGGGCTTCGTTACGCCTTATTTATAAAAAAGCGAAAAAAACACACTTCGCGGCTGAAAAAGGCGAACGGGCGCGATAAAGAGCGAAAAGTATCGCAGCGAAAACTTAACGCATCTAAGAAGACTGCATTGCGAAAACCATTCAAAACTAGAAAAGCCCACTAGAAAATGATGTCGAGTTCAAAATGGCCACCTCACATTTACCAAGAAGTCAGCCATGTCTTATTTAGTCAATCTTCTTAGAATTTCGCCTTTCTAATACGCGATCACTTTTCCAAGGCATATTCCATTATAATGCGCGGTCGCCTTTCTAATGTGCGTTCGCTTTTCCAAGGCATATTCCATTATAATGCGCGGTCGCCTTTCTAATGTGCGTTCGCTTTTCCAAGGCATATTCCATTATAATGCGCGGTCGCCTTTCTAATGCGCGGTCGCCTTTCTAATGCGCGTTCACCTTTCTAATGCGCGTTCGCCTTTCTAATGCGCGTTCGCCTTTCTAATGCGCGTTCGCCTTTCTAATGTCGCTTTTCTGAAGGCATATTTCATTCTAATGCGCGATCGCCCTTCTAATGCGCGTTCGCTTTTTCAAGGCATATTACCCATTAGAATGCCTTTTCGCTCAAACAATGACTTTTCACCACCTTCAGGGTCGCGCTAATCTTTCGCTCTTTTTAACGCAAAAACCACCTTTCGCTCTTTTATAAATCGCGTTATGCCTTTTCGCTCCCTTTTCGCTAAAATTACCATTGCGAAGTAAGGCGAAAAGGGTTTAGCGATAGCTCGCGGAAACGGTTTCGCCATTCGTTAATGCTACCTTTATAAATAGCGTTAACTGTCTTTTTGGCGAAAACCCATGCGAAAAGTGAATGCGAAAACATTTCGCTACTTTTCGCTCTTTTATAAATATGCCCCAAAGTGTTTATTACAACATGTTTTGATCCACAAACGGATCTTTGTAAAGTGGTGATCAAAACATGTTGGAATGAGCACTTTGTTTAAGCAGTATTACTGTGTGGCATCCCCTTCCTTTATCCTTTACAGTTACTGCTGGGAACAGAGAAGCAGGGAGGAGAGACCTGATAACCACACCTGCCAGCAGGGTTGGATTTCTAACTAGGCACGCGAGGCCCGTGCCTACAGGCAGGGGGAAAATAGAGGCGCGAGTGACTTGGTGAGTTGCAGCTATTTTTCCCTCTAAGCCACCCTTTTCCGATAAGCAAAAACAACCACAATTATCATGTCCGGACCGCTTCTCCTGTATTTGCATTTAGCAGCATGTTCACTGTCCCTCTCGCGTACACGTACGTTTCATACGTGAGAGGGACAGTGAAAATGCTGCTGTATGCAAATACAGGAGAAGCGGTCTGGACTTGATAATTGTGGTTGTTTTTGCTTATCGGAAATGTGGGGCTTAGAGTGAAAAAGTGCTGCAACTCCCAGAGTCACTCGCTCCTCTATTTCCACCCAATACTCCCTCCCTTGCACATTCAGGAGAATCTGTGCACATCAAAACTTATTGGTTCACATGGACTTAAGGTATGTACGACTGTGGGAAAACTGTATTATACCAGTCGCTATTGGCAAACTGTATTTTACCAGTCACTATTGGCAAACTGTATTATACCAGTCACTGTGGACATTAATATATTTATATTTTTAATGAATAGTTAAAAGGGGAGGTTCAGCACAAATACATGTTTTTAAGAAAATGGAAGTATTTTTTTCTGCAGAGGGTGTGGTAATGGGTGTGGCTAGCAGTGGGTGTGGCTAATACTGGGTGGAGCTTAAAGTGGCATACGATCTGTGCCTACAGGCTCCTGAAGCCTAAATCCAGCACTGCCTGCTAGTGTGCTCTTTATACTTTCAAACCCTGGAATGGTCTACAGACCACCTGCCAACAGTGTTGGACTGCAATGTTGGTGCCTTCCAGAAAATCTGGCCTCGTCCTACCACATTTGAAAAGAGCGATCACAAGGCAGCACACTTCACGTGCATTACTGTGCAATTTTGCCAATAATCTGTTATCAGAGTGCATGCAATTCACACAAAAAATGTGGATCGCATGTGCACCGAAAACACATTGCAAAAGTCAATTTTATTTTGCTTATCCTTTTCCCATTTGTTTGTATTTGTCTGTTGAGAATACATTACAAAAATAAAACTATAGTATACATAATATACAAAACATTATAATGTTCTCAACGTATATGTTAGCAGCCAAGCAGCCATCTACTAGTATTCCAGAAAATGGCAACTGTATGTCATCTATTCACTGATCATTTCTGGTACCCTCACAAAACTAAAGATCTGATAAAGCAATGCACCACTTAACCACGTTAAAGCACCACTTAACGTGGCTTTAAGTCTGTAATAGCGGTGGGCATGGCAATGTG
Organism: Hymenochirus boettgeri; assembly: GCA_019447015.1. Classification (NCBI taxonomy): domain Eukaryota; kingdom Metazoa; phylum Chordata; class Amphibia; order Anura; family Pipidae; genus Hymenochirus; species Hymenochirus boettgeri. The sequence continues at coordinate 201,582,325 of CM033474.1, read as the reverse complement.
CAAATAGAGGATCGTGCAACCAATCTACTTGTTCTGCCCTATGAACGGGTCATTTTAGATCTACAGTTACTTAAATTCGGTCAGGATCAGGGGTCAGTTCTGACAGGCTCTGCTATCACATAGTAAACTATTGTCCAACACAGGGTTTTATAAATTATGGTCAGTCCCTTTAAGTGCGAAATACTAGTCCCATACTTAAAGGGTATGTCCACCTGTAAAACTAATTTTTAATATGCTGTTCCCCCATGTCCCCCAGCCCCAACCGCATACATTTTTTTTTCAGAAAGCCCCCCAAACTCTTACTTACCTCCCCTCGTTCCTCCGCCGCACTGCCGGCCCTCTGCTTGTGAGAATGCAAGCAGAGGGGTGGGACCGGCATTCGCGTCTGTGATTGGCTGAGCGGCAGCCAATCACGGACGCGGCTGCCGGTCATTCAGTGCAGCGGAGGAAAGAGGAGAGGTAAGTAAGAGTTTGGGGAGCTTTTTGAGAAAAAAAATATGCGGTTGGGGCTGGGGGACATGGGGGAGCAGCATATTAAGGGGGATTTGTGCTAGGGGGAGGGATAGTAGAACGGGAGGGAGAGGGAGGGGGAGGGAGGGGGGAGAAGGGCTTCAGTACGCATGGCAAATATCTACCGGAGGCAAGATAGCAGGCAGAGCCCTGCTATCCTCCTGGTGGTTAGTTTTGGGACTACAGGAGAACCCTATGGAGCTGGGATGTGAGGTAAGGATTAAACTACACTACATGGTGGGGCCAGTAGTTGGGGGGATTATAGTTTTGGGGGTGGACATGCCCTTTAAGTGTTTGTGGTACTTACCATATTTTCAGCAGCTATGGCTTGGATGTAAATAAATGAATGAACTGGTTAAAAAAGTAAACCACAGCGTATAGGTTCTTTATAGCTTGCTTAATTTAATAAGCAACTTTCTTACTGACTCATATTAGATGTAATAAATAAACATCCCAAATCTCCAGAATTCTATTGTGCAATACAGTCAACACAAACCCTGATTGCACTGCGGATGTTTGTGTGTAATAGTGACCACTGTTATTGACACTGGGCACGCCACCCTTCATCCCTGCCAGCAGGGTATTTTTGTGTTGTTTTTTCAGGTGCCTTTCCTGGAAACTCAGTGGGAAAAGCACAGCCTTCAACTAAACAAACGTATACACCAAAACACTCCGTGGTTAATCAAGGCACTGTATTAGTATATTTGATATTCTATACTGCAACACTTATTTCAGATTAGAAGAAAACTATAGGTAAAATAAAAATAATATAAAAAAGAACCCAGATACCAAAAACATTTGGTTTTACATTTGCTGTAGTGATGTTTTGAGCCACCAGGTAACACTGTGTCACTGCTCTGTATTTTATAAATTTGCTTTATATTAATCAATGAAATTAATTGATAAATATTTTAAAATAAATTTGCACCCAACAGAGAATGCCAGGCAGACATAATTATTTAATAAAAAGTCAATGAATAATGTATTTTGAATCAACAGGCATATGGTGTGAAGATAATATTGTATGTATACTGGCCTATTTAACAGTGTAGACAAGATGTAGCACAACATTTTAACTAAAGAGCCTTAAAAAGCACTTTGACATATATAAAACATAAAGCGATATTGGAAAATACCATATAGCATACAAGGGTAAGTATATACAAAAGTATCTTATAATTTATCTGTTGTATTCAATTAGATCAACTGGACTTGAAGTTTAGTTCTTGAAAACGTTTCGCTAGTCATCCGACTGGCTTTCTCAATTCAGAATGACTTGTACAAGAATCTTTGCCAATTATGTACCCTGGAAAATCCCAATTAGCATATCACAGCCAAGTGTTAAGGGCGTGATTGGTAAAGATTCTTGTACAAGTCATTCTGAATTGAGAAAGCCATTCGGATGACTAGCGATACGTCTTCAAGAACTAAACTTCAAGTCCAGTTGATCTAATTGAATACAACAGATATACCATGACCTGGATAAATGAGAACCTTCACAAGCATATCTTATAATTTAAAGGAGAACTAAACTTATATTTTCTTATAATCCAAATGTAAAAGCTTCTCTCCCCTGAACCCCTGTAAATAGTAAAATTCTTTTTTGTAGTAGTAAATTGCATATACGTACATGTGAGAAGTAGTTTCTGCAACTAAGATAGCTTCCATGTTATTGCCTGTGCAACCTATGACCACACACCTTTACCCCACTATTCCCTGTCTCTATGCACATATTTTCTTTACAGATGTCTCCACACAATTTTTGTCCCAGAGAAGACATTGTTAACCTGCAGTTTATTTTCCAGCCAGCATGCATTGCAGCCTACAAGGAATATTGCAAAATAGCTGATTTTGTTTGTTGCAGAAGATAATGTTTTTGTTTTAATTGTGTATGCCAGGGGTGCCCCCTCCCTAGCACATTCTCATATCCACCCAGGATACGACCATAGCCATACCCTCTGTTGGTACTGTGGGCTGCATCTTCTACAAAGGAGCCACATGCAGCCTGGGGCCATGAGTTAGGCATCCATCATGTACGCTGTGGTGGCTCAGCAGTTTTATGCACACATCCCATGAGGAAATAAAATGCAAATCTTAATACTGTGTTTTCAACACTCTTAAATCACGGTTCTGAATCTGAGAGGCAGGATCTGTAGCATGATCTGTGACTTACAGAGGCGGAATTTCTGTACTGTTGTATGATTGTCTGTAAGGCTGCAGCTTCCTGTGAAGTGTACTGCATACACTTAGCTTAGCAAGAATTCCATTAAAAAAGAAAAAAGGGTGGATTATGGGAGCTGAGCCCAATTACTCCCAGGTTAATTTCATAATTCAGCCAGCAGCCACAACAAAGGTAATTGTAAAACACAGCTTGTTGTATGAGGAAATAAAATGCAAATCTTAATACTGTGTTTTCAACACTGTTAAATCACGGTTCTGAATCTGAGAGGCAGGATCTCTAGCATGATCTGTGACTAACAGAGGCGGAATTTCTGTACTGTTGTGAGATTGTCTGTAAGGCTGCAGCTTCCTGTGAAGTGTACTGCATAAACTTACCGTATATACTCGAGTATAAGTCAAGGTTTTTAGGCTATAAAAATAGCTTAAAAATCTTACCTCGACTTATACTCGGTTCACTTACCTGACTGTCCTGTTTTCGGCTGCCGAACGCTTCCGCATCCAGTCTTCTGCCTGCTGATGTCACTATTCGGCACCAGGAAGCTTCCCTTCTCCTGGTGCGCCGAGTAGTGACGTCAGGCACCAGGAGAGTGTGTGCGGAGCCATGCAGCCAGATTGTCTGACCTCTCTTCCTCCGGATTGTAAATCCTCTCTTCCTCCGGATTGAAGGTCCTCTGTCCACAAGTCTTCTCTCCACAAGGCAAGTCCTCTCCTATACAGATCTTGGGAGGTATGCAGTGTTTGCCACTGCAGATGTTTGGAAACTGCAACTCAACAAGTTGTAGTTTCCAAAACATCTGTAGTGGCAATGAATTGGGGGGTTACTGTGTGGGATGGTACTTTTAATGTGTGAATTTAAAGGGCAACTAATACTTTAAAACAATACAGAATCAGGATGGTATCTATTGTTAAATATTGCCTTCTGATTCTGTATTGTTTTGAGGCTTTAGTTGCCCTTTAAATGGACAGCAGAATTCCCATACAGTAGTCCCATACAGTAATAGCCAAATCCAGTATGTCTATTACTGTATGGGACTACTGTATGGGAATTCTGCTGTCCATTTAAAGGACAAATAAAGCCTCAAAACAATATAGAATCAGAAGGCAGTTGTCATAATTTCTACCCTCGACTTATACACGAGTCAATCATATTACTAATTTTTGATGTAAAATAGGTACCTCGACTTATACTCGGATCGACTTATATTCGAGCATATACGGTACTTTAGCAAGACTTCCATTAAAAACGAAAAAAGGGTGGATTATGGGAGCTCAGCCCAATTACTCCCAGGTTAATTTCATAATTCAACCAGCAGCCACAACAAAGGTAATTGTTGTTTGTTTGTGATTGTGCTCTGTATATTGGGACAATGCTCCCTTTAATTACCTCATATCTTTTGAGTGATAGTCACTAGCAGCTAGCTATTTTAGAAACTTGTTGCATGTTCATTGCTGTGTGCTAGCAATGTTATAGACATAAAATGAGATACATATTCAGTTAGATTTCCTTTTAATAGACCGACCTTTCTCTCCTTGCACAGGTATACAGGAGGGCACACAATGCACAAAATGTAAAAACAACTGGGCACTGAAGTTCTCTATCATATTGCTGTATGTGCTATGCACACTGCTAACCATCACAGTTTCTATTCTGGGGTACAAAGGTAATTTCATTTATTTTAAATTAATAATTTTTGATGTGTAACTGTAAGTAAATTTGCATTTTATAGGGATATGATTTTAATTATTCTCCTAAGTACATTTTAAAGTAAGAGAGGTATATGGATAATATTCTATAAAAAAAATCATAAAGGAAACTAAAAACTTAACAGGAAGATATGTTACACTATGTCCAAACAAATAATACTAACAGCATTACTAGCTAAATAAGAATTGTAAAGGAAAAATAGGACTGGCATGACTGAAAATGTGCCCTTTAAAGGAATAGTTCATACAAAAAGTGAACTATTCCTTTAAAGCAGTGATTGAAGACCGGGAGGTAAAGGATCTATTCCTTACCTTCCGTTCCTCAATCACGTCACCAGGATCCAGGACCGTAGGTTAGTTTATTTACCTCACGTACGATCACTGCAGATCCATTGATAATGCCGAGGCTTCCTGGTTTCGTTGACTAGGGTTGATGCGCGATATTGCGCGCTATAGTAAACTAAACCAGGAAGCAGTCGGCGGTTATCAATGGAGCCGCGGTGGATCGTGTGTGAGGTAATTAAACTTACCTACGGTCCTGGATCCTGGTGAAGTGATTGAAGAACGGAAGGTAAGGAATAGGTCCTTTACCTCCCGGTCTTCAATCACTACTTTAAAGGGCATGTAGACCCCCAAAACTATAATCCCCCCAACTACTGGCCCCACCATGTAGTGTAGTTTAATCCTTACCTCACATCCCAGCTCCATAGGGTTCACCTGTAGTCCCCCCCAAAGTCCCAAAAACTGCCCACCAGGAGGCTAGCAGAGTCCATATAGGGCTCTGCCTGCTACCTTGCCTCCGGTAGATATTTTCCATGCGTACTGCAGCCCTTCTCCCCCCTCCCTCCCTCCCCCTCCCTCTCCCTCCCATTCTACTATCCCTCCCCCTAGCATAAAACCCCTTTAATATGTTGTTCCCCCATGTCTCCCAACCGCACATTTTTTATTTTCAAAAAGCTCCCCAAACTCTTACTTACCTCTCCTCTTTCCTCCGCTGCACTGAATGACCGGAAGCCGCGTCCGTGATTGGCTGCCGCTCAGCCAATCACAGACGCGACTGCCGGTCCCGCCCCTCTGCTTGCATTTACTTGCAAGCAGAAGGCCGGGAGCGCAGCGGAGGAAAGAGGAGAGGTAAGTAAGAGTTTGGGGGGCTTTCTGAAAATAAAAATTACGCGGTTGGGGCTGGGAGACATGGGGGAACAGCATATTAAAAATTACATTTAAGGGTGGACATACCCTTTAAAGGAATAGTTCACTTTTTGTGTGAAATATTCCTTTAAGTTTTGAGCCTCTATGTGGTTATGTATTTTCTCAGTATCTTCATCAGCCATTGCATTAGTGCATTCAGCAGCTATTGGTCCAGTGAGGACAGAACCTGTCAGGGGCAAGCCCACAAGCCCAGGATTTAAAAGTTGGATTCCTGAAAGGGTTTTCATTAGCAGTAGTGCAGTCAGTGGCATTAAAATGTTAGCCACAGCCCCAATGATTTTTGAAGGCCACTCCCACATTTGTTAAATTATATATTATTAATTATATGTTTCCCTTGCAGAAGCAGAATAAAACAGCAATTCAGGGTCATTAAAATTGTAATTTAGGTATTATGATATTTAAAGGGACACTAGACTGAAGATTTTAATTACCTTCCTACTGGATCTTCACATGGTGGTAAGATCACCTGTTGCAAGTTAAATTTACCTGCCGGCACTCCACTTGGGGATTCTGAACAGGACAACATCCTGATCTGCCATTTATTATAGGTGCTTATGCTCAGCAAATAGAAGCAGATTGGCACAGAGCACCATCTGGTGTTTAGAAGTGGAAAGTCAGCAAATACATAGCCTGGGTTCTATTACTCACAGGGGGGTGAGAATAAGCAATCCTACCTCCCTGTGAATTATAGATCCAGCAGTAAGGTAGTTAAAAGTTTATATTTCTTCAATTTACAATTCTTTTCAAACAAAGTAACTAGTCAATAAAACATGTGGCATTAAAAAAAACATTAAAAACAAAACAAAAACTAGCACATTATGAAGCCATTAGGAAATTTAGCTTTGAATCAGTTGTATATATAAAAACCAGGATCCTGCTGTTCGGTTTATTTAATGACTCACTGACATGTCGGATTATTCCTCTATTGTCACTGTAACTGGGAGTTAGACCCAGACTTTGCAATGTTTTATGTGGTTTATACCACTTCTTTAGAAACAGGGTGATGGGTTATTTTAGAACTGTATGTACACAATCTGGCCTTGTGAATTATTAAATTCCAAAAAAGGAGAGAAAAGTTGACAATGTGGGCAAAAACCACATAACTGGCAGTTGTAGTACCACAGGCTGGGCATTCATGGTCTAAGCATAAGCTTCATTGGACCGGCAGTCTGTGTTATAATTTACAGCCCTGAAAACTGGCAGCTGTAATGCATGTAGGTAGAAGAGGATTGGGATTAGGGTCGAATTGACTATTAGGCAAATGTAGGCAAGTGCCTAGGGGTGTCTATGGTTGTAAGGCAGCTGATAATCTCTCCCCTTTTTTATCCTCTGATGGAACTTTCATTTGCAGCTCATAATATTTTTAAAAGCATCTGGAACCTCCCCCCCTGTACTTTTTAAAATTGATTTAATTTTATAAATGTGTTTTTTGTGGTTCACAAATTTCAGCAACATATAGTCAGTTTTTCCTCCCCCAGTAGGAAAAAAGTAGGTTAGCTTTGGGATTGTAGCCTGTGTTTAGGGGTGGGGTTAAGGGCAGGAGGCCTTTTGTGCATGTAGGATCCTAAGATAAATCTGGATGAATATAAAAACATTATTATAGTGTGCATTGGTCACTGCATATATCAACTAACCATGACTAGATCCTTTCATTGCTAAAGTGTTATAACACTAAAACCAATTTTAGGCACACATATACACCCACTTGCATGGATATTTTTTTTACTTGCAGTATATCATACCCAAACTGACTAATTTAATGTTTAAACATTGCTATGATTCATTCAGATGGCATTAAACAAATTATCCTTCTGCATCCCCAGCCCTCAATTCTATCCCCTTTTTGTGGTTTTGTGAATGTGTTGACGTATCTAAACGTCTATGTGTGTCCCAATAATAATTACATGTCTAACAAGAGAGATTTGTGTTTCAGTTGTAGAAAGAATGGACGGCGTTTCAGGGGACATGGAAATGTCCCACAGGGGTTACACCAAGCAACTTTCTGAGGTGGAGGTGAATTTGAAAAAATTAGGTAAATACAGAACAGCTACAAATACATTGTATAACTTACATTTACACTTTACCTCACTATAAAGATTTATGGGATTCAGTCTTTTATTTGTCATGTTTTTAACACTGAATCTCCAAATTTCACAGTAACTTTTTTCCTTCGACTTGTGCATCTTGACCCTACATATCTATAGCTTGTGATGTTTCCATTTTTTATGTTTTAACGTCTCAATACTTTTCAAATTCCTGGATAAATAAACCATATTTTAACTGAATTTATTTCCAATATACAGAAATAGGGACCAAAACCATTTTTTAAAAAATATTTTACTCAGCCAAAGCTTGCGCCAATCAGGATCATGGATCATGCTTCTACCCATGCTCCTCTGCAGGACACATAACATCCCCAGCTGCAACCAGGGGCCTGCCCCTTAAAATCAAATGGGGATGACATCCAGAAGGCAAATCATCTGCAGAGAAGAATGGACATAAGAGGTGAGACATGATCCAAGACCAAATCATGGTTTAGGTAAGTATAATTGTTTTAAAGGGAATCTCTATCAAAAGTAATTTTTGGGTTCTCAGTTGAACGCACCTGCGCATACAGTCCAAGTTCCGCCTGGACCTGTCAGAAGAACAATGGAGGATCGCCATACCGGGTAAGTTCCCTCCCTTTGTTCTTGGTTCCTGATGGTTAAATTGAAGAATGGGAGGTAAGACATGGCTCCTTTACCATCCATTCTTCAATTCAACTGAAAAACCCAAACTCACTTTTGGCAGTGGAGATACCCTTTAAAGCAAATATGGAGGTTTTATTAGAATAAGCTAAATATAGATGAAAATATTGTCCTCTCAGTAATTAGAATTTCTCTTGCATCATACTGCTTTATCGTTTATCCTAAATCTATATTTCCCTGCTTCCTCGTATTCCTGTAATGCACCCATTACCTTGTAGCCATTTTGTTCTGTTTTTCATTTTTTCATTTTACTGTGTCCATATAATTATTATTTTTTTGCATGTCTTACCTTTTCATATTGGACATTTCATTTATTTGAGTTCCACTGGGAGATATTATGCTCTTCAGAGGATCCAACCATTGACACATTGTGTACATCCAACACTGTGGGGCCGATGCTGTAATGGCTGCAAACAGGCCAAATTATTATTAAAACCACACTTCCCAGTGTATTATCATGTTAGTGTGGGTTTAACACCAACTTTGCACTGTAATTGTAGTTCAAACATCTGGGGGTTTCAGGTTGGACTGCAGTGTAATGTCTGTGTTACTGTATATTTCTATACTTGTGTACGCATATGTTGCAATCAGTTAGAGTAATGCGTACTTCCATTTTAATCCAATATAGAGACACAATATTACAAACAGGCTAAATAACCACCCATTTACCCAGTAACCATAGTACAAAAACTCTTGCCATTTGACTATTTAAAGACAATATGTATGTTTACTTTGACAATGACAGAAGTATCCACAAATCATCAGCGCTGGGGGACTTTTTTTCTAATGACCTTCTATCAAAATGATCTAAAGAAGGTCAGTGGAGTTTAGGTCATGTTATTGGGTATTCCATGTCATGATTAAGCATTTGTTACTCTTCCTCTGCCTTTAACAAAGTAGGGTTCCATACATTTTCCCTTACATAACAAATGACTTGAGAAAAATGATAAGAGATGACCGAAAATACTGCGTAGGGACGAATTAAAACTAGAATTGATCAGTGTGTGTCCTGACAGAACTCTGCTTGTTAATCCTTTCATTTCTTGTATTGTCCTACTTCTCCATCCATTTTCATCATCTCCCTGCTTATTTACATAATCAAATCTGTTACCACACTGCAACACCCACTGCTGGTAAGTCTATTTACATTGCACCCTCCATTTTATCCTCTTCCTTTCTGTCCCACCATGAATTGCTTTCTATTCTCAAATCCTTCTCAGCTTCCACCATTATAAGGCAAATGCATGGCCCATTTAAATCTCTCTTCTTCTTCTGCTTACAGCTGATGATATTTCCCCAAATCCTGGCCCCTCTGCCACACTACCCATTTACAATCAATCCATCTCCACCCCGACTCCTACTGCATGTTACACTTACACTTCTACATGGGACACAGCTGGTTGTATCTTTGTAATTGTGCTCTGGAATGTATATTGGAACAATTTCGTTCTGTTTAAAGGGCATCTATAGTGAAAAAAACACATTGCCCCTTTGCAAAGTTAAATTCATGTACTCTGTGCTGCCTTAATCCTATATCTGTCACTGACTCTGTTTAACCACGGTGTCAGATCTATGTGCAGCATTCCCCCCTTCTCCCTCCCCTCTCTAACCTCCTCCATGTCTCAGCTCCGGCTAACCGACAAGCTTTTTATGTGCAGTAGGAGTTAAAAGATCAACATCCTGAAAAACACACCCACGCACAGTGGCCAATAGAAAGTAAGCTGTCCTGGAGACACGGAAGAAGGAGATCAGTACAGTTTACGATCTCTCACTTTGTGACCCATCATCAATCAGTGAAAGCTATTAAGAAGGGGGGTCAAGTGCAGCCTTATATCTAACATCAAAGCTACCTTTCTCCCCCTGCTAATGCTGTTATCTCTATGTTTATTACAGAGCAGGGAGGGGGGATCAAGTCACAGGGATTTGATTGACAGTCCAAGTAGGAGTAGAGGAATGCAATCAGGTATTCTTCTAACTGGTGTATCTCAGGACAGAGAGGGAATCTGAAAAAGGTGAAGACACTCTGGGGGTTGTAGGGAATTATAGAACACATGGAAAGAAAGAAAAAAAAGTTCATTTTCCCACTATAGATGCCCTTTAACTAATAAAGTCAAAACAGATAAAGTCAGCGTTGGCAATGTGAATATAAATAATGTATTGTACATGCCTATTTTTCACTATTTAAATATAGTATTGTATACGTAGTAATAGGTTGTTAAAACTAAAACTGAGAAGTATAGACATTCACTGGCACATGCTAAGGAAGACAATTACATATTATTTTATTTTTACAGATGACCAAGCAGGATTAAAGTCCATCACCACTAACAGTGAGCTTTCCAGTGTTAGGACAGACATTGCAGCTATTCGTCAACAGCTCCGTGAAATCACAGAGAAAACGTCTCGACACAGAGAGTCCTTGGAAAAATTACAGGAAGCTGGAGACCTACTTGATGCAAAGCAAAGCCAAATGAAAACTGTGTTAGATAACAACTCTTTAATGATAACTGGAGTCAACCAAACCTTACTGGTATATAATACTTACGTCTCTGGTTTGCAACAAGATACCAACAGTCTACAGGCTAACCTGCAAAATCACATACAGTTGAGCAATGTGATCATTGTGAATATAAGCAACTTAAATGTGACCCAGATGCAACAGAGAAATGCTATAAGCACTTTACAGAGATCTGTTGATGACACCAGTCAGGCTATTCAAAGAATCAAGAATGATTTCCAGAGCTTGCAGCAAGCAGTTCTCCAAACTCGGAAAGATACAGAATGGCTGAAAGACAGAGTCCAAAACCTCCAGAATATTGCTGCAAATAATTCAGCTCTTGTGAAATCCAACAATGAAACGTTAGAAGACATGAACAGCCAACTAAATATTGTAGGCAGCCAGATTGACAACATCACTGTAATTGCACAGACTAATGAACAAAATATCAAGGACCTTCAGGATTATCATAAACAATATGAAAATAGAACCAATGCCAAGATCAGCGTTTTAGAAGAACGTTTCCAGAAATTTGAAGTAGATATAGTGAGTATCATTAGCAACATTAGTTACACTGCTCACCATCTGAGGACGCTGACTAGCAATCTGAATGATGTTAGGACAAGTTGCACTGAAATACTAAGTAAACACACAGACGATTTGGTTAATTTGAACAGTTCAGTAAGCAACATGCAAATAGACACTGCTTTCCTAAGGATGCAGCAAGATTCAATGAGGATGAGATTAGATAATGAAGTTGCCAATTTATCTGTTATTATGGAAGAAATGAAAGTGGTGGATTCAAAACATGGACAATTAATCAGAAACTTCACAATATTACAAGGTATGTGAACATGATCTAGCGATATAAGAATACATGAGAAATGAAAATCCAAATCCATTAAACACATTGATTTTAATTGTAAAAATGTAAATACATACAAATTCATCTAATAGGTAGCTTTTGAAACTTTATTTTTGCAAAGAGACACATCCACGTGAAGCTGTGATATAGGGGTGGGTAGTGTAGTAAGTAGTGACAGTGAAGTTTAGTTTGCTGATACAGTTTGGCTATTTCATTTACGGTTGCATTAAATTATTCAGTTATCTAAAAATGCCTGTACAGACAAAGCAGCACGTTCCAGAGGGTAGTGACCAGAAGACCTCCCACAGTGCAGAAGAACAATGGCATTGTTCCCCAACACTGATCTGCCTAGACAGATCACTAAACAGTGTCAATAGGAATCTGAATTCGATTTTTGGCCAATCATTTATTAGCTTTTTTGTCCTTGGCCTTCAAAATCAGTCTGTTTACTTTTTATTTATCTATTTATTTGTTGTATGCAAATAATATTGATTGATTCTTTTATTATCAGAGTACTTGTAGAGTCCGTGAAAATTAACTTTGCAAATAAGTACAGGTTTAACAGTTTAAGTGCAGCAACAGTAGCCATATACATTAATATTAAAGTACAGAATAAATACTAACAATGTAAAAGATTCAAAGATACAAAGTTACACAACAATAACAATGTAACAGGCTAAGAATTTAAAAATGCAACAGATGATGGATAAAAACTGTTTCTAAATCTACATGTGTCCCAAAGGGTAATACGGCAAAAAGTTCATGATTTGGGTGAGAAGGGTCTGTAATAATCTTATCAAAGGTCATCTATAGTGGGAAAATGAACTTTTTTTTCTTTCTTTCCATGTGTTCTATAATTCCCCCCAACCCCCAGAGTGTCTGTATTTTTCTTCCTGTAAGTTTCCATCTCTGTCCTGAGATACACAAGTTAGAAGAATACTTGATTGCATTCCTTTACTCCTACTTGTACTGTCAATCAAATCCCTGTGACGTGATCCTCTTCCCTGCTCAAGTCCCTCCCTCCTCCGTTACAAACATAGAGATCTGAACATTAGCAGGGGGAGAGAGGTAGTTTTGATGGCAGAGATAAGGCTGCAGTTGACCCCCCTTCTTGATAGACTTCACTGATTGATGATGTGTCACAAAGAGAGAGATCAGGACACGGAGAGATCCGTGTCTCCAGGACAGCTTGCTTTCTATTGGCCCTTGTGTGTGCGTGTGTTTTTCAGGATGTTGAACTTTTAACTCCTACTGCACATGATAAGCTTGTCGGTTAGCCGGAGTTGAAACATGGGGGAGGTAACAGAGGGGAGGGGGAAGGGGGGAGTGCTGCACAGAGATCTGGCACCATGGAAAAACAAAGTCACTGACTGAGGTAGGATTAAGGCAGCACAGAGTACATTAATTTAATGTGTTTTTTTCACTATAGATGCATTTGTCTTGAGGATCTGCATTTAAGGAATAAAGCATCAACTGAGGGGAGCTCAGTGTCCACAATGTACTGTGCATATTTGACAATTCGCTGGAGGCACTGTAGCTCTGCTTTAGTGCAATTCCCATGCCAAACAAGACTGTTATACGTTAAGATACTTTCAATAGTATATTTATAAAAAATAATTAGTAAAGCCCAGGGCAAATGCTCCTTTTTAAGCAACCTAAGAAAAAAGAGTCTCTTTGGGCCTTCTTAACACACTCCTTAATATTCCCCCCCAAGATAGATCAGAACTAAGATGCGTACCCAGAAATTTTATCCCGTCCACCCTCTTGGCCTCCATACTATTAATATCCAGTGGCTGGTATGATGCAATTTTAAGCGACTTACAAAACCAAAGATCATTTCTTTAATAACATTAATGTGCAGCTATACATATGTGCAGAATATAAATTAATTCTAAATGATGTATTTAAGGGAAATAACAATGCAATTTATTTTCCGCTCTTCTGTGTGTTACATTAGTACTTTTATTTAAAAACAATTGAATCATTTAGTCATAATGCATAGGCAGTTATCTGCAGTTAAGACACCTTTTGTTTATCAGAAAATCCAAAGGGTATCAGTCGGAAAGGGGATTAAATCAATGGGTGCAAAGATGCAGATATGAACAGTATGTGTTAATTGTTTGGGGACAGGTGTAAAGCTGATCGTATAGACATTGACAAAGGCCACAAAGCTGCACAAATGGAGACATTTGGATATTTATTCTTATGCTTCTTGTCCTGGTACCAGTACTAGCATTAACTAGACAGCAGAAATAACAGATATTTATGACAATATTGTTTTTATTGTAAAAAAAAATTGCACCTGTAGCAAAGTATAGACAAAGGTTTACATTTTGAGATAATCCCTTATATTATATAAATATATTTATATCTCCATAGGAGATTGCATTGAGTTTTTAGGAGCTACCAATGAGGTGGGGGTATAGGATATTACACATAGGAAAGGTGTATATGTGTGTGTACTATCTCATTGTTACCATTTAAATGACCATCAGTAAATGTATATACAATTTAGCACTAAATTATATTAGGTACAACACAAAATATACAAAATACATAAACTTACTTACAGAGCAGAGATCCCTATTTTAAAATGGAATGGTCAAATGGCAGCTTAAACTGTGTATGAAAGGAAGTATAATCCAAAAAAAGTTTCTGTCTGTTACACAGGATATGATGTGTATCGTAATGGACATATACACCAAGGCTCCTTATATACCACCTCCAGCCTGCAGGTGGTGTCAGTGAGTAATAAAATACAAGACATCCCTCCTCTCTATGGTAGGAGGAGAGAAAGTGAATGTGGATTGTAATGTGTGCTTTGGAGTGATATTGACTGCAACATAAGATCCGTGTATAACATCCTGTTACCACCTGTTGAGAGGACAGATTATTGGACAGACAATTTACCTTATTGGATACAAACTCTGAGGCAACAGATAAGTGTACACCAACTTACAAGGACACACAATATACAGGCCTGGTCAATATATAAAGTGGTGAACCATAGGCAGGGACACCCCTGATTTCTGCATACGTTATGTGGGAACCTGTTTATGTGCACTGTCTGCTTTTGTGCCAGACCACCAGAGTAACCCACTGTGTGCCATGCTACCCATAATCCTTCCATAAATCAGTGATCTGGTACAGATTGGTGGCAGCGGTGCTGGTAATACCATTTATTCTCCCTGTTTTCTTTGTATATTTAATCTCTGTATTATGCTATGGAGGCTGCTACTAATAGTATTGATTTAAATCCTCCTGTCCTTGTACCTGCAGATGAAATTCCCCAATTAGACTCAGTAGCTCTAACAGGCCCGATTACCAAACCTATTTTTAAATCTGATCCATTTGATGGGGTAACTAGGAAGTGGACTGATTGGCTAGAATAATTTGAATTTGCAGCCACTATTAATAGTTGGGATAAAGGTGCTCACTTGCAAGTCCTTAGCCTTTTGCTTAGTGGTAAAGCCAGGCAGGTATACCAAGGATTTACTGTAATAGTGAAATAAAAAGCAGTTATCAGTTATTAAAAATTGCTCTGAAGCAACTTTTTTTAAAATTAGATCTGTATAAGAGTATATAAAGGATAAATCCATTTCTTTAGGTAAACTGGGAATGAGAAATGTTTGTTTATACGTTAGATTATTAGGGCAATGCTATTACAATAACATGATGCTGTGAGGTACCTTCTGTTAAAATGTATGAAGTACCATCACCACTTGCCGTGGTGAATACTAATAAGTATTAACATACCATGTTTAGTTTCAATCACACAGTTTAGCAGGATTGCCTGGGTCTACTCTCAGACCTGCAGGATTATCCTATTTGGTTCCTCTGAAAGCTGGTGACTGTCTGAGTAACAGTTTAAAATATACCTGTGTAAAGATTCTATATCCACTATATCCACACATAGCAAAACATACACACACATAATTTCCATTGTGCACCAAGAGGCACAATTTTGCTAGTATTTACATGAATATATCTTATCATTTTATATGGTCATGGGACTTCTTATATTTTAAAGGACATGTCCACCCCCAAAACTATAATTTAACCCACTGCTGGCCCCACTGTGTAGTGTATAAAAATTCTTACCTTACATCCCAGCTCCAAATGGTTTTCCTGTAATGTCCCTGTAAATTCACAAAAAGTGACCACCAGGAGCCTGGCAGAGTCCATATACAGTAGGACTCCTGTCTCTCCTCCGGGAGAATTTTGCCATGTGCACTGCAGGCCCCCCTGACCCCACTATATAGTATTTGTATGCACATACAGATGCATACCAATACAGAATATCTACACCAATATGGAAGTCCCTGATAAGATTTTGAAATCCCTGCATTTTTTTGGTGGGTGGGGGGGTCGCTTCAATTCTGTTCCTAGCAAAAGATAAACGGAGATTTACCCAGAGTGGCGTAGATAGATATAGATACATGTTCTGCTTTCTGAAACAAAACTTAGCTTAGCATTACACACTCAATGTAATATAACAATTTTATTAAAAGATTTATCAATGTATTATACAAAACAATTTAGGTTGATTGATTATATAAGTATATATAATTATAATCTGATTAATTGATAATATAAGTGAGAAAACAATACTTCACCAGTTGGAAACACAACAACATCTCTTGACTGAACATTCACCGGGGGACCCTGTCACGGCGAAGCTAAGGGTAACTCCAATTGGGAACAAGTGCAATTCTACTGTGCTAGGGCAACAGTATCAAAAGATCTCCGCACTCTGGCAAGACTATTAACCCTTGAACTTGGGCAAATCTCCAGGATCAAGAAACATCAATCTCCCCAGGCTCGGGCAAACTAGTAATCTCTGAGCACAAATAGAAGATGTATTGCATTACGCAGCACATCTCCTCATAGGAGAATTCCCAATATGATATAACATGAGCAGCTGTTTTATAGTTTTAAGTCGAGACAATAGTTGATATACATTAGCACAGCACTGTTTCTCACAAAAATAATTATAGCTGTAAAATACAAAGATATGTTATATATATTCATAAGAACAAGTAATATTATCAAGATTCTGCACAATATGGCTTTAGTACTACAAAATGCCCCATTGAAACATAAATTCACTATCTACAGAGTTGCACACCATTAGTATCACATTTTATCACATTCCACCTTTTGAATCTATGGTTCAATATAAGAAATTTTATTAACAGATACACTTAGGGGGACATACAATAAATTTCGCTATCGCAACCTACATGCACTCGTTTCTGCCATGTATTAACCAGTTTGCGACCGTTGATACGTTGTAAAAACACTAGCGGTAAGTTGCGACCTTTTGCGCATATTTTAAAGACACCATTGAAGAGGCGTTAATTGCCGCTCAAAAAACTAACGCAAAAACCCAGCGCAAAATTTATTGCATCACTTTATGGTGCAGGCAGTGCAATGTTACTTCCTGGTTGAACAATTCCTGTTTTCAGCAATGTTACCAGCTTGTAATCAATTGTCCAGCCTCTGCCTGCATTAATAGGCTTTCCTTTTCAACTGTCAATTTTTTCCCCAGGTACTTCCTGATTTCCCCAGCATTAAGTCTTTACTGAGCATGCTTCTCCCCCAGGGCGGACGGGCGGGGCAGAGGTCAGGTGATCTCACCCAACCTACTGGAAGCAGGAAGTTTGAACATTCACCCCAATGTAATTTCTCACAGGCTTCTGCCAGATAAGTGGTTGTTGGCTTATTTTAAAGGAAATACTGCAATTTCACCCTCACTTGTTTTGAGACCACAGTTGCCCTTTAATATGCTTTACAAGATCATTCAAATCTTTTATATGCTGGGTTATTAAAACAATGCAAACCCAATTTTTGACCACTTCTCTACCATGTTTATGTAATAATCTAAATTATATAAATAGTCTATTGTAGCTTTATACTGTAATACAGCTTTCCTAGTACTTCTTGCCAATTACAATTAATATACAAAAGATCGTGTCTGGGGAAAACTACCCCATTCACCAAGATCCCCCAAAAAAGGCACAACCATATCACGGGTCACAATACAAAAACACTTTATTGGATACACCACTTACTAAAAATAGCCCACACCTTCATATAAATCATACACCTAAATACCGGGCATCCCCGGTTACGTAAAAACAAGGTAGGCCACCCCCACAGATACGTCTCCTGGTTCTGTAGCAACAACACACAGAGCAGTACATAGTATGTTATCGGGACTTAAAGTGAGAAGCCATGTCCGACTTACATACGATACCTCTTCACAGACGGACCACACTCTTCACCCGGGCGTTCAGAAACTTCTGCAATCCCAGCGGTGCCGTCTCCCGTCTCTCTGGACTTTGAGCGTCCCTCCAGTCATCCGCTTCAATCCTGCCACATAGTTCATTGTTACCAACCAAAGGAAACAATCCTGCTTCTAGATACACTGTTGTAATGAGCACAACTATGTATCCTAATGTAGGGGGAGCCGCCAGACCTACACGTGTTTCGCCATAGCGTTATTCATGCACCGGCTTCATCAGGGTGAATGGGGTAGTTTTCCCCAGGGCAATAATCATATACATT
Organism: Hymenochirus boettgeri; assembly: GCA_019447015.1. Classification (NCBI taxonomy): domain Eukaryota; kingdom Metazoa; phylum Chordata; class Amphibia; order Anura; family Pipidae; genus Hymenochirus; species Hymenochirus boettgeri. The sequence goes on along the minus strand of CM033474.1, from coordinate 201,564,042 downwards.
AAAATGATATTGTGAATTTTCTCTAGAATTTTTGGGGAAGTTGTTACTTCAATCAAACAAATGTCAATAAGTCTATTAATTGGGAGACCAAGGAGGCTATATATTCCCACATATTTTTCCACACATCCACATTGATCCGCACATCAAAATAATTAACACAAATTATCTTTTCTATTTCATTGAAGCAGATATTGGAAAGTATTTTAGCGGTTACAGTATATTATTTGTTAAACAATGCTGTAATTATAACAAATACATTACTAGAATATCCTTCTCCAAGTCCATACAACATTTTAATGGTTTTCAACTTTGTATATATAGTCAATCATCCAAATGCTTGAAAGGTTTTAGCTTGTGAGACCCAACATTGGGCCTGAAGATTCAAAAAAAGTAAAATTGGCCATCCAATAGATAATATCAACCTCTGTATTACACCAAGCAGTGATGTTATTATCTGTTCACCCTCGTCTTGGAATTTTCTACGCAATAGCAAGCTATATAATTCCAGTCATGTAGCCTGTGGCGTTTCTCTCAATGGGCGAAGGCCTCCTCCTTTTATTTCCCAATAAGTGATTGTTTTTTTTAGTTCGGAAAATCAAAATTTGTTAATAAGGGATAGCACTGTCTATTATTCTATACATTATTCTAACTTTCCTTCCAAATATTTTTTTTCATTCACAGTAGAGGGACAATAAAGTATTTTTGACAAATTTAACTTGCTATTTACCCTTTGTCTGTGCTAGTTTTCTGTTCTAAATTTGCTGACACACAGGGTGTTCCAAAATCAGTTTTAATCACATCAAGAGAAACTCCTATCCCTCGAGACTTTGCCCATATAAAAGGAGCTTTCTCACTCAAATGTCCCCTCATTTGGTGTACCCATAAAGTTAAACCTTTGACTTCATTCTCTACACTTTTAATTTCTATGCCTCTTACTGCATTTCTTGCTTGCTAGAAGTAAATCAACTTGAAACACTGACTCTTAACTGGATTGCACAATTACCCAGATATTCTCATCTATCCCATCCTTCTTTAAAATGTCTTGTTTGATTACCGTATGTTTTTGCCATATAGACAGGCAGGTGATTAACCTATTTACTACAGACTATAAGTTCAAAGAACAAAAACACTTGAAACAAAACACAGTATATAATTCAACATACTGACTACTTTTCCCTATTCCTGTCATAGTTATTCATTTTTCTGTACAATGATTATTTAACACTACTTTTCAAACTTCTATTTTTTCTATATATTTTGCCAAACCATCCATAAACATAAATGTTGTTTCTGTTAATTAAGAGGGACTCCAACACATTAGGACTCCACCTTTTTGTGTAAGATAGCCATACCTTACTAAATTACTACTACTAACCTACTAATTCCATTTGGTAATAAATCTCTAAAAAAGACTACTCAATGTCTATACTAAAACAAATGCTTCATAAGAAGAAAACAAAACAACAAAAAATATAAGTATGTACATTTTATGGGAAAATAAATAGAGCCATCATTGAACTTCACACATAATAATACATAATAATTCTTTGATACTCAAATTGTATCATATGATTGGCCAGAAAAAAATAAAAAATATAGTTATCAAAGAGCTTTAAAAATGTATATGTAATACTCTTTGCAATTACTTTTTTTTAATGAATTTTATTGAAATAATATAAGTTTTTAATATAAGTATTTATAACCTGTGCACTTTTAAATCAATTACAAGAACAATCATACTACATAACAAGATTATATAAAACATATTTTAAACTAAGAATTGGTAAAATATTTAATGGTAGCAACCCATAGACATGGATCTGTTAGGGAAAAAAATTTCTTTGCATAATTCTTGAGTGTCTTTAAGGACAGAGATCTGCTTTTTCTAGATAAACTACAAAAATTTTAGAATCTATCACAACAACAGTATCAGAGATATACCTTTGACTCCACAATACATCTTTTTTCTTCAACCTGTATTATCATAGTAACTATTATTTAAACTTCTATTCCTAGTTTTTAGGCTAGCCAAAGTGCAGCCAGGACTTTTGAGCTCATAAAAGGCAAGTACTGATAGAGTAGGACCCAGCTGAAAAAACAAACCTTGAAGTGGTGGCTGTGCTTAAAATAATTTGGCCACGTTATTGAACTAATTGCTTTTATTTATCCAGAGAGAATGGCAGGCTTTTTAAAGCAGCATTATAGAGGAAAAATTTGTAAGCAAATTGAATTGGGTGTGCACTAGGCTTCTATTTTATATGCATATTATTACAGTCCCTGTTATAAGGTCTAGGATTCCATATAGTGTATACAGAGGGAAAAATAACTGTTTAGCACAACAGTTTTACTGCAATAGTAATAAATTGGATGCCATTGCAAAGACTGAAAGCTGAAAAGAAATGGCAACCAAGGAAACCCGATTCATTCACAGACAAATTTAGCAAAATCTGGGGTCTATAGTATGAGTATATGGGTATTTTCTCGGCCAGTATTCAAGATATTAATAAGGTATAAATTATAACTCAAGGAGAACCACATACTGATCTCTCCAGAAGTGTTGTACATCTCTTTCACCAATGTTAAATATTGTATAAGAAACGTACTGTTTTATCATATATATTTCAATTTCATAATTAAAACAAAACCATGTATTATATCTAGTCAACTTAACTATCCATGTACCATTTGCCCCTCCCCGCCTTCTTTCCTGTATGGTAAGAAAATGTTTAAAAACAGGTTTAATTTGATTTGTACTTTATGCAATCAGACTGAATACTGTGAGATATATATACTTAACACTACTGTATGTACAGTTTCTCAAGAATGTATTGCTACAAAGAATGCTGTCGGAGAATTTATACTCATTATACTCTATTATAACTATTGCTATTATAATTAAACTTTTGTTTAAAAAAAATATATTTGATGAAGGGTGTGAATGTTAAGTTGAGTTCAGTGCAATTTTTATTTAAAAATGATTCTGAACATTTACCTTAATATATATTTATTGTTATTAAAGGGAACGAATACACTTCTTCTTACTAAATTGTCATTCTCACTTGTTACTTTATTTATTATAGGACCCCCAGGTCCAAGGGGACCTAAAGGAGAAAGGGGCCCTCCAGGACCTTTGGGGCCTAGTGGACCAAAGGGGCAACCTGGAGAAAAAGGTGAACCAGGACCACCAGGTCCTCTAGGTGAAAAAGGACCACTGGGACCTATTGGACCCCCAGGAGAAAAGGGTTCAAAGGGCTCAAGAGGATCACAAGGCAACAAAGGACAAAGGGGGTCACCAGGAAAAACTGGTGAGTCTGGACTCAAAGGAGATCCTGGGATTCAAGGAGCCCCTGGAAATATTGGACCACCTGGGCCATCAGGACCACCAGGACCACAAGGTATTAGAGGATCTGTTGGTGAACCTGGTTTGCCAGGACTTAAAGGATCACCTGGGCCTCCAGGATTTCCTGGAATACCCGGAATGCGTGGACCTAGAGGTCCCCCAGGGCCGCCTGGGGATTTGCCACAAGGGAGTTCTTTAGTGGTCCAGGCTCCTCCATCAGAAATTCTGCTTGACTCTGTGATTAATGGTAAGTGAACTTAAATATAAACAGAAAGGGGGGCTGTGGGAGCACTCTGTTGGCAACATTATTATAACATATAGAGTAAGTGCTAACTGATCTGAAAACAACAAGAAAAGAGATGACCTTGCATTGGATAAGTATTACAGGCTATCACTTACCCCCGCCTACTGGCTTTTAACAAGGGGGGAAGAGGCCTTCCATCCAATGCTTATTATTCAAGGTGTAAAACCTCCAATTAAATGGACGTGTTGGGGGTGCTACTACCACATGGAAGCTTGGTCAATCTTCCTGCAGAGAAACTCTGCTGCATATTACTCCTGTGGCAACATTATTATAACAAATAGTGGAAGTGCTACTGATCTGACCAAAACATTAAAACAAACAAGAAAAGAGATGATCAATGCACATTCCTGGGCCCCATATATCATAATATCTATGCTAGTGCAAACAGTAAAAACATGGGGGGTTTTTAGTCACAATTTTATGCATAAAAGTGAAAAACCTTGCAACCACGTCAAGGTAACCCCAGTATGGAAGGTCCTAACAATTTACCTTGGGTCATTTATCTGAGCTGACACTCCCTGCTTGGTTGCATTTTCGTGGGAAGATTGTCTCCCTGACCTTGCATTGGATTAGTATTATGATAGTATATGGGGCCCAGGAATGTGCATTGATCATCTCGTTTGTTCTTGTGAACCTAAATATAGTACAGTGTTCTTTAACAGCCTCATTTACTGTTATCAGAAGCTGCACGGCTGTTTGCCCATAAGCTGTTAGCTGGCGTTAAATACTTACATGTGGGTGTAAGTAGTCAGAGTCGCACGCCTCTAGTAAATCCGGAATGGAAGATTTGCCCAGAAAGCTTGCACCTCTGGGTGAATCTCCCTATAAATGTCTCTCTCAGATTACAATTTTCTAATTAATTTTTATAAAATCATAATTATCATTTGGAACAATCATTCCAGTGACAATTTTCTAACAATTGCTCTACATACAATGCTTGACATTAGCCTGTCAAGCTTAACTTAATTCATTTTAATCCACAGGAAGACAAAACTTGCATCTTATTTATGCATTAGCTATTGGAAGTGAGGAACTGTAAAGATCCATAACTAGACTTTCCCCTTTGCAATAATCTTGGACAACTTATACATCCAAAATTCTTCACAATAATATCTTTGGTTTGTCAACAGGGTCACATATTACCACCTCCATAGGCCATAACTTTAATGGGTTTAAAGAACATCTTCCTTTGTGTTTAGCTCATTACTATTTTGTTTGCAAACTATGGTACATGCACTTACATTGATCTATAAGGGTTTTCTGTGAATCATTCTTAGATTTATATTGAATATATTTGTATAAAATCATATCAATGAATTCCATCATACCAGATATGCAGTTTTCCCAATTTTTCCCAATCACCATTTTTTGTTAATCTGTACCCTATTTCTTTAGAAATTGAATGAGAAGCATTTTACATTTCAGATATCATTCAATCATCTTATCATAAATTTTTCTGCGATGTGCAGTTTTTAAACTGTAATGGTGACATTTGGTATGTGTGACATATGGAGGAAAATTCCCTCTCCCACTGATGCCTCATAGTTATTACTGAGCATGCTTGCCCTCACATATAGAGGGAGAATGATACTGTCTGAGCAAAACAAGTACTGGATTGAAGGCATGCAGCAACACACCCACCTCAGAGTAAATGCTGATTAGGCTAGGTACACATAGACAGATATTTTAGCTCAGCTAACAGTTTGCCACTATGGACCGGTCCAGTGGCGTAAATGGGAAACACAGGGTCCCACTGCCAAACTATGATGGGGCCCCTATCTGTGTTTCATTCACAGTGGTTTTCTGGAAGGGGGCTATATCTGTCATAAGATAAGAGAAATAAGAAGATGGGGCTCCCGGGCCCCCTTATGGTTGCTCCCCCGGTATTACGCCCCTGGATCGGTCAGCCAGGCCTGAATTTCAGCTGAAATTTACTGACATGTCCGATTTGGATGAAAGAAAGTCCAACACAGTTGACGGTGCCCGAAAAAGTATAGTATAGTATTTGAGGTTGAATGAAAACATACATCCATCTACTCCAACCTACTTAGAAATAAGAAATATATTCACGCAAGAGCCAACAAGCAGTGCTCACAATTATTTATTGGAGATAGCAGCATGTGCTGGTATCTCCAATAAGTAATTGTGAGCACTGCTCGTTGGCTCATTTGTGAATAGATTGATTGTACAAGTTGTTGAGAGAGTGGTGAATCCCTTACACACAATCTAAGCCCCTTCAATTTACTCAAGGACCTGCTGCCTGGGTATCTACTTAGAAATACCCACATTTCCTGCCTAACTGTTAATCTAAAGGAAGGCAAAAAAAAAAGTATGAAGGGGAAGGAAAAAAAAGTGGCAATCATAATTATCCCTGGATCATTTCCAACTTTATGTATCAACAGTAACATGCAACATTCTTTAATTTAGAAACTCATCCAGCTTTTTTTTTTAACTATCCAAAGAACCTGCCATCATCACGTCCAATTGTAGACCGTTCCATAGTTTTAACATTCTCACAGTGAAAAACCCTTTTTTTTTCAAGTCTTAAGGGATGTCCATGTGTCCTCTGACATTTTCTATTAGTGAACAATGTCCCAGATAGTTTATTATATGGCCCATTAATTTATTTATACACATTGATCATATCCCCATGTAAGCGCCTTTTCTCCAACGTACATTATTGTAACTTATCCAATCTGTCTTCATATTCAAGCTCCCCTTATTAATTTAGTTCACTTCTCTGAACCCTTTCCATTTCCAAAATGTCCTTTTTGTACACAGGATCCCAAAATTGCACCACATGTTCCAAATGAGGCATTATAAGTGCTTTTTAAAAAGGGAAAATAATATTTGTCTCCCTTGAATCCAACCCCTCTTTAACCAAGACAATATCTTTCTGGCTCTGGCTGTTGCCGCTTGGCACTGCTTGTTACATTTAAGATTGTTATCTACCAAAACTCCAAGATCCTTTTCCAACAGCAATTCACTTAACACAGAGCCATTTTTAAGTCTAAAATGCAGCACCATACTTTTATTAACATTGAATCTTATCTGCCACTTAGCAGACCAATGTGACAATATATCAAGATTCGCCTGTAGCAATTACTCATCATTTGTAGCTTTTAATGGTCGACAAAGTATTTTTTTCATCCGCAGACACAGAGACCTTGAATGTACCAACTTCAAAATGATTAAAGGGCATGTCCAGTATAAAAAAAACCTTTATATTATGGTAGAGCACCCCACAAACCCCATTTTTGCATTAGTAAGATTCGTCATAAAAAAAACATGACCCAGTCAATCGCCGCTCTACCTCTGCTTTGCGGCCACCAGCCACTCTACTTCCTGGTCACGACTATCAGTTTAGGTGCGACGTGACGTCACACCCAATTGCCTGACAATCTTGACCAGGAAGTAGAGCGTCTGTCAGCGCAGAGCCGCACAGCTCCTGTTTTTGCTTGAAATGGGGCAGCACCCAGGGACCAGGTCAGGTAAGTCCTTTCAAAGGCATCTTTGCCAATTATTCCTAATGCGAAAATGGAGTTTGGGGGGTTCTCTGTACCACAATATAAAAAAGTTTTTTAAAGCTGGACATGCCCTTTAATAAACAGATTAAATAGAAGTTGCCCCAGCACAGAACCCTGTGGCACTCCACTTAGAACTTTAGTCATATTGGAGAAGCCCCATTAACAACTACTCTTGCATTCGATCCATTAACCAATTTTCTATCCATGTACAGATGTGCCACCCCTGCCCAACACACCTTAGCTTATACATTAGTCACCTATGGGGGACTGTATCAAAAGCCTTTGCAAAATACAAGTAAACTAAATCTACTTCTATGCCAGAGTCTAAATTCCTACTCACTTTCTCATAAAAGCCAAGCAAGTTAGTTTGACAAGATCTGTTCCGCATAAATGCATGTGGATTATTATAAAGTCAGTCCTTGAAACAAACTCTAGAATATGTTCCAGTATCAGACTGTGAACAACTACCCTTTTTGAATTGAATATTGGAATTGCATCAGCTTTTCTCCATTCTTGCTTCCAGACATGGGGGAATCTGAGAAAACAAGAAACGATGGCCTGGATAAAACTGAAATTAGTTCCCTAAGAAGTTTATATTATGCATACCTAGTTGTTCTACATATTCTCTTCCATTATTCTCTTCCATTTTGAAAAATCTGTTGAATTTATTTAATTTCTACTAATTGGCTGTTGGATGGATCAAATATGTTCAGATCTCTACTGAGCAACTGAATCAACCCAGGTGCTGGGTCAAGGACAAGACCATAGGGGTCCTGCAAACAAAAAGTCAGTATTTGGGAAACATACAAAGTAAATGCTTAATAGGCAGGTCAAGGTCATTGGGATGGAAAAATAGTGCTCTTTTTTCTTAAAAATATATGTATTTGCACCGAACTTCCCCTTTAACCTGAACCATATCCTCAGTTAACAAACATGCAATTGCATCCTATATACCATTATTCCTACTTTACTCTATGCTATCTGTACTTGGATTTTTATATTGTATACAGAGGGGGAAAAAATTGTACAGCCGATATTTTGGCTCGACTAAACAAAATAGCAAAATATCGGCCCATGTGTACCTAGCCTTACATGTATTTAATTAAAGATTAATTAAGTAATTTTTTCAGTATATATATATATATATACACATACCAAGTTAACATAATTTTCTTCTTATGAGAAACTGCAGATGTTAATTATGTATTATTCGCCCTTTTAAATGTTTCCTAACAAAAAATACACCACTCTAAAAAATTGTAATAAAATTCCCTGCTCCTTTTTCCTTTCTCCTTCTATTTCCATTTACCCCTTAAACATTGTGTCTACTGCATAGTTTTCAGTAAACATTAGTCATTGGGAAAAACTATTTATATGAAGTAATAAAATGCAATCTTTTTGGTAGGTTGCCCATTGGAATGGAAAAACTTTACTGATAAATGCTACTACTTCTCTACTGGAAGGGATATATTTGACGATGCCAAACTTATTTGTGAGGAAAAGGCAGCTATGTTAGTTGTGATTGAAACTAAAGAAGAGCAAGTAAGTTATTTCAATTTACTAAACCAGATGTTTACAGTACAGTAAAACCCAGTACTCTAATTTGCTATGCTACTAGGAGTATACTGCTCCTTTCAGTTCAGTGGATTCTCTGTGTAATGAGAACCCGAACTGCTATATTTCAAACTGGGATTTGCTCAGCAGGCCAAAAATAGATGTGTGTGGATGCTGATCCTCCTTTTATTCCCAAGTCCCGCTGCTTTTTGTAGCACCTCCCTGGAAGACAAATATTTCTTGGCACCAATCCGAAAGACTTGAATGGGGCTTACTTTACCAGCAGCAAAGGACCATGGGAAGATTGAAAAGAGGGAGCATTAAAAATAGAAATGGATATTAAGTATGTTAGCTATAAAAAAGAAGTAAAATAGCATTTCTGTGTATATATATCCTGTCTCATTATTTATTATCAGACTTTCTTTTTCATTTAAACTTCTGATGTATTGTACTGTACATATACAGTTTGTACATGTAACTAAGATTATGTGAAGTATATGTGTAGTAAGTCACTGAGTAATTTCTTTTTCATCTAAAAAGCTGCCAGCCAAGTGCTTAAATAAAAGTTGAGACTACGGTATATTTTTCTAGATATCTTTATACATTAATTTTTTTCTATATTACATCAAACATATAGGCTTTTTTCTATTCAGTTATAAATAATATTGTGCTGTGTACATCTGCGCATTGTAGTGTGCAACCAGTGAACAATTTAATTTAATACACATACACAAAATAGAATCATAGTACACATCCAATTCAATTTAATTTGCACACATGCTATATTTCCTTTTTAATGCTGCTTTAATGTCTGCCCTTCACTATGGATAAATGAATGGATTAGCCAAATTATTATATATGCCCAGGCCCAGCTATTACTCCAATGTTTGCTTTCCTCAGCTAGGCCCTAAACTACCAGAACATGCCCAGGCAAAATAATATTCCTAGTGAAGGGAAGGCTTTTAATTCAACAAGTTATGTCCACACAAGAACCAATTAGCAGTGTTCACAGTGATTTATTGGAGATACAGCACAACATGTCTCAGATCTGTGGTTGCAATTGGCTTTTAATTCAGCATTACAATATGAATAAAGCATGTTAGCAATTTGAATTGATGTGTGGGGGTTTCGTCATACTTTGGGACAGGCATATTTGAAGGATGCTGCTATTGGAGCATTTATCTAATATATATCTTTATTTCTGCCTGATTATCATACAGCAATATCTGAAAAAACAAACGAGTGGTAAAGGAAATTTCTGGATAGGACTGACAGATGCTGAAGAAGAGAATGTATGGAAATGGTTGGATGGTTCTACAACAAACTTCACGTAAGTTACAGAAGCCACAATGATATCTATGGCCACAGTGTATACAGAAGTAATGTGGTCAAAAACACCTTCCCTGCATTACTGCATAATTTTTGATCAACGGTATGTATAACTTAAGGTGCCCATACATGCAACAGTACTGATTGTAAAATCACGGTATCATACGATCAGTATTGGTTTGTGGTCATGTGGAAAAATCGAGCAGAGCTGTTGGCCATACGATTAGGATTGTTGTGTGTATGGACCCCTTAAGTAAATTCTTTCATTATAGCAGACCTTTTAATACTTTCAGTGGCATAACTAGGAATCAGTGCCCCCCCTCCCAAACAGAGACAGAAGGAATACATTATCCAGTGAAAAGGTGATACAAAAGCAATGCTAAGTCCACACTGCAATGCACTAAAAGCATTTAGTGATTGCGTGTGATTACGGTGCATTTTGCTATTTTCCATTATTTAAACGCATGTGATTGCTTAAAAAAAAAAAGTGATCGCATGCGTTACCAAAATGGAAACAGATGGGCAATCACATGCGCATAAGAAATCTTCAGGAATTTTCGCGTTCCCGCAAAGCCCTCATTCCCTCTGCTTACTTCTGATGCTGTTCCATGCCTTTTCTGTGGACAGCTCCTTCTTCTGCCTCTGTGCACGGAAAAGGAACTGAACTGCAGCAGAAGGAAGCAGAGGGAACGAGGGCTGGTAAGTACATTTAGGAGCAAATTTAAAAAGTTTAGACTTGCGAGATTGAGGTTTTGTGTGTGAATTAGACCATATACTGTACAAAAATGTATTTTGCGGGGGGAATACCCTTTAATAACTTGAAGGCCAATATAATGCTCATCATGGCTGGTTTCTGTTACATTTTCATCAAAAGGTAAAACAACAGGAGGGAACCTTTGCAATATGCTGAGCTGGAAATTTGGTCTTTGGTCCCATTGCACATAATGTAAGGATGTTTGCAAATTACATTTTCTGGTGACATTAAGCAAATTTGTCCTAAGTGCACCACTGAACCACTGTTAATCAATATATTTTCTAAACTACTTATTATTATGAAGGACCCAAAATTGGATCCCTAATTAATTCCAGTGTCAATACAGGACCATAATCTTCAAAGAATGTGTTCATAGGCCCTGATACCTTGCAGTTCTGAAGTCTAGAGATCAATTCCACCCTTAGACATGTCTGCAAGAAGTTTGTATGTTCTCCCTGTGCCTCCAGAACCTCCGGTTTCCCCACAATAATAAAGACATACTGATAGGTTGTATTTGTCAAATAAATGTTTTAAGCTCTTGGGGCAGGGCCTGATGTGAATGTATAAATGTAATTGTAAAGCAATACAGATGATGTTTATATATATAATTCCACAATAAAAATAATCTTTCATTGTCTATAATATGTCATTGGTAAGTACTTATTCTGAAACAAAAAGAAAAGCACCACAGTTGTGAATGTTAAAGGATATACAGTTATAGGATAAGCAAAATCCAAAGCTTAGTATCGAGATGCAGTATTTTATATCATGTACAAGCTGCACTTCTGAAAACCACTTTATCAGTTACAGCTGATTAGTAGGTGCAGTAGAGGACATTCATTTTTACACATCTAGCAGTGGCTATAGCATTGAAATTGTTTTTATTAACTATAATTCTCATATCATTCAGGAACTGGAAGTCCGGACAACCTGACAATTGGGCTCATCAAAATGGGCCTGGAGAAGACTGCGCAGGAATAATCTATGGGGGCTTGTGGAATGACTTTCAGTGCCAAGACTATAATAATTTCATTTGTGAAAAACCAGTTGATTTAGGTAAGAGTCAAGAATCTTAGTGTAAAAAAATACATAAATTCTTTTAAATGTTGCAGGTCTTACTAGATCTTTGCAGGCGCTATATTATTATAATATTTCTAGTTGCAGCACTGCTGGTATATATATATATATATATATATAAATATACATATCATAAATGTTGTTGTATCAGGGTAAGAACATAAAAAGGGGATAATGGGCTATATTTATATAGGCTCGCTATCGCTTTTTAGTAAAACCGCGCCTTTAGCAATTGGTTTAACAATCATTAAACCAATCGTTTATTTTCGATCTGGGGTATTTTAGTACAGCATGGTTTTCTGTGGCCAAACGTTCGGTATAAATGTGCGGCTGTATATATCCCATGGTATCACTGTCCTCTCAGCGCTCTCCTGTACCATATTGCCGGAGCTGGGATCTGCATATAGGGTTTAGAGGTGGGCCGGAGTAATTTTTTTTTGATGGCCTATTAACCCTGTGTAGTGAAGGAGATGGGTGAGAACTATACTAGTGGATTATTATTTTTATGGAGGCCAGTTAACTTTGATAATACTGTATAGGGCAGTGATGTTGAACCTTGGAACCTTAAGAAACTACAACTCCAAGCAACCAAAGCATGCTGTGAGTTGTAGTTTCCAAACACCTGGAGTGCCATGGTATAGTGGGCTACAGGATACTGGTATTGTTGCAATGGCACTCTTCTATAACTTTATGGGGGCCACTACATTTTTCTGTTATTGTGTTAATTTTTTTATCACTTTTACTAACTACTGGATTGGGGAATTTGCAGTAGCCCAAAGATCCGAAACATGTTGCAATAATATTGAGTGATTTGCAGTACTATTTGTGAAAGCGATTCCTCTCTAATTTATGGTATTAATGGACTTGGCATTGCTGTAATAGCGGGAGCAGTGGGGACGGAGATATGAGTAATGGTACCTAGTGCTAGTAATTTGAACTAGTGTTAAGTAACCAGCCTACATTAACAAAAAGCAAAGCAGACATTTCTTTCAATGCAACAGATATCTGTGGCAATTAATTAATTGCAAAGTAATTGAATTAATACTTAATAACTTAACAATAGCTATAACTCACCTTTCAAATAAGCAGCATTTTGGAGAAAGTATCTATTTAATTTTACAAGTTTCTGTCTTTTCCTGCTGCTGCTGAGTATTTCTGCCCTACTACCAGAGTGTGTCCTGGACACATTTACAAAGTTGCACATGCTCAGTAAATTCCTTCTCCAATCCTTCCAGAAGTGTAAAAAAAACCTATTGGCTAACCTTTCTGTGACAGGAAATTAGTTCTCCACAGCTTATTGCTTTTTTTCTTAGGTGAGAGATACAGTATTCAGCTAGTTTGCAATTCTGTAATCCATTCAGGCTTATTTATATTTTGTCTGCAAATATATTATATTGCTCAGAAAGTTTTTACTTTAAGGTTAAAGTTAAAATGTCTAATGCATCATTTCAATTACACAAATTAGATACATTTTGTCCGTTTTCATTGCCTTTCAGCTCTGGCATCGGAAATTTCAAGTCTGTGACACAACAAAGAATTGTAGAATTATTTGGAAGCTTGATCAGTAACCTGATGATATCTTGATAATGGGTTCTGTAAATGACTTGAAGGACCAAATAGAATTTATAGAACTTTGAACATTTAGTGGTTTGGCCTGCAGAATGGACTGCGGATTAAGAACCCTGAGAGAGCTGGTTATCACAGTGGAAAAGCTTCTTTTCCAACCTGGAAGATAATGACTGTCTTCATTACGTACCTATGCAATACCAGAATTTGAAAGTGTCTTATAGAGTTGTTTTTTTGAAATGGCAGATATATAATACAATTTTTATTCATCAGAATATAGTTTTTAAAACCTTTTAAACATTGTATTTTTGTACAAGATAACTATCATTTTATATTTTTTTAATCATATTTTAAAATACAACCAGCAAAAAATACAACAAGGGTACATACAATATTCAGACAGTAAATCCGCTAGTCAGAAACAATGTAGTTTTAGCACATGCCACACTATGTACTTTTTGTTTGAGCTGGCCTTATATGCTCATGTTTTCATATCATATTGTGTTACATAAACATTATCACTCCACACTGGCCAAGAAAACAAACACACCCTATCCTGTGTTTTGTGGAACAATAAAATGAATGAATCTGGGGATGTTTTCTATTCAATCAGAGTTAATCATGTTTATAGATTTCATTAAAGTAGCTATTTGCAGTAATTTTTCATATTTCATGACTTTATCAACGGTGCCAATTTACCACAATGCCAGTAACTATTACAGTAAAAAATAAAATAATTTCTTGGTTCAATTTTGTTTTGGATTCTGTGTGTTTGTCATTTGGTCAATAGGCTGTGTGTGAGATAATATACTTAGATTGTAAGCTTTTTGGGACAGGGCATGATGAGAATAGAGAAATACTCCATAATATGTTTAGGACTACATAAGAAAATAAATGCCTACATACATATGTCCTCAATGCATAATTATATAAAGTTTTATACCTTACTAGACATTAAGCCCGCTACAATAACGGGCACTAGAAGCCCAGAGTGCTGCCTTAGTGTCCCAATGCCATAGTCCTCCTCCATGTCCCAAGGCCAGAGTACCCTCTTAGTGTCCCAAGGCCAGAGTCCCCCCTCTGTCCAAAGCCAGGGGCCCCCTCTGTCCCAAATCCAGAGACCCCCCTCTGTCCCAAATCCAGCCCCCCCTGTCCAAATCCAGGGCCCCCCCTCTGTCCCAAATCCTGTCCCAAATCCAGGGCCCCCTCTGTCCCAAATCCAGGGCCCCCCTTCTGACCCAAATCCAGGGGCCCCCCTCTGTCCCAAATCCAGGGGCCCCCCTCTGTCCCAAATCCAGGGGTCCCCCTCTGTCCCGAACCCCTCTGTCCCAAATCCAGGGCCCCCCTTCTGTCCCATATCCAGGGGCCCCCCTCTGTCCCAAATCCAGGGGCCCCCCTCTGTCCCAAATCCAGGGGCCCCCCTCTGTCCCGAATCCAGGGGCCCCCCTCTGTCCCGAATCCAGGGGCCCCCCTCTGTCCCGAATCCAGGGGACCCTCTGTCCCAAATCCAGGGGCCCCTCTGTCCCAAATCCAGGGGCCCCTGTCCCAAGCAACCTTACCTGCAGTCTGTTTAATTGCTGTTCTCACTCCGCGTGTTTCCTGTGTTTCTCCCTCTAGTGGTGAGTCAATAGGAACTGCAGACACTCTCCCTCTAGTGGTGAGTCAATAGGAACTGCAAAGACTCTCCCTCTTGGTGAGTCAATAGAAACTGCAGAGACTCTCCCTCTAGTGGTGAGTCAATAGGAACTGCAGACAATCCCTCTAGTGGTGAGTCAATAGGAACTGCAGAGACTCTCCCTCTTGGTGAGTGAATAGAAACTGCAGAGACTCTCTCTTTAGTGGTGAGTCCATAGGAACTACAGTGGCACACACACGGACACACACTTAGGGTTTTATTATATAGCACGATACCAGTGCAAGAAATGTATTGTAACATTATATACATTTCAGAACTATTGCCAGTCTTGCCCCACCCCTTCTTTCAGTCCAGGACTGTTCCCAATCTCAGAAATCCTAGCTAATATGAATGTCTTAAATGGCTTCCCAACTCAAAACTATGTAAAGCCTATGATTTGGAGGGCCCCTAATTGGGGCCTGGGGCAAGAACCCTAACTCTCCCCACCCCTTCCCCCAGAGCTATCACTGACTACCCTCTGTTTAAATATAATAATTATGCACACTGGTTATTTTTTATTTTATTAATTACTTATTCTTGTAAAATAAACACCTACATGCATAGGTTATCATTGCATCATAGGGCCAGGTTTAAATAAAAGTTTGCGATACGGCCGCAGGCGTAATTTATGGACGTGAATGTACATTTACGGCGAACTTTTGGAAATCTAGTGAACTACCGCAATGGTATTCTATGGGCGATCGTAAATCTAGGATTATGGCCATATGTTAACGTTTGCTATCATACATTTACCACGCCTTTATAAATATGGCCCATAGTGTCAAGCTTTATACTTTAATACATTACTTGTAAACTGCTAAGTTTGTAATATTTACAATACCGTAATCAAAGCTCTCAAATCTCGGTACTACTGCCGGTCTCGCCCCACCCATTATTTCTGTCTGGGACTGTACATGAACAGGCCAATGGGGAGGCACACTCCTTGTGGAGCATGTCTTCCCATTCAAGAAATCCCAAGCTGATTTTGAAGGCCTTAAATGCATTTGAACATCCTATTAGTTAGATGTATGGGGGGACCCCCTTCCCATCCCAGGACTATGTAAAGCATGTTTTAGAGATCCTTAGAAAGGCCCGGAACAAGAGCCCGGTTTCCCCCACCCCTTCCCCCAAAGTTATTACGGACTACTATGTGTTTAAATGTAATAATTGTGCACACCGATTTTATGTGTAAAAGTTTTTTTTATTAGCACCACATTAACACTAGGTGGAAGCCCTCTAACAAAATTAAATATGTAAACGTCACTAAAAATCAGCAGCATGCTATTTAGCACAACCAATCACAGTTGTACAATATTAGACTTTTAGATCGTCGGATTGTGTAAGGGCGATTGTCAGATTTTTGGCCAATTTTGTTCCTATTGGATATGTTTAAAAAATTGTTATTGGACCAACAACTATAGTATGATTGGTATTGGTGCGTGTATAGCCTTAGGGGCAACTTGCTGGAACATGCTGCAACTTCAGCATGTATTTTACTATTTTAATGAAAACCAGGACCTAGCATCTTAGTTTTACACTGGGTATATTAAAAGGGAGGAAGTGGGTTTATTTCCCCATTTATGCATTATAGTTAACATGTCCAGAAAACACAGGTTTAATAGTCCATTGGTGAGTAGGCTTACAAGAAGATACTTCTTTCTATTGGCCAAATTGTAGGTAATTTTTCTAAGGAGCTAACCCAAACCCAGTACAAGGACCCACCGGTTTAGTGACTGTGAAATAGCTATAGCATCTAGGAATGTGTTGTAATGACTGCATGTTTAATTTTGATATAGGTGGGCTGAGATTAAGAAGCTTGCAGGTAGTGGCAGTGCCTCCCTATTGGTCTCTAGCACCGTGAAATGAAGTGTCTCTGCCTGATATCTTTAATTTAGTCTTAAATGACTGTGATCCTCTTTTCACAAACTGGAGGTGTTTACAAACAAAAGGTTACACAAATAATTATCTCCTTGATATCTATCTTATGTATTCAGTTAGATCAACTGGACTTAGTTTAGTTTTTGAAGACGTTTCCCTAGTCATCCGGCTGTCTTTATCAATTCAGAATGACATGTACAAGAATCTGTGGCAGTTAAAGGGACACTATTCTGAAAAAATTACTTTGACTCATTTTAATCTATAGTTGAATACATGAAAGTAGCACTTACTCTGATTTGCGTGTATTGTTGCATGCCTTCAATCCAGCACACATTTTGTTTAGGGGCAGTATCCCCCCTCCCTCTTTTAACCACTCCCATCCGACCTGACTTTTTTCCCACAAACCAACTGTGAAGCCTGCACACAGCACACAGCATTCCAATTGTCAAAACTCTGTCACCATTCCAGCTACAGTAAAACTACTCAGAGAAGAATAGTTTTTGAGAGCAAGGAACTTGATTGACAGCTGGATTATAAAAAGTTTTAGATTGGATATCTAAATAAAAAGGGGGCAGATCAACAAAAAAAACTATAGAGTGGTTGTTGGGAAGAATTATACTGTAGTTTCCAGTTATGGTCAATTTAAAATAACCTATTTTTCGGTATAGATGCCCTTTAAATACCATGGAAAGTCCCAATAAGCATATGACAGCCAGGTGTTCGGGACCTTCTGAATACATTGAGGCTAAGAGGTGTTATCAAAACTGCCCAGGGTAAGGTGTCAAAATAGCATTATATATGGCAGACAGTTGGCGTCGACCCCCCCCCCTCTATTCAGGCTTGGTTTCTTTATTGTCACATAAATGGCCTCTTTATACACAAAAGGGGGGCAAAAATTGTGGCAAAATTACTTTATAACAAATAGTGGAAGAGCTACTGATCTGACCAAAACATTAGAACAAACAAGAAAAGAGATGATCAATGCACATTCCTGGGCCCCATATATCATAATATCTATGCTAGTGCAAACAATAAAAACATGGGGGTTTTACAATTTTATGCATAAAAATGAAAAGCCTTCCAACCACGTCAAGGTAACCCCAGTATGGAAGGTCCTAACAATTTACCTTGGGTCATGTATCTGGGATGACACTCCCTGCTTGGTTGCATTTTCCTGATCTGACCAAAACATTAGAACAAACAAGAAAAGAGATGATCAATGCACATTCCTGGGCCCCATAGGATCTTCCATACTGGGGTTACCTTGATGTGGTTGGAAAGCTTTTTATGCATTCAATTGTAACTAAAACCCCCATGTTTTTATTGTTTGTACTAGCATAGATATTATGATATATGGGGCCCAGGAATGTGCATTGATCATCTCTTTTCTTGTTTGTATAAATGGCCTCTTTGACACCTCTCTTGAACCAGTCATGTTTGCCAATCTTCAAAGGTATGTCCTTTTTTCTTAAGATGCGGTACACAGCTGAGTCCTGACCTGAGGAATTGGCTGTTCTGTACTGGGCTATACGTTGGTGCATCTAGCTAAATACAATAGATACACCATGACCTGGATGAAGGAAGACCGTAACAAGCATATCTCCTCAATACTTATCCTGAGAGTAAAAATATTTATACATTATTTATTCTGTCATTAAAGCAAACACAGAATGGGACTCGCTTACTCGGACACCAGCAGTGGCGTAACTAGGAATCACTGCCCCCCCCCCTCAGGAAAACTGATGGGGCCCCTATCCATGCTTTAGCCACAGTGGTTTTCTGGGAGGAGGCTATATCTGTTATAGGAAAAATACAAAGTTTGGGCCCCCTTGGCTTCCGGCACCCCTGTGGTCACTCCCCCTGCTCCCCTGGTAGTTACACCCCTGGACACCAGGCAAAGATGGGTGAAACATGAGTAGCCTTTTAGTCCAGGGATTCTCAAAACAGCATGCCTCCAGGTATTTTGAAAACTACAAATCGCAGCATTCCTTAATTAGAGAGGGAAGCCAGGGAATGCTGGGAGTTATAGTTACAAAAATCATCGGGAGCCACACTATTTGAGAATCCCTGTATCTAGTCAAACATGAAACCAAAATGAAAGCACTGGAAATATTCATACAGAGATAATGTAGAAGAATAATATGTTGCAGCTACTGGGCATCATTCATGTGTAACTATAAGAGACTGACCACACTTTTACGATACAGGGAAAATGAGTTGGATCAATCGCCATTGCATTTTGAATGCAGTTTCCCTTACTCCTTGCAGTAGCACCAAATCATCAATAATAGTCACCATATTGATCTATAATTTCATAGAAGATAAACAATATTTGTTATAGTTCACAGGTATGTAGACAGAAATCAGTTTGGATAACAGTAAATAAATATGCAGTCTAGCTGGAGGACAGACCTTACATGTGTATTTTATTTCCAGAAGATAAAAGGTTAACTTCTGGAAATAGTTAAATTACATGAAAGGATATCTAACCAGCTGGTTTTCATTTATCTATTAATGAACCATCCTTGAATGCCATCTTCCTTAAATCCTGCTGGGGCAGTTTCCCTTTAATCTGTTCTTAATTTAACCATTCTACCTGAAAGGAAATAAGCAATCTCAAAGGACATCAAAAGAACATCTATGAATGTTTTTTTTGTTTTTTTTGTGGCTTCTCTATCATGTTTAAGACACACTGTCATCCAGTGTTGGTTTTGGAGGTTTGCTGCTTCTTCTCACTGGCTCTTAACACTTCTGCCAAAGTGAATGCATGCCTGTATACAGAATAGCAAAAGTAGTTAGGGGACCAGAAAGGAGGGATGTCTGCCGCAGCTTCTTGCACCCTAAATTAACATAGATCACAGCACATTTTCAGTAAAATGGGAGGTAGAAGCAATCCCTACTTACAGAACACAAGCATATTGCTCTTTCAAATTTTACAGATAGCATTACTTTCTTGTAGAACTAATTTGGATCAGTTATGTATGGTAAATAGAAAGCATGACAGGAATCTACAGGCACAACATAAACCAAATCATTTCCCATCCAGCAACACATCGCAATGTCCCAACGTTATCATCAGTTTGAACGATGAATCAGTAAAACGTCAGCAAACTGTATGACCAGACTAGTCTGCTTGTGATGTGACCCACCCAATGTTGCGCTATCACAGCGCATGCGATCCACAAAAAAATGATGATCGCATGCACTCTGAAAAGCAGATTGCAATGCAGTTCAGCGCAGCAAGTGTGGCCAGACCAATTGACCAACACTACTATGGGTTTTTAATGCGGGATTGGATCGCATATTAAAACTAACTTGCCCTTAGGAATCCCCCTCATTGAAATACTGGGCTTGCCCAAAATTTAGCGCTGCAACCGCTTCTAGCCCTGTGAAGTCACACTAATCTGAAGTACAATTGCCACAAAACTAAAAAACTTAAACTTCAGGGCCCCTAATATGAAGATATTTATGGTGACAATTGACAAATTCACAAGCCTATAATAAGTTATATGGGCCAAGAAAACCCAGCAACTAAAGGGCCCAACAACAACCACAATTTTGGCTGCCAGGGATTGTAGGTTCACAGCTGGTGCTATTATTTCACTATTCGCTAACAAAGGCAAATTGATGTGGTGGCTGGGCTTAGATAAACTGGAAATGTTATAAATTAATAGCTGGCAGCAATGCGGTTGGATTAGAGTAAAAGCAATTTTAATTTAACTGGAGGTGCAATAATATTTTATGTTTTATTTATACTTATGGTTACATACACTCCATTATTCCTATTTAATAAGGTACACACAGCAGATGAATGTTCCCATAAGGCCAACTAGGGCATGGCCTAGGGTGTCAGGATCTATAGGGGTGGTACATCTAAAGTTCCCAGTCTTTACTAAAATATGAATTACTTACTGCAGTAATAGCATAGGAAAGATAAAATATATGGCCGAAACACCCTAACAGGTGCAACCAGTACCCCCTACCCTGGAAAAGAGCAGAAAAGGTACCCACAGGTACCTCCACCACATTATTGGAGGACATGTCCACCCCAAAAACTATAACTTAACCCACTACTGACCCTTACCTTACATCTCTACTCCTTATGGTTCCAAAGATATGCCTCTTCAAAGTCCAGGAAACTGAAGACTCCAAGCTGTCTGTGAGGCTTCTGATCCACACTGCTTCCTTGTTCTCATCAATGTCTGGAGCATGTGCAGTACCCACCCACCCCCTCCCACCATCCGGATCTATCCTCAGCCATCGTTGATCCTATCTTCAAATCCTTCTGAATGTCTGAAGCTGCCAAGGGATGGAAAAAGAAACAAAGCAACTTGTTACACTGTCACCTCCTACTTTAGGGAGAAGGGAAGTGGATGGACCTGCCTTGTATCTCACTGTTACAGTACTTTATGGTTATGATTTATTTATTGTATTGGGACATGATTAAATGATTTTAATGCAATCCCATATAGTGATTATTTAATTTGGTCTGAATTATTAAAATCAATTTTGTATAAACAATCAGGGTTATTCAATAAAAGTTCTTCAGGGTTATTCAGTAAAAGTTCTTATCGTTTAAAATGGTACTAATTTTGCCCCAACCAATCAGATGTTAGCTTTCAAATGTTAAATAAGATCTAATTGGTTGGGGCTAAATTAGCACCATTTTAAATGATAATATTTATTGAATCTCCCTGATTATTCCTATTAATTGTACTAGGCATGCAGTGTTCACTATTTAATAGACTCTATCTGTACTATTAACCCCCTGATTCTGTTCAGAATCATCCCCACAGCACATGCACATCCCCCCTGACCCGGCGTGCACCCCCCTCGCCCCAGGGGCACAACCTTTCCAACGCGGTGCGCACCCCCTCCTGTTTGCCGCACATGTCACGTGGCCAGCACGAGCAAACGGGTCCAGCTTCCATGACTGAAAACTCTTGGTTTGTCTATAAAATTCCAGTGAAGAGGCAGGGAGAGTAATCCTGATTCCCCCTCCCTCCCACAGTTGTCATTTATGGGGATTGTTACTGGAAAACACTAGCAAAGTAATGCTGGATAGTGCATGCATCTTGTGCCTTTAAATGCACCTAATGATTAGCCTAGCTTTCAAACATGAGGTCCCAATCCTATATAAACCCCACTATACAAAATCCTATGGTACTTACAGGGAAATGCACTGCTGGCTCCATTTCTAAATACTACTTCTAATAAAAAAGGTTGGCCTGATCGGGTTTGCGGAGCAGCTGCACAGATATCTCAAAAGACACAACAACAGAGGTTTCCTAATAGCAGCTAATAGATGGCTTTATGGTTTACATTAGAGGTGTGATTCCCCCTCACAATATTAGACTTTACTGAGATAGAAGCGAAGGGACAATGACCAGTGGCAGTCCAACTAAGCAGCCCAACAAACCAAATGATATATTCCCATTTCCCCGCACCCCAGCCTAGGGTTACCTGACCAGGGATTGGAGGACATTCTTAATAAAATATAATTAGTGCAACTGGACTGGTTTGCATTTTTGGAAGTGAGCCTTGCTGTATATTTTAGGCTATTTTTATACGAATGGCATTGTAGCGTTTTCTGAGCAGATCCAGAAAAAAAAATGCTATGTGTACCTCAGAAAACACCTGGTAAACACTAATAAAATGTCACCTGCCGCTCGTGTGAAATCACAGACGCGAATGACATCATGGAACGCGCCACGGGAACGAAGGGCTGTAAATATAGTTACGATTATTTTAAGAAATATTACAGCGTTTAGGTCTGGGCAGGGGGCATCTGTGATATACTAAAATGATTTTACGCTAGGTTGGTGAGGGAGAGAGGATGGATCCGGATGGTGGGAGAGGGGTGCAAAGGGAGGGTGAAGGCACGGCTTGAAGTGACACCAGAGAGCTTGGATTACAGTGAGCAGCTCCTGGTCTGCAAAAATGTTCTAAACGTATGTATCTTAAAATTGGCTGAACAGATTTTAATGGGATTTGGCTTCTTTTAAAGCTAGAATAATGGCCAATAACATATAAATTATGGTTTTGGGGGTGGACTTGCCCTTTAAGGTAACACAGATTTAAAGCATAAATCATATAATTATATTCTTACATATAAGAATATAATTAGCACAAATGTAATATATTTTGTTTAAGGTATTTCAGAAATTAACATGGACACATTGTCTAAGTAATATAACCCCCATTTTATCATAGAAGGCTCCAGAATTATTTTGTGAAATATTAAACATGTTTTGCATATATAACACCCCCAAAACGTGTCTGACCTGTAAAAAAAAGGGACAATTGGGTAGGCTTAAGAGGTTGGAATAGATGGGTGTATGTATGTCTTTATTCTACAGTACCTTTAATACTATGTAACTATATGAATACTATATAAATACAGTTTGTTATTGTATATAACTGGATTTACCAACAGATCTGTATCTAAAAAAACAATAAAAAAATAATGACATTTAGTTTTTCACATTGGTGCTGCAGTATATATGAATTATTCATTGCTTGATATCTATATACAATTATACTGATTAGATTAAATTAAAAGATTTAGGTTTTAGATGTGTATGTAAATTTGCTGTAATATAATATATAGAAAATCAATATTAATGTTCTTAATCAGATATACACAAGTAATTCATTTCTATGTAGAATTCAATTGTATGTTTTAATGGGATAAATAGGCAAAAGGTTGTCCTTATATGTTAATTGTTAATGCCTTCCAACCATGCCAAGGTAACCCAAATATGGAAGGTCTTAACTGTTTACCGAATCATTTCATACCTAACAAACCAAAACAAAGAGTGCAATAGAAGACCTCACTGAAGACTTAAGGTCCAAATTCTAGCTATGGTGCTGTTCAGAGTACACTCCAGCACACCGATGTTGGCTGTTTGCCAGACAACTGGATAGGTGCTAACCCCCTAGCCCTCCACTCCAAGGGCCGAATAATCCTATAGCACAAGAATAACTATTGGGGGAGCACACTAAGGTACCTGAGGAAGGGACAGTGCGTCCCGAAACGTCGTATATGTTGTTGTAATAAACACAATTTTGGATTCACCTACTTAGTGTGCTCCCCCAATTCTAGCTATACCTATCATACAAAAGCCTAAAGCTGGGTACCCACTTTAACGATAAAGGGCTGATTCAGATTCTGCCGGATCTGCCGCATTCGCCCCTTCATCATTAAAGTGAGAAGCACAGAATCAAGCATTCCCAAGGCCAATGAATGTTCACCGTCACAGGCCTCGGCCATGGTAGGCCCCCTGTAGTAAAGTATAGGGAATCTTGCAGTCCTGAAGGCTTTTCCTTTACTTTATAAAAGGATAACATTTAGGACTTTGAGCATCCTTTAAAAGCATTCTTTAAAGATCGTGACTGTGTGTACCCAGCTTTAGGCTGGTGTTCCCCACATATGTCCAGACCACACTACTGATCACTAAACTGTGGAGAGCCTCTATACACACCTCCAATCCGTGTAAAGGCAGGTGTCCAGTGGATTTTTTTCAGTAATGCCCCCATCATCTACTATTGTGACACTGCAAATTGTAGATATAGGAGGAGGATGCAAAGGGATTTTAAATTTGACCAGGAGACATATCTCTACCTGTTCATCTCTCCCCCAATTTTGCATTCAGATCATCAGTAGGGAGCAGATAGCTGTAAAAGTAGCCATACACCTTGCTGATACAACTGGATTTGCTAACTAATGTTTGCGTGTATTGTATAAAAACAACTGATTTTATGATCAAACTACCACCATCGGTGCAACAAATATCATAGATGGGGAAACCGCACGGAGCCCTACTAGCAAAAGTCACAAGACCAAAGAGAGTTAATCAGGAAATATTACAAATAACCCATAGAGATACAAAACAAACCACTAACTCACAACAAGAAATCCAAGAAGAATTCCTACACTATTACTCAACACTATACCAACCACACCAATCAACCCAACAACCACTTACCTGGAAGAGACCAACCTACCAAGACTAACCACAAAACAACAGGACATGCTTAAAGGGCATGTCCACCCCCAAAACTATAATCCCCCCAGTAATGGCCCCATCATGTAGTGTAATAAAATCCTTACCTCACATCCCAGCTCCATATGGTTCCCCTGTAGTCGGCGATGGGGCGATTGACCCAGAGGGGGGAAGGCATCCCCTTCCCCTCCGTCCAGGCAGGCGGCAGCCGCCCGGGCGACACGGCTGCTTTCTTCGCAAGAGACTTACCGGCGTGACATCATAACGCCGCGTCGTGTCTCTCTATATAAGGCGGAGCCACGCGGTCACCAGCGCCATTTTAGCAGTGCTGGTGACAGGAGTAGGATCTCCTCTTAATCTAGGGACAGCTAGAAAGGTAAGATAAGCAGGAAGCATGAGCGACCCCATTTTAGAGCAGATTAGGGAAAGAGTGAGTAGGGAGGGAGCAGGCTGGCTACAGGGCATATTGGCAACTGAGGATTCAGCTGCAGGGGCACAGAGGGAACCATCCAGCCCCCCAGGCTGCCCGGCTGGGCACCCTGGGAATAGACCTACCCGCATCTTGTGCCTCCCAGATCGGCTGAGCCCCAGTCCAATGGGGCCAGCCAAGAAGAAAGAAGGAGGGAAGGCCCCAGCTAAGAAGGGCCCCAAAAAAGTGGTAGCCAAAAGGAAAGGGCCCAGGCCACAGGAGGAGGAATCCTCCTCTTCCTCAACTCCAGAAAGGGAAGGGTCCACTCAGGACCAAGGGTCAGCCCAAGAACAGGAGACAAGGCCAGACACCCCCATGGTACAAACAACTGGGGAAGATTTCGGCGTCACCGGGGACCCGGGCCTTCTTCCTCTCCAAGGTCTAGGGCCTAATATAGAAAGGGATAGGCTAGTTTCCCGCAGAAGCAGCTTAAAAGGGGAAACTAGGGGTCGCCCTGCGGAGGCAGCAGGCTCAGCCAGCGTCAGAGGGAACTCAATAGCAGGGACCTCTGTCATTCACCTCCCACGCGGCAGCCTAGTTTAGCATGTAGGGATAGCGAGAGAGGGCGCCGCAGGGAAGGGGAACCGAGGGGAGAGTATAGGAGACACCGATACTTGTCATCAGAGTCAGTGTCTAGTCGCTCTGACCGCCACTTGCGAGAAAGGCACAAGAGGCGGTCAAGCCACAGGAGGTCCAGGAGTCGATCAAGGACTCCCAAACGTAGGCACAAAAGGCACCAGAGCTCTTGGAGGCACAGAAAAGGGTCCCCATCAACATTGAGCACCTCCACCAGCACCAGGTCCCGATCATGTTCCAGACATCGCGACAGGGAGCAAACCAAGGGCAGCCGGACATCGCTGGCAGAAAGGAAGCTTCCGGAGCAAGGACGCGAGCCAAGCGTGACTCAGCAAACTGGCTATGAGTTATCCTGTGTGGATGCATTGGGGGCATTTCAGAGCAGGATAGCCTTACCAAAGCCATAAGATCCTTGCTGGGCAAACTAGAAGCTATGCCTAATGTTCAGACAGGGACCCCTTTACTGAGAGGGACATGGCAGTGGTGTCCTGCGATGACAGGTAGCTTTTTTTTTTTTTTTTTTTTGGCATATTTTTGCGGGGTGAGTCCGCTAGGGGTTCATGTCTCGGATGAGACAAAAGAAAAAATCTGGAGGAATGACTATATCGAGATATGGTCACTGGTTAACCCAGAAATGGTGACAGTCGACAAGGAGTTTGTTAGACCAGAGGCGGGGAAGGAGAAGAAACTGAGGGTAGCAAAGACATTTGGCGGGTGATAGGGCAGAATTTCCCGCAAAAATGCTCGGAACTATTTGTATACCTGGACCTCATTTTTGGGGCCTAAAAGGTATACGGGGGTACCGCCTGGTGGAACTACGATGAGGAGTTTAGGCATAGGTTAGCAGTTCACCCAAAGGTAGGATGGAACACTAAGGCCACAGATTCCTGGTTGCGGATCATGATGTCCCAAAGGGCGGCTAGCGTAGTACACGGGCTACCGGGGATTCCTTCAACATCAGACTTCGGTGCCCCCTCCCCGGCTAAAAAAGCCGGCCCGTGCTGGCTCTTTAATGAGGGCCAATGTAAATTCGGGGCAGCGTGTCGCTTTCGACACGAATGCTCCTTTTGCGGAGGGGCGGAACATTCAGCAGCTAAATGCTATGGGAGGGGAAAGGCCTTATCCAAAAAACCCGGCCCCAGGAGGCCTGAGGACCACAGTGAGCGTAGCCGCGATGGGGCCCTGGCTAGATAAGTATCCCAGGAAGGAGGCTGCGCGTGCTATAAAACTCGGGTTCATGCACAGGTTCTTTACCCCATTCCAGTTTTCCCCCTCCCCTGTTTTTTCAAAAAATCTTAAGTTAGTTCGGGAAGATCCGCAACGAGCTAGGGAAAAACTGCTTGTTTAAGTTGGGTCGGATGGCAGGTCCTTTCAAGGAACCCCCTTTTTCAAACATGAGGGTCTCTCCTCTGGGGATAGTCCCCATGAAAGAAGCCGGGAAGTTTAGGCTTATTCACTACTTGTCTCACCCCAGGGGGGAGGAAGGAAACATCAGTAACATATGTTTCTTTTGACAGAGCGGCGCTCATGGTTAGGGAGGCTGGCCCGGGGGCATTGATGGCCAAATCAGACATCCAATCAGCCTTTCGCCTCCTCCCTGTCTACGAGGACTGCTTCCACCTGTTAGGCTGTAGCTTAGACTGGCTGTTTTACTTTGATATGTGTCTCCCCATGGGCTGTGCTGTTTCCTGCGCTGTTTTTGAGACATTCAGCTCCTTCTTAGAGTGGGTGGTTCGCTACGAGACGGGCTCCCGGTTCGTCCTTCATTACCTGGATGACTTCCTTTTTGTTGGCCCACAAGGGTCCAATCAGTGTTCATACCTACTGCAGTCATTCAGGTATCTGATGGCAAAGTTTGGGGTTCCTCTTTCAGCAGAAAAAACAATTGGGCCTTTAACCACACTTTTGTTTTTAGGTATAGAAATCGACTCCAAAAAAATGGAATGTAGGCTACCAGAGGATAAGCTGGTCGATTTGCTAAAAGGAGTAAGGGCATTCTTGTCAGCTAACAAGGTCACTCTTAGACAATTGCAGTCCTTATTGGGCTCCCTGAACTTTGCATGCAGAATACTGCCGATGGGCAGAGTGTTCTGTAGAAGGCTGTCCATGGCCACAAGCGGGGTAAAACATCCGCATCATCACATACGGGTATCCAGGGAGCTCAAGCAGGACTTGCGGGTCTGGGAGTCCTTCCTAGAATCTTACAACGGCAGGTCACTGATTCAGACCAGGGAGCAATCCAGCGAAGAGCTGCAACTGTTCACAGATGCGGCTGGATCCCTGGGCTTTGGGGCCATCTTCGGTCGTACCTGGACCACTGGGTGCTGGCCTGATAACTGGATTGCTGCTGGTCTTTGCAGGAACCTGACGCTGCTGGAGTTGTTTCCCATAGTGGCGGCAGTGGAACTATGGGGCAAAGTGATGGCTAACAAGTCTATCTGTTTTTGGACGGATTACGCTAGTGTGGTTTTTGCGATTAATAAACAGACCTGCTCTTCCCTTCCAGTTCTTTCGCTACTGAGACATCTAGTGCTACGGTGCTTGCAGTATAAAATCTGGTTTAGGGCCAAACATGTGCCGGGCATTGACAACACGATCGCTGACGCTCTTTCTCGTTTCCAGTGGGAAGGGTTCCGCAGGTTGGCACCGTAGGCAGAGAAGGAGAGGACGCCATGCCCAGCTTCCTTATGGGAAATAGTGGAAGTCAGCTGATGGCCATGGTACAGGCTTCGGTGGCCCCGACAACGTGGCACAACCATGGTAAGGAGTGGAAGGAGTGGGTGAACTTGGCTGGAAGCAGGGTATTCCAACAGTCTCACAGAGTGAGAAAGCAGGTAACGTTAGAGTACCTGGTGAGTTTGAGGGAATCCCATTGCTCCGGGTTGGTGGCTCAGAGGAGGCTTTAGGGAATTTCCTTTTTCTTCCCTCTGTGGGGCTGGCCGGACTTGACAAAAGAGTTCTTTATCCAGTTGGTCCTAAAAGGATGGAAAAAGGAACACAGGAGCAAAGAGTCTAGGCGCCCTATTTCATTTAGAATTCTCGTAAGATTAGTCCCTCCGCTGCGTGCACATCCACTTACGAGAGGGCGCTTTTTACAGCTAGTTTTGCGCTGGCTTTCTTTGGGGCCATGCGAGTAAGTGAGTTGGTTTCACCTAGTGCCAAAAAGGTGGGTGGCCTCTTGGCGGAAGATGTGCACGTTATGAGTAACAAGGTCAGGGTAGCCATTAGGAGGTCGAAGACAGATGTCTTTGGGGACGGGGCATGGTTGACAATTCTACCCATCAGTGGTGAATTTTGCCCCGTATCGGCAATAACTAGTTATGCCTTAAGGCGGGTGTCTTCCCCCTCCTTCGTAGCTCACGAAAATGGGACACCTCTCACTCAGTATCAGTTTGAGGCTGTTCTAAAAGGCTCCTTGCAACGCATCGGTCTTAACCCAAAGGAGTTTGGCACTCATTCCTTTAGGATTGGAGCAGCCACGGAGGCATACAACCTTGGTTTTTCCCGAACAGGCAGTAAAACGGTTGGGAAGGTGGAGGTCAAACTGTGCAGCTCGATATGTGCGACCGGAACTGGCTATTAATTAATGTTTTCGTTTCAGATGTTAAGAGAGTGGCAGTCTAGTTAATTGGCCATTCGTACCTGTTTTGGGCGGCAAGGAGGGCAGAAATTCGGCTTGGAGGCAGGAACCTGGGTTTTACAACTGCATCTCTGGAGTGGAAAGGCATCAGAGGGATGTCCTGGTGGCAAGTGCTTCCGGAGGTGGTGGAAATCAGCCAAGGAAACCGGGGGCCCCTGGTGTTGGTGATACACGCTGCAGGGAGTGATATATGTAAAGCCCGGCTGTCGGGTCTGATGACCATGATGAAGGCAGACCTGTCAAGAATTCGGGGGTTCTTTCAAGAAGTGGTATTGGTATGGTCGGCAATTATTCCCCGGGTAG
Source organism: Hymenochirus boettgeri (assembly GCA_019447015.1). Taxonomy (NCBI): domain Eukaryota; kingdom Metazoa; phylum Chordata; class Amphibia; order Anura; family Pipidae; genus Hymenochirus; species Hymenochirus boettgeri. The sequence continues at coordinate 201,534,044 of CM033474.1, read as the reverse complement.
TTTGGCAAGGGGCTAGGGACCCAGCGGCCATTGAGAGAGCAAGGAGGGTTATCAACAAGGAGTGGTGGTCAGGCACAGACAGTTGGAGGGTGACAATAGATCACTGATAAGGCCTGATTGAGATCAAAGATCCACTTGGCCTCGGCCTTTTTCAAAGCCGATTCCATATTCCTGCCTTCTATCGAAGGAAGTAGACATTGTATCCCTTGTACTTGCAAGCAGGATAGATTACTGAAGTTACAGCAAAAAAAAAAGTGGATCTTTGAGCTCAATACCAGGATACCGAACAGGGTTCATAGGGTAATTCGACGGCTTATAGAACATTGGTGATTTTTTTTTTTTTTTATTGCGTACTTGATTATGTTTTCTTAGGTTAATATTTAGTTTCATCTAATTTATTTTACTTACGAAGGGTATGTGCTTTGGCTTATCTTCTTTGTGTACTATGATGGATCTTTATTTATTTAATTATACTCATTATTATTATTATTATTTGGATTGGTTATTTTTGTTCAGTTTGTTATTATTACCTATTTGACCTATTGAGATAATATGATTCTTTATTATCTTTATTCCTTGATGTTTTTGTATATTGTTTTCGGACCCTTTGTGTTGCACAAAGGATCAATCTTATATATATTGTATATTGCTGTCCTGTGTTTCTTATTATAATGCTACATTGTATACTTTGTATCCCTTTAAGATTGGGGAGAGGCGGAGCCCTAGACCACCTGTGTGTGGATTTAAGGAGCATCCGCTTCATCCAGGAGTCAGCTTACCTGCCTATGATTAAGTGCTCTTGTAGCACGAAATGCTTCAGGCTTCATGACTCGTGTTTTTCGACTCTAATAAAGATGGACTTTTGAATTTTACCTGGAGACGTCGTGATTTATTGAGCAGTGTGCACGCTCCTTAATTTTGAATTTCATGGATTGGAATAGTGGCGACGGGCTCAGGCTTGTTTGCACCTGGGCCACCCCCTACGAGCGGTGAGTGCCTGTATTTCCTACTCTATTTGGTTCCCGCACTATTTGGCTTTGGAGACGCTAAGCGGTCATTCCATTAACGAAGGGACTGGGGCATATGTACCTGGACCATCCATTTCTACATGTGAGTCTACATGTACCATTTAATCATTTGATACGCTACCTGTTAACTGTTTTCCCAGCTAAATGTTTAAGATTGCTTTTACACTTTGCATTTCTTATTTATTGCTATGTTTTACTCTGCCCTTAGTGCAGGCACCTAAGTATTTATTTATTTAATTAGAGTTATACAGGACCCGCTAGATGGTGGTTTTCTATCCACAATTAGCTTTATTTTGTATTGTTTATGTATTCATCTAGATCCCAACCTCCCTTTCTATATTGATGTAGATGCCTCTGACTTGGGTGCCGGTGCTGTCCTGTCACAAAGACAAGGTATCAAAGAGAAACTCCATCCGTGTGCCTATTTTTTTAAGAAGTTCCTGCCTAATGAACGGAATTATGATATCGGTAACCGTGAACTACTGGCCATCAAGTTGGCTCTTGAGGAATGGCACCATTTGCTAGAAGGTACTTCTTGCCCATTACCATCTTTACCGACCATAAAAACCTTGAATACATCCAAAACCTTAAAAGGTTAAGGTTGGTCCAAGCACGTTGGTCTATTTGCCGATTCAATTTTATCATCACCTACCAACCAGGTTCCAAAAACACTAAAGCCGATGCCCTCTCCATATCCTTCATTTCTTTTGATTCTTCTGACCAGGATAAGGGTCCTGTAATCCCTGCAATCAAGATTCTGGCCTCCCTTACTACACAACTCTGTTTCCAGATTTAAGCAGCTCAGGAGTCTGCTCCTCCTGACACCCCGACAGGCAGAATCTTTGTATCTGTTTTTTTTTCGGAACATCATCCTTCGTCAGACTCATTGCTCTAGACAGGCCGGACATCCTGGTATGAACAAAACTTTTGATCTTCTAGCACGCTCTCTCTGGTGGCCAACCATGGGAAGGGATGTTAAGGACTTTATTCTAGCCTGTTCTCGCTGTACCCAGTCTGAATCTCCTAGAACCCTTCCCTGTGGACTTCTTCAACCCCTTACCATTCCATCTCAACCTTGGACTCATATGTCTATGGATTTCATTGTTGAGCTTCCGTCTTCCAACCAGAATACTGTCATTTGGGTAAATGGCTCATTTTGTCCCTCTTCCTAAATTACCTTCTGTGGAATTGGCTCAATTATGTATTTCCCATATTTTTCGCCTCCATGGACTTCCTTCTGAAATAGTTTTCTGACAGAGGAAATTCTGGAGGGCATTGTGTAAATCCATGGGAATCAAATTACAATTTTCTTCTGCTTATCCACCCACAGTCCAAGGGGCATAACACGCATAAAGTCTCTAGAATAGTACCTCAGGTGTTATATTTCCTATACCCAGATGATTGGTCTGAACACCTGCCCTGGGCTGATTTGCCCATAACAATGCCACTCATGCCTCTTCTGGAAAATCTTTTTATGTGTCTTCGGCACTAATCCAAGATGTTTTCCTCAGGATTTCCTTTGTACTCAGGTTCCTGCTGCTGATGACTCTGTGGCCCAAATGTCGGTTATTCGGCACTCTACTGAAATTTGGCTTCAAAAATCCACTCTGGCACAAAAAAACGCTGCTGACAGGAGACGAAGGGAACCTCTATCTTACTCTGTGGGAGATAAAGTGTAGCTTTTTTCTGCCCATATTAATCTACGTGTTCCCTCTGCTAAATTGGGGCCAAAATTTATCGGTCCTTTAAATTTGGTGCTTTTTTTTGTCCTTCCTCTGGATCAACAGTTAGGCAGGAAATGAGGATATGCTAGATGGGTTGGACTTGGACCTCAAATATAGTATAGTAATACTAAGGGGCATATTTATAAAGGATTGTCTTTTTCGCCAAATAATTAGCGCAGCACATCGCAGCGAAAATAGCGCCATTTGGGGCTTCGTGCCTTATTTATAAAAAAGCGAAAAAACACACTTCGCGGCTGAAAAAGGCGAACGGGCGCGATAAAGAGCGAAAACTTAACGCATCTAAGAAGACTGCATTGTGAAAACCATTCAAAACCACAAAAGCCCACTAGAAAATGATGTCAAGTTCAAAATGGCCACCTCACATTTACCAAGAAGTCAGCCATGTCTTATTTAGTCAATCTTCTTAGAATTTCTCAATTGGAATAGAATTTTCTTTTACACTGCACATTCGCCTTTCTAATGCGCGATCGCTTTTCCAAGGCATATTCCATTATAATGCGCGGTCGCCTTTCTAATGTGCGTTCGCTTTTCTAATGTGCGTTCGCCTTTCTAATGTGCGTTCGCTTTTCTAATGTGCGTTCGCCTCTCTAATGTGCGTTCGCTTTTCTAATGCACGTTCGCTTTTCCAAGGCATATTCCATTATAATGTGCGTTCGCCTTTCTAATGTGCGTTCGCCTTTCTAATGTGCGTTCGCCTTTTTAATGCGCGTTCACTTTTCCAAGGCATATTACATTCTAATGCGCGATCGCCTTTCTAATGTCGCTTTTCCAAGGCATATTACATTCTAATGCGCGTTCGCCTTTCTAATGTCGCTTTTCCAAGGCATAATACACTCTAATGCGCGATCGTCCTTCTAATGCGCATTCGCTTTTTCAAGGCATATTACCCATTAGAATGCCTTTTCGCTCAAACAATGACTTTTCACCACCTATGCCTTTTCGCTCAAACAATGACTTTTCACCACCTTCAGGGTCGCGCTAATCTTTCGCTCTTTTTAACGCAAAAAACACTTTTCGCTCTTTTATAAATCGCGTTATGCCTTTTTGCTCCTTTTTCGCTAAAATTACCATTGCGAAGTAAGGCGAAAAGGGTTTAGCGATAGCGTGCGGAAATGGTTTCGCCATTCGTTAACGCTACCTTTATAAATAGCGTTAACTGTCTTTTTGGCGAAAACCCATGCGAAAAGCGAATGCGAAAACATTTCGCTACTTTTCGCTCTTTTATAAATATGCCCCTAAGTTGTATTGAATGATATTGAGGAGGAATGTTGGGAGCTAGGCTGGTAGGGAAGGCGTGGGGGCAGGGCTGGTAGGAAGGAGGGTGGGAGGAAAGGGGCATCTAGGGCGCCTAGGAAAGGGCATAGGCGCCTAGCAAAGCTGTACAAAGGGCGCCTAGGACCTTTCTCAAGCCACACTTGAGGCACTGGACCAAAAACGTTGGCAATATGCGTTTTTTGCGAATAAAGCACTTTATACATTTGGAAATACCCATGTGTGCACTGAACCTTTCTTTTTTCTTTTTATATTGATTATCAGGATCACCAGGGCAATTGGAGGGAGTTAAAGCTGTGTGCCTGCGCTACTTAGGTTAAATTACAACTACATTTTACGGAAGTGCAACTAATCTGGTCATACAAAGCATGTTGAATGCAAAAGTTTGCTAATCATAATTAAAGTAAAAGAGGTTAGAAGTTAGGACCTTCCAGACTGGGGTTACCTTGACATGGTGGGAAGGCTTTTCATTCATGTGGCCAAAGTAATAAATACTAAAACCCCTTTGTTTATAATGTATGCCGGTGTGCAGAAAACATGTTATTGTATGGGGCCTAGGAATGTGCATCTTTTTTGTTTGTGTGTGTGTGTGTAAGTGAATATATATATATATATATAGTTATGTATTAAGGGTTTTTTTTTTTTATAAAAAAAAATATTTTCTATGTAATACTATACTTTTAAATTTATTTGTCCTAAACACACAACACATTATATATATGTGTGTATCAAACACAGATGTGGTGGGAAAAGCAACATGCACACACAGATATTTTTTTTGAAAAAATAAAACAACAATTTATTAACCAATTTTTACATATGGTCTTGCGGACCCTTCGGGAGACATAAAATAGTGTCTCTGTGCGTCCCTTACACTGTGTCCACTCTGTGGTCCTCTACTAATAGCAGGCTGCAGATATAGGTAGGTATCTACAGGCTGATGAACAAGGTCGAAAGACCCTTCCTTGTCTCTCACGTAATTGTGCAGAACACATGTAGCTTTCACCACATTTATGGCATAGACAGGGGTCATCTGAATGTACGTGTGGAAGGACCCTTCACTTGTTGGCCAAGATTTCAAATTAGGTGATTCCGCAGCACTATAGAGAAGTGCTTCTTGTAGTTGAAGTAACGACTGCTACTGTAGGGAGGCATAACCATCCTTATATGCTTCCCATCAATTGTGCCTTCATAGTTGGGGAACTATAGCCTTTGCCAATACTGCTGACTGATCTCCTCCCACTTGTCGTTGTTGGGAAATGCCATTTGGAGAGGCTGCAACTTCTGCCAAAGTAGTCGATTGTGTGATGGACAATCCTCTGAATCGTTGTCTTGTACATCCTGAAGTCAAGGTGAAGAATCTTGAAAGACTGTCCTGTAGCCAGAAATCTGTACAAAAAAGGAACGAAGACACTCACACAGACTGGAACACAAAACGCATTGTTCCCAACACACTCAATACGGACTACGCAACGCAACGCATATAGTGGGACCTCTCCCTTAGCGCTAGTAATAAAACCAGAGATAACCGGCAGTGGAAAGTCATAACCACTGTTTAACCTATTGCCACTTATTTCCGCCACTGACGCTCAATCGTGTTTATAAAGTAGCGATAAGGGCATTGTTGCTTAAGGTGTCCTGAAGCTGAAAACCAGGACCCTCCTCCCCGACACTGATAAACGCCTATGTGGCAGTGACAAGTGCTATTTGGGGTTTAAGAGGTTCTGTAGCTCAAAATCGCAGCTCGAAAAAAGGCCCCCCATTGGCTCTAAAAAGAGGCCTTATTAGTACCGGGAAGGGGGTTCCCTGTTTCCCACTGCAGGACCCCTTAAGCACCAAAAGGCACTTGTCAGTGCCACAAGGGCACTTGTAATTGTAGGGGAAGGGGATCCGGTTTCAAGCTGCGGGGCACCCTAAAGCCCCAAAAAGCTCTTTTATTGGCCCCTGGTAGGGTGTGGGGTCCCTTCCTGTGGAGGTGGGGGAAACCCCCCTGCTAGTGTGCACCCTCCATGGGGATGGCACTAATGGGACATGCCACCCCCTTCCCAGCAGCCACTCTCACTCTACCTCATAAATTAAAAGCGCCATGCCGCACCCCCCCCAAAGAAGAAACAAATACATATATTAAAATATAAAAAAATATAAAAACTATATTACGATCGCCCATATAATACCATTGCAATGTTTTGGTACAGCATGGTATTTTATGCACAAACTTTCGCATATTTACTTCCGGAACTATACACAAGTTGGATGCACAAACTTTCGCATATTTACTTCCGGAACTATACACAAGTTGGTGATATTGTGGGTAACTATTTACCTACCTGTTATAAAACAAATAACCGGGGCCAAAACTGACCGATCGTAATGCAGATGAACATCCGTGATCAGTTGGAAATGACAGAAAATTTCCGTCTGTTGGTATCGGCTCCCTTTACTTTAAGTAAAGAGAGCCGATACCATTGGCTCATGTATGTTAGCATGGCAGACCAATCCCAATCTGCGCATAGGCGGTCGGTCGGGTCCATGTGTGCGGTTCTCTTTGCAATGTTTCTACAGATACCAAAAGGCCAAAATGTAAACTAATCCTTAACGACATTTTCCTCTCCGCCTTCCAATTAAAGTACAACAATATCAAAAAAAAATCACAAAAAAAATAACATCACAAATATTACATGTCCACACTTCCAGCAGATGAAATCACTTCCTCATATTTACAACCGTGCTGCCCTCCCTTAGATATCACACAGCAAAGATGAGTGCTTAAAGCCCACCTTCTAGATGGCCCAGGGCTATGGTTAATGTAACACTTGTCATTGGCTAGTGGGAATGTCTGTTACAATATAGTCAAAGCAACTTTAAAGGATCGCACACCATTTGAAAGTGAAGAAAATTTATTGAACCATCAACAAAACACGCACAATGTTTTGGGGGGCACAGCATGGCTAATTGAAGGCAAACAGAGGATTGAAATCAGGGCTGCATAACATTAGTCTTTTTAAAGCAATGGGGGGGAAAAAAGCAGAGACAATACAGTTATCCTTTAAATCTACTGCACTAGAACTGGGGCAGTTCCAGAAAATAAACATCAACCATAGTTGATCAGATAGCAGATCCACGATCTTTCATCAGGGCCAAAACCTTTCCAATGGACTAAATACTGGAGAGATCTCCTAAAGAACCTAGAGTCCAGAACTTTTTCAACCTCAAATTCTTGTTGCCCGTCAACAGAAATTGGAGTGGGAGGCTGAAGGGGGATAGAATATTGATTCGAGATTACTGGTTTAATGAGGGAAATATGGGATACATTGGGGATCCACATGTTGGGAGGGAGTTGAAGACGAACAGCAGCAGAACCAATTAGTTCCAGGGTATAGGAAATATAACACCTGAGGTACTATTCTAGAGACTTTATGTGTGTTATGCCCCATTGGACTGTGGGTGATAAGCAGAAGAAAATTGTAATTTGATTCCCATGGATTTACACAATGCCCTCCAGAATTTCCTCTGTCAGAAACTATTTCAGAAGGAAGTCCATGGAGGCGAAAAATATGGGAAATACATAATTGAGCCAATTCCACAGAAGAAGGTAATCTAGGAAGAGGGACAAAATGAGCCATTTTACTGAAGCGGTCTATAGTTACCCAAATGACAGTATTCCGTTTGGAAGGCAGAAGCTCAACAATGAAATCCATAGACAAATAAGTCCAGGGTCAAGATGGAATGGTAAGGGGTTGAAGAAGTCCACAGGGAAGGGTTCTAGGAGATTCAGACTGGGTACAGCGAGAACTGAGGCTAGAATAAAGTCCTTAACATCCCTTCCCATGGTTGGCCACCAGAGAGAGCATGCTAGAAGATCAAAAGTTTAGTTCATACCAGGATGTCCGGCCTGTCTAGAGCAATGAGTCTGACGAAGGATGATGTTCCGAAAAAAAACTACATCAATATAGAAAGGGAGGTTGGGATCCAGATGAACTAAAATTGGGGCAGAGGCAAAGGCTTCCTTTAACTGGTTAAATGTTTAGATGTCAGCCGTAGACCAGGAGTTGGGTCTACCACCCTTTCTAATGAGGGCCAAAATAGGAGAACTGATGGATGAAAATCCTTTAATAAACTGTCTATAATAGTTTGCAAAGCCGATAAACCTTTGAATGGCTTAGGTACCAGTAGGAAGAGGCCAGTCTTGGATGGCTGAAACTTTGACAGGGTCCATCAAAAAAACCTTGAGCGGATACAATGTAACCAAGAAAGGATACTTGAGGAAGTTCAAAGAGATATTTTGTTATAGTTTGGCATATAGCCAAGCTCCAAAAGCGTTTTGCTCTTCCAATGAGCTTTCTCAATGGCGCTAAATCCCCTTCCATCCCGGAAGTTAATAAAGGTTGTGGGACTCAATCAGCGCTTAGCAACAGCTTTCCGTCACAATCCCATACCTCACGAGATCGGAAATTACGTCCATTACATTAACATGGGCTACCGATTCTCGTAGAAAGTAGCTCTATAGTTGCGATAATGTAGTAGCAGGGAACCAAGTCACAATCTCAAGTCCATTTGTTCCTTAACTGCAAAACAACCTGGTTGTGGTCCAGATCCATATATCCATCCTTCATACCATCATTCTGAAAACCATATCTTGTATCCACTGATCTATACACGTCTTTCTCCAGACGAGAAGTTGAATCCTCTATGGATAAAACCAGAAATCCATATTCGAATGTCCTATCCGAACCACGTGCATCCGTACAGCCAAATCCTATTAAGAGATTTAAATAAAGGATGTCCACATTCTCTGATTTGCAATTAAAATACTGTCTGATTTTGTGTTCTTTGCTCCCATCTGAACTATTCACCAGTTGTCTAGAATCCATGTCGACAATACACACATTTACCACAAGGGTTAGTACCTGTCAGTTTCTCCCCTCTACCCAAGGGTATAGGACATTTTCAGCACATCTTTTTAATGGCCAGGCCCTGGTCTGAGAGGGGGGGGGGGTGAGCCCAGACCTGGATCACAGGCCCTGGTCTGAGAGGGGGGGGGGGTGAGCCCAGACCTGGATCATGAGCCAAACTCCAATCCAGGGCAATATCTTGTAATCCCTAGGTATTCGGTTATTTACAACAGCAGCCGTAAATGTACGGGTGTGATCATACATTTATGCTGTATGTTTGTTAATGTACAAACGTTCTCTTGTAGAATACCATGTAGTTACAAAATTGGACCCATGTTGTTATATTGTAATATTTTACCGATTTGGTCTAGTTCATATTTCCCTTTTGTCTATTGTCCATGGGTATATCCCCTCTCCTGGTCTTATGGTCCCAGTTATTTAAGTAAGGGCCCGATGGTATAGGGCTGAAACGCGTAGGATACCAAGACCTACTATGATGTTTTATTAAATGGTTTACTTAAGCCCTTGGAGTGCTCCGGCTTCGTTATGGACTACGCAACGCAACGCATATAGTGGGACCTCTCCCTTAGCGCTAGTAATAAAACCAGAGATAACCGGCAGTGGAAAGTCATAACCACTGTTTAACCTATTGCCACTTATTTCCGCCGCTGATGCTCAATCGTGTTTATAAAGTAGCGATAAGGGCATTGTTGCTTAAGGTGTCCTGAAGCTGAAAACCAGGACCCTCCTCCCCGACACTGATAAACGCCTATGTGGCAGTGACAAGTGCTTTTTGGGGTTTAAGAGGTTCTGTAGCTCAAAACCGCAGCTCAAAAAAGGCCCCCCATTGGCTCTAAAAAGAGGCCTTATTAGTACCGGGAAGGGGGGTTCCCTGTTTCACACTGCAGGACCCCTTAAGCACCAAAAGGAACTTGTCAGTGCCACAAGGGCACTTGTAATTCTAGGGGAAGGGGATCCAGTTTCGAGCTGCGGGACACCCTAATGCCCCAAAAAGCTCTTTTATTGGCCCCTGGTAGGGTGTGGGGTCCCTTCCTGTGGAGGTGGGGGAAACCCCCCTGCTAGTCTGCACCCTCCATGGGGATGGCACTACTGGGACACGCATCCCCCTTCCAAGCAGCCACTCTCACTCCTCATAAATAAATTAAAAGCGCCATGCCGCACCCCCCCTAAAGAAGAAACAAATACATATATTAAATATAAAAAAGTATAAAAACTATATTACGATCGCCCATATAATACCATTGCAGTGTTTTGGTACAGCATGGTATTTTATGCACAAACTTTTGCATATTTACTTCCGGAACTATACACAAGTTGGCGATATTGTGGGTAACTATTTACCTACCTGTTATAAAACAAATAACCGGCAGCAAAGACATTACCGCCGTGATCGCCATTTTACTCATTTCTGCCGCAATCTCGATTGTTTTTATAAAGCGGCGATAAGGGCATTGTTGCTTAAGGGGTCCCGCAGCTCAAAACCAGAACGCCTCTCCCCGGCACTGATAAGCACCTATGTGGCAGTGACAAGTGCCTTTTGGGCTCCAATTCAGGACCCCCCTCCCAGGCACAGATAAGTGCCCTTACGGCCCCTTGTATAGTGTGGGCTCCCACCCATGAGGATGGCACTAGTGGGACACACCACCCCCTTCCCAGCAGCCCCTCTAACCCTACCTCAAAAATGAAAAGCGCAGCACCCCACCCCGGATAAAGAAGAAACAAATACATATATTAAATATAACAAAATGTATTAACAATTTATTAAATATTTTAACATTCTTACAAAATGACACTTTACATTTATATATACATATTGCATAGTACATACGAGAGTAAGGCACAAAATATATTGGGCAGATGCAGTAAAATGATGTTTAGATGAGGCTGTGGCTTCCATATCTGTCACTCAAATGCCATTTATCTCACTCTTCTTTATTCTCTGTAGTGGATTCATTTTTAGAGAAATGTAACATTCTGTACTTTGCATCTCTTCTGTTGTTCTATATTTTGCCTCAGTTGCCTCTTATGTGTCTATTGCCCTTATTATGTTAGTACTTTTGGGAATGAAGAGATTGCCCAGTACATCCCCTTCTTTCAATTCGGCATTTTATGAGGTGGCTTCTCATTGTGTCTCATTGTACCTGCAGGTTGGTCTCCTTCAACGTATCTCAAATAAATTAGCAATGGCATAACTCCACAGTCATAATCATTTGGCTGCTGGTCACATTGAGCTGTATCCGCCCACTGGATCTTGGACCACATCTCTATAGCATTCCATGATCTGTTTTTTTGATAGATGCGGTGAGTTTATGGGAATTCACACTATCCATAATCTCCACTCTTTGTTTTTTAAAACAAGATGCCAACCAGTGTTCTCTCTGAATATAAAATGAGATCTGGGCAGCTCGTCTGGTCTCTGGAAGAGATTAGTAGATAGTACAGTTTGAAGGCCGTCTACTCCAAACTGTTTTAGCAATCTTTGTGCAGTATCTATGATATCATCTCTAGACATTCTTTCCCTGAAGATTTTTTTGCTGTGTAGAGTGAGATTGATTCAGGAGCCATGTACACTGGATGTCATTCAGTAGGGTCCATTGAACTTAGATGACACCGTGGCATCTCTTTTTTGTTGTCTAGTTGCTGCCTCTCTTTCTTCCTTTTCCTCTTGTTCTTTTTCTTGGTCTCTGATCTCTAGCAAAACACTTTTCTTAGATGGATTTAGCTCCAGTTATTATGAGAAATACTGACTATGTCACTATTTTCTGTTGCAAGGCCATCATTGCCTGTTTCATTTCTAGGACATTTAATACTTGCTGTCTCTGATGCTTTTTTCTTAAGTCTTTCTTTATCTCCCATGCTCCCATGTCAGTATCCGAAATGCAAACCATCTCACTAGTTCCGTTGATGCTGTCATTGATGGTCTCTTCTTTAGAGAAACATTGACTTTTAGAAGAGCCTGTGCCTCGTGCCTGTCTCAGAAATGCAGACTATATCAATATTCTTTGATACATAGTCCAGGCCTATATCTTCTCGGACAAACATTCATCTTTACATGAGACTGTACCTTTCACAGCTCCCTCAGCAATGCAGGCCATCTCAACATTCTCTGTTGTAGGGTCATTGCCTGTCTCATTCAAGGGAGCATTGATGCTTGTATGGCACTGTGGCTTTGATCTCTATTTCTGCAATGCTTGGCCTCACATTGATCATTAAGTGAGACTATAACTTTTGCATCTTTTTCTGAAATTCCTGATGTCTCCCTGTTCTCTGTTGTGCTGTGTTACATTCCATCTCTCCTATGTCTGCATTGTCTATAGAATATACATTTTAGAGGTCGGCAATATACCGCATTCGGATCTTTCTTCGGTTGGTCTACTTGCTGCCTCTGTTGTTTTTTTTTGCTTCTTCTTCTGTTTCTTTTTTCTTGGTTTCTTCTTTATGAAAGCTAGTATCTTTAGATGAGACTGCAGTTCCCATGTCAGTCTCTGAAATGCAGACAGTCTCACTATTACTTGCAGTATGTTCTTTACCTGTCTCTTCTATAGGGTCTTCCATGTCTATCTTTAAAATGCAGACAGTCTCAAATTATCTGTTGCACAGTCAACGCCTATGTCTTCTCTTAGGCAAACACCGATCTGTAGACGAGACTGGGACAGTGCCAACTGTTTCACCATTCTCTGGTGTTTGGCTATTGCCTGTCTCATCTTCAAGGGAGCATTGAGCTTGTATGGCACTGTGGCTTTGATTACTTCTGCAATGCTGGCCTCACATTGATCATTAAGTGAGACTATAACTTTTGTCCAAATTCTATGTTCTGTTTCTGCGTACATACTCCTACTGCATTGTCTATAGAATTTACATTTTCAGAGGTCGGCAATATACCGCATTCGGCATTCTTCTTCGGTTGGTCTACTTGCTGCCTCTGTTTCTTTTTTGCTTCTTCTTCTTTTTTGCTTTTTTTTTGGTTTCTTCTCTATGAAAGCTAGTATCTTTAGATGAGACTGCCGCCATGTCAGTCTCTGAAATGCAGACAGTTTCACTATTATTTGCAGTATGTTCTTTACCTGTCTCTTCATAGGGTCTTCCATGTCTATCTTAAAATGCAGACAGTCTCAATAATATCTGTTGCACAGTCAACGCCTATGTCTTCTCTAGACAAACACTGATCTGTAGACGAGACTGGGACAGTGCCAACTGTTTCACCATTCTCTGGTGTTGGCCATTGCCTGGCTCATCTACAAGGAAACACTGAAGTTTCTCTTTCTCTGAAGTTTTGACCATCAATGTTGCAAGATCATCTTTTGTCTCATCTGTGTCTATGGTGTCTTTTCTTTCATAGGAAGTGACTGGTCTTCATAAACTTCCATTGAAATTCAACACATCTCTGATATCGTGTGGTCATTGCCAGTCTCCTTAGTATCTATTTGTGGTCTTCTTCCTCTTTTGAATAACTTGCAGATTTTTGGAAGTAGTAGGCAAGATGTGCAGGCTGCTGGTTTATCTATTTTCTTCTTCTCAGTCTTTTTAATACTAAATAATGATCGAAAAGTCTTCACTATTCCACTCTTAAGCCGTGTCACGTGTTGGATAAACTTGGGACTCGCCATGGTTTAGCAGTACAGTAAATCGTTAACACTAAAAATATAAATGATGGCAAAGTTAGTTTTGATTAATGGTAAAATCCCATGGCAAATACATTTTTTTTTTCAATAGAGATGGATTTTTTCCTGTGCAGTGGAAGACACAAAGGGGACAAACTAACCAAATCATTATCCACAACTGCGCAATTAAAGGCACAGAAATTTGCTCAGAGAAAAGAGCAGGCTAATGACATGGAATTCATCCACTCTCATAGGTGAAGGGTGCTGGGAAGGACCTGTCCCAATGTGATACACTACATACATGGCTATGGTAACTTGGTATAAACCCATTTATGACACAAACCATTAGGGTTACTAGATATTGTAGCAATATTTTTGACACGCATTTTTAAAGAAAAATAAATATGAAAAATATCCTATAATTATCTTTCATACCTTAAAGGATAACTATACTCTATAAATTAACTTATTAACAATGGAAAGTTCCTGGAGCAGGGAGGTAGGATTGATATTTCCACTTCACAAATACGTTTTGTTAGGAAGACTAGCACTAAAGTTTTATTTGCCAGGTAGTCCTGGACTAAACTGTATTAAAATAAAGAAGTGCTGGAAGGTCTGACATGGTAAATAGGTAAATCACCGTCATGGACACGACGGATTTACCTAATATCGGCATTGGATAGGGGCCAAATCAATCAATCGTAAGCTGGTAGAACGTCCATGGCCAACATTATGGTCAGTCGGGAAAAGACAATAAATTTCTGTTGTTGGTATTGACTCCCTTTAAAGTAAAGAGATCTGATACAAAGCCTGTGTCATCTCCGTATGGGCGATCGGTCGGGTCAGGTGTGCGGTTTCCATCGCAATGTGCGGACAGATACCAATGTGATCTGTCAGCACATTGCGATGGAAAAATAGTGTTTGGAAACTTTAAGCAAATGACCAATCAAAGTGATAAATATTTCACAGTTTGAATGCTGATATCATTGTGTCCGCTACTTTATGTCAATCCCGATTTTTACATAAAATTTTAATTACTTTATAAGGGCCATTACGGCAATCAAGTTATGATAATGTATAATATATTTTGCATTAAAAAAAAAAGAACTAAACCTAACCACATGTCCCTGTCCTCCTTCCAATTAAAATACTGCACTAAGACTGGGGCATTTCCAGAAAACAAACATCAAAATCAAATATAAAAAAAAAAGAGAGACATCCACTTACCACAACAAGCTCCAAGTTCTGAATAAAATCCTTAGCTGTTAATTGTTATTTTATGCTGTGTCTCTGTGACATCATAACATTAGGTCACATGACAGTAAATAACACTGGGTCAACTGACAGTAAAAACACTGGGTCACTGACATCAGTAATTAACGCGGGTCACAGGACAGTAAATACACTGGGTCACATGACATCAGTAAATAACACTAGGTCACATGACATTAATATAAGCTATGTAAACACAAGAGGAACCTTATGGGTGAAAAAAACAGTTTCTATATTATCCAGTATACTTTCTAATTCAACCCCTTTACCCAAGGTGCACGTTAAAACTGTCAGGGATAAGAAAAAGGTTACAGCTTAAAACATCAGGGATAAGAAAAATGTATAACCTCAGTACGCCACATGACTAGAGCAAATGGCCAATTAAAGCGGTAAATGTGTCACAGTTTGAATGCTGTATTCATTTTGTCAGCTACTTTATGTCAATCCCGATTTTTACATTTAATTTCAATTACTATAAGGGCCATTTAAAGTTATGAAAATATATGACAATTTGTATTTCCAAAAGAAGGAGAATTAATTATAGATATTAAAGGGCATGTCCACCCCCAAAATGTTTAAACATGTTATGTCCATAATATTTAAATGGCCCACATCCCTTCTTGATCAATGTTCCATTCAGGAGATATCTATTTACTGCTGCCCTTTTTCAGATACAGTACAGTATACTCATAAAAAGTGCAAACGCAATATCGTTAACATTAAAATGTGTTTGCCATTGTGAAAATATTCCATTTGAGTGAAGAGGAAGCGTCGGTGGAGTGAGGAGCTTGTAAGTATATAACTCAGGCTGGGAGCAAATTTCTAGCTTTTGACTTAAACGAACTTTAGGTTTTGGGGGGTATCTATAATATATGTCTTTTTGAAAAGTGGGGTGGACAGTCCCTTTAAACTACACCCCACAAAGGCACTCGACAGTGCCGCAGGGGCACTTGTAATTGAGGGAGTGGGACCCAGTTTCAGAGCTGGGACCCCTTAAGCCCCAAAAAGCTCTTTTAATGGCCCCTGGTAAGGTGTGGGGTCCCTGCCTGTGGAGGTGGGGGAAATTCCCCTTTAAGTGTTCACCCTCCATGGGGATGGCACTAGTGGGACACCCCCTTCCCAGCAGCCACTCTCACTCTAACTCATAAATTAAAAGCGCCGCACCCCCCTAAAGAAGAAACAAATACATATATTGAATATAAAAATAAAATGATAAATTCAACATTAAACAATCATAGATTTACGATCGCCCATATAATACCATTGCAGTGTTTGGTACAGCATGGTAATTTATGCACTAACTTTCGTATATTTACTTCCGTAACTATACACATGTTGGTGATATTGTGGGGTAACTATTTACCTACCTGTTATAAAACAGAGATAACCGGCAGCGCAAAGTCATTACCGACTCAATCGTCATTTCACTTATTTCTGGCGCAAGCTTGATCGTTTTAATAAAGCGTCGATAAGGGCATTGTTGCTAAGGGGTCCCATAGCTCAAAACCAGGACCCCTCTCCCCGGCACTGATAAGCACCTATGTGGCAGTGACAAGTGCCTTTTGGGACTTAAGGGGTTCTGCAGCTCCAATTCAGGACCCCCTCCCAGGCACATGGGGATGGCACTAGTGGGACACCCTACAGCCCCTCTCACCCTACCTCACAAATTAAAAGTGCAACACCCCACCACGGATAAAGAAGAAACAAATACATCTATTAAGTATAAAAAAATTATTAACACTTTATTACATATTTCAACATTATACAAAATTACACTTTACATATATATACATATTGCATAGTATATACAAGAGTATGGCACAAACTATATTGGGCTGATGCAATAAAATGAATGTTTAGATGAGGCTGTGGCTTCCATATCTGTCATTCAAATTCCATTTCTCTCACTCTTCTTCATTCTCTGTAGTGGATTCATTTTTAGAGAAATGTAACATTCTGTACTTTGCATTTCTTCTGTTGTTCTATATTTTGCATCAGTTGCCTCTATTTGCCCTTAGTTCTAGTACTTTTGGGAATGCAGTAATTTCTCCCTTTTCAAGGCATTTTATGAGGTGGCTTCTCATTGTGTTCTCATTGTACCTGCAGGTTGGGTCTCCATTATCAAGTATCTCAAATAAATTAGCAATGGCATAAACTCCACAGTCATAATCATTTGGCTGCTGGTGCACATTGAGCTGTATCGCCGTTCTTACTGGATCTTGGACCACATCTCTATAGCATTCCATGATCTGTTTTTGATAGATGCGGTGAGTTTATGGGAATTCACACTATCCATAATCTCCACTCGTTTGTTTCTAAAACAAGATGCCAACCAGTGTTCTCTCTGAATATCAAAATGGATCTGGGCAGCTCGTCTGGTCACTGGTAAGAACTCTAGATTAGATAGTAAGCAGGTTTGAAGTCCGTCTACTCCGAACTGCCTTTTCAGCAATCTTTGTGCAGTATCTATGATATCATCTTCTAGACATTCTTTTCCCTGAAGGATTTTTTTGCTTTGTAGAGTGAGATTGCATTCAGGAAGCCATGTATCACTGGATGCCATTCTAGGGATCCTTTGATCTATAGATGACACTGTGGCTTCAGTGCTTTTAGAGCTCAGAAATGTTCTACATTCGGCATCACTTTTTTGATGGTCTAGTTGCTGCCTCTCTTGCTTCTTTTTTTTCCTCTTGTTCTTTTTCTTGGTCTGATCTCTAGCAAAACATTCTTCCTTAGATGAGACTGTAGCTCCCAGGTTAGTATGAGAAATACCGACTATGTCACTGTTTTCTGTTGCAAGGCCATCATTGCCTGTTTCATGTCTAGTGACATTTAATACTTGCTGTCTCTGATGCTTCTTTCTTTCTTGCTTCTTTCTTTCTTTCTTCTTTTTTCTTAAGTCTTTCTTTATCTCCCATGCTCCCATGTCAGTATCCGAAATGCAAACCATCTCACTAGTTTCTGTTATGCCGTCATTGATGGTCTCTTCTTTAGGGAAACGTTGACTTTTAGAAGAGTCTGTGGCTATCTCAGAAATGCAGACTATTTCAATATTCTTTGATGCACAGTCCAGGCCTATATCTTCTATGGCCAAACATTCATCTTTACATGAGACTACACCTTTCACAGGTCCCTCAGCAATGCTGGCCATCTCAACATTCTCTGTTGTGGGATCATTACCTGTCTCTTTTTCAAGGGAGCATTGATGATCATATGGGACTGTGGCTTCTATCTCTATTTCTGCAAAGCTGGCCATCTCACATTGACCTTTAAGTGAGACTACAACTTTTGTATCTTCATCTGAAATTCCTGCTGTCTCCCTGTTCTCTTTTGTGCTGTTACATTCCATCTCTCCTATGTCTGCATTGTCTATAGAAGATACATTTTCAGAGGTCAGCAATATACTGCATTCAGCGTCTCTCTTCGGTTGGTCTACTTGCTGCCTCTGTTGTTTCTTTCTTTGTCTCTTGTTCTTCTTTTTTGCTTTTTTCTTGATTTCTTTTCCATGGAAGATATTATCTTTAGATGAGACTGCAGTTCCCATGTCAGTCTCTGAAATGCAGACAGTTTTGCTAATATTTGCTGCATGTTCTTTGCCTGTCTCTTCTATAGGGTCTTCCATGTCTATCTTTAAGATGCAGACAGTCTTGATATTATTTGCTGTATGTTCTTTACCTGTCTCTTCTATAGGGTCTTCCATGTCTATCTTTAAAATGCAGACAGTCTCAATATTATCTGTTGTCTTCTCTTCAATAGTATCTATGTCTTCTCTAGGCAAACACTGATCTGTAGATGAGACTGGGACAATTCCAACTGTTTCACCATTCTCTGGTGTTTGGCCATTGCCTGGCTCATCTACAAGGAAACACTGAAGTTTCTCGGTCTCTGAAGTTTTGACCATCACTGTTGCAAGATCATCTCTTGTCTCTTCTGTATCTATGATGTCTTTTTCTTTCATAGGAAGTGACTGGTCTTCATAAACTTCCATTGAAATGTCAACCTCTCTGATATCTGTGTGGTCATTGCTGGTCTCCTTAGTATCTATTTGTGTCTGCTTCTTCTTCTTTGACTTCTTAAATAATGTGCAGATTTTCCTTATTGGTAGGCAAGATGTGCAGGCTGCTGATTCATCTGTTTTCTTCTTATTATTCTTTTTAATACTTAATACCGATCGAAAAGTCTTCACTATTCCACTCTTAAGTCGTGTCACGTGTTGGATAAACTTGGGACTCGCCATAGTTTAGCATAAACTCGCTAACACTAAAAATATAAATGATGGCAAAGTTAGTTTTGATTAATGGATAAATACCATGGCAAATACACATTTCCCCCCAATAGAGATGTATTTTTTCCTGTGCAGTTGTCGTTGAAGTTGAAGACACATGAAGGAGGAAATAACTAACCAAATCATTAACCACAACTGCACAATTAAAGGCACAGAATTTTTTTCTCACAGCTCTGAGAAAAGAGCAGGCTAATGACATGGAATTCATAGGTGAGGGGTGCTGGGAAGGCCCTGTCCCAATGTGATACATACATATATGGCTATGTTCACTTGTTATAAACCCATTTTATGACACAACCATTTAAGGGCTACTAGTTAATAATATTGTAGCAATATTATTGAAACCCATTTTTAAAGATATAAATATGAAAAATATCCTATTGTTATCTTTCATACCTTAAAGGATAACTTGTTCAAGCCCTATTTCCAAGCCTCTGTCCTGCTTAATATTTGATGTAGAGCCAATGAGAACATACTCGCAGTAGTATGTCATTGGGCTGGACTTATAGGACATACATGCATCCCAGTACGATCACAAGACAAAAGGTGGCCATACACATAAGCAACATTAAGTAAATCCCATTAGGGACCGATGGGATTTACCTAATATCGGCATTAGGTAGGGGCCAAAACTGACCGATCGTAATGCAGATGAACATCCGTGATCAGTCGGAAATGAAAGAAAAATTCCGTCTGTTGGTATCGGCTCCCTTTACTTTAAGTAAAGAGAGCCGATACCATTGGCTCATGTATGTTAGCATGGCAGACCAATCCCCATTTGCGCATAGGCGGTCGGTCGGGTCCATGTGTGCGTTCTCTTTGCAATGTTTCTACAGATACCAAAAGGCCAAAATGTAAACTAATCCTTAACCACATTTTCCTCTCCGCCTTCCAATTAAAGTACAACAATATCAAAAAAAATAACATCACAAATATTACATGTCCACACTTCCAGCAGATGAAATCACTTCCTCACATTTGCAACCGTGCTGCCCTCCCTTAGATATCACACAGCAAAGATGAGTGCTTAAAGCCCACCTTCTAGATGAGTAGAAAAGGTTTGTTTGTAGCTGGCCTCCACAGCAGACATCAATCAGGAGATACGAATGAGATAAGTGGCTTAATATAAAATTTAACTTTTAATAATCCATATTAAAAACATTCATTAACTGGCCCATATATACATACAATCAGGTTGCCAACCACCTGACGCGTTTCGTGCCCTATGGACACTTCATCAGAGGAAGTTGGCTACTACACATCTCATGTTTAAATAGATATCAATGATCAGAGCATCAGCATGTCACATCAGAAAATTAGCATAAACATCAACAAGCCCAGGTAATCAACAGAGGTGAACATACTTAACCCTTAAAGTGCTGGAAACATCATACATACAAAAGTGTCTAGATACAAAGTGGTATATATAGTAAAATCATCTTGTAAATAGTAATAAAAACAAAGAACCAAACAAACAGATCATATGAATAAGGGCGTATATAAATACATTATGTTACAATAAATGAACACTATCAATAATACCTATATTAAATCCATAGTAAACCACATTACACTAAAAACTGATGGAGAAAAGTTAAATGTAAATAGTTAAGTAAAGTATCCCAGTATAATAAGCTTATTAATCTGAATAGAAAACAAGGTATGACTAACAACACATCCATTTAAATATCTAATGCATAGCTCTATGAAAAGCTCTACACATAGGCTCTTATAAGAAACAAGACACCTCCCAATCATAATTGAGACCAAGAGGCACTCTCGTCTCAAGATCAAAAATCCATTGTGCTTCTTTACGATATAATATATCTTTACGACTACCTCCTCTCCTAAGGGTCCCCACTCTATCTATACCTTGAAAGCTGAAGACATGTTTATTGTTATCTTTATTATTCATTATATCTTTAAAATTGCTTTGACTATAATGGATACTATTAACCCTTTAGGGGTAAGGGCTGGAATGCACCCTGTGAACCTGAGTACAAAGGAAATCCTGAGGAAAACATCTTGGATTAGTGCTGAAGACACATAAAAAAGATTTTCCAGAAGAGGCATGAGTGGCATTGTTATGGGCAAATTCAGCCCAGTGCAGGTGTTCAGACCAATCATCTTGGGTATAGGAAATATAACACCTGAGGTACTATTCTAGAGACTTTATGCGTGTTATGCCCCATTGGACTGTGGGTGATAAGCAGAAGAAAATTGTAATTTGATTCCCATGGATTTACACAATGCCCTCCAGAATTTCCTCTGTCAGAAACTATTTCAGAAGGAAGCCAAGCTCCAAAAGCGTTTTGCTCTTCCAATGAGCTTTCTCAATGGCGCTAAATCCCCTTCCATCCCGGAAGTTAATAAAGGTTGTGGGACCCAATCAGCGCTAAGCGACAGCTTTCCGTCACAATCCCATACCTCACGAGATCGGAAATTACGTCCATTACATTGTCACAATCCCATACCTCACGAGATCGGAAATTACGTCCATTACATTAACATGGGCTACCGATTCTCGCGTGTATCACAGGGTCCGCCATTTTAGTTACTGGCAGTATGCTCTCTCAATATAAGTATTCCTATAACGGCATAATAAAGTGATAAGTAATATAAAAGGCCTAATAGAAAAGGTGAAGATCCTAGCATTTGAACCATCTAAACACTATGAACAATTAATCACATATAATACATTACTGGCATTAGAAAGTAGCTCTATAGTTGCGATAATGTAGTAGCAGGGAACCAAGACACAATCTCAAGTCCATTTGTTCCTTAACTGCAAAACAACCTGGATCCAGGTTCTACCAAATAAAATATGTGCAGCCTTCAGGCTTCTAGATGGAAATCTGAAGTTCCTAAGAATGTTCTAGGTAAGTATTTTGTCCATTATATAACACTTGCATGATCCAGAGAGCGTGACTGGTTCAAGAGAGGTGTCAAGGAGGCCATTTATGTGAAAATAAAGAAACCAAGCCTAAATAGAGGTGGGGGGGTTCGACACCAACTGTCTGCCATGTACAATGCTGTTTTAACACCTTACTCTGGGCATTCCTATAACACCTCTTAGCCACTATCCAATCACACCCTTAACACCTGGCTGTGATATGCTAATTGGGATTTTCCAGGGTACATAATTGCCACAGATTCTTGTACAAGTCATTCTGAATTGAGAAAGCCAGTCGGATGACTAGCGAAACGTCTTCAAGAACTACATTTCAAGTCCAGTTGATCTAATTGAATACAACAGATATACCATGACCTGGATGAATGAGAACCTTCACAAGCTTACATTGTACAGATTGCGTGAAACTGAAGCAGTTTAAGGAAGTCTAGTCAGTGACTTAAGTTTGAAACAAAATATTGTATTATATAGTTAGTATATAAAAAGGGTGGGTATTCTGGGTGCAAGGGACCTGGTACAATTCTCATAGCAGGAGATATGATTTTCTGCAGAAATTTTTGATTTTAATGAGGATCCAGAAAGGGAAATTTGCAATACATAAATATATACTATTTTTAAAAAAATCTATTTTGTGTATAGAATACATGAAATAAACAAGATTAATTTACGATAGTGATCGTAAATGTTCGATCGTAAATCTACGACATCATTTTTAGATATACTTTCCGCCATAGAATACCGTTGCAGCATTTTACTACTACATGGTATTCTACGACAGAACGTTTGTAGGACCCCTTAAGCAACAATGCCCTTATCGCCGCTTTATAAAAACAATCGAGATTGCGGCAGAAATAAGTAAAATGGCGATCACGCGGCAATGTCTTTGCTGCCGGTTATTTGTTTTATAACAGGTAGGTAAATAGCGGTTATTTGTTTTATAACAGGTAGGTAAATAGTTACCCACAATATCGCCAACTTGTGTATAGTTCCGGAAGTAAATATGCGAAAGTTTGTGCATTGTTTAGGACAAATAAATTAAAAGTATAGTATTACATAGAAAATATATTTTTTTTTTATCAAAAAAAACCCCTTAATACATAACTATATATATATATATATATTCACTCACACACACACACAAACAAAAAAGATGCACATTCCTAGGCCCCATACAATAACATGTTATATATATATATATATATTCACTCACACACACACACAAACAAAAAAGATGCACATTCCTAGGCCCCATACAATAACATGTTTTCTGCACATCGGCATACATTATAAACAAAGGGGTTTTAGTATTTATTACTTTGGCCACATGAATGAAAAGCCTTCCCACCATGTCAAGGTAACCCCAGTCTGGAAGGTCCTAACTTCTAACCTCTTTTACTTTAATTATGATTAGCAAACTTTTGCATTCAACATGCTTTGTATGACCAGATCAGTTGCACTTCCGCAAAATGTAGTTGTAATTTAACCAGTGCCAGTTATAATACTCAAACCCCTTTGGTTTATAATGTAAGGCCATGTGCAGAAAACATGTATTGTATGGGGCCTAGGAATGTGCATCTTTTTTTGTGTGTGTGTGTGGCGTGCCTATTATCTATTTATACGTTCTGTATTCGGGTTTTTTTTGATAAAAAAAAATATCTTTTCTATGTAATCCTATAATTTTAATTTATTTGTCCAACACCACACATTATATATTGTGTGTATCAACACAGATGTGGTGGGAAAAAACATGCACCACAGATTTTTTTGAAAAAATAAAACAACCTTTATTAACCAATTTTTACATATGGTCTTGGCGGACCCTTCGGGAAGACATAAAATAGTGGCTCTGTGCTCCCTTACACGTGTCCACTCTGGTCCTCTACTAATAGCAGGCTGCAGATATGGGTAGGTATCTACAGGCTGATGAAAGGTAGAAAACCCTTCCTTGTCTCTCACATAATTGTGCAGAACACATGTACTTTCACCACATTTTATGGCATTGAACAGGGGTCATCTGAATGTACGTGTGGAAGACCCTTCACTTGTTGGCCAGATTTCAACTGAGGTGATTCCGCAGCATATAGAGCTGGCTTTCTTGTAGTTTGAAGTAATGACTGCTACTGTAGGGAGGCATAACCTCCTTATATGCTCCCATCGATGTGCCTTCACAGTTGGGGAATATAGCCTTTGCCAATACTGCTGACTGATCTCCTCCCACTTGTCCTTGTTGGGAAATGCCAATTTGGAGATGGCTGCAACTTCTGCCAAAGTAGTCGACAAGTGGATTGGACAATCCTCTGGATAGTTTGTCTTGTACACCTTGAAGTCAAGGTGAAGAATCTTGAAGACTGTCCTGTGCCCAGATCTGTACAAAAAAGGTGGTAATGTTTTAAAAAACAAAACACAAAACCCTTTTACAGCACTTTTTCTTTACCACAATTGGTCCAACCCTCTTCCCTACCAGCCTTCCCCCTCCTTCTTCACGTATCACCCTCTTCCCTACAAGCTCTTGCTCCCACCTTTTCCATACCACCTTTTCTCCCATCCTCTTCCTACCAGCCTTTTCTCCCAACTTTCTCACTACAATCTTTACCTACCACCCTCTTTCCCTACCAGCTTGCTCCACCCTCTTTTCCCTACCAGCCTTCCTCCCAACTTTCTTCACTACAATCCTTTCCTACCACCCTCTTCCCTACCAGCCTTTCTCCACCCTCTTCAGTACCAGCCTTTCTCCCAACTTCTTCCTACCGACTTTCCTCCCAACCTTCTTTAACAACAATCCTTTTCCTCCCACCCTCCTTCCTACCAGCCCTGCCCCCACGCCTTCCCTACCCGCCCTAGCTCCCAACATTCCTCCTCAATATCATTCAATACAACTTAGTATTACTATACTATATTTGAGGTCCAAGTCCAACCCATCTAGCACTATCCTGCATTTCCTGCCTAACTGTTGATCCAGGAAGGGCCAAAAAAAAAGCACCAAATTTATGAAGGGGAAAAAATTCCTTCCTGACTCCAAGTGGCAATCGGAAATTTTCCTGTATCAACTCTACTTATTAATCATACCAGTAACTTGCAACTTGCAACATTCCTTGTTTGCAGAAACTCATCCACCTTTTTTTTGAAACTGACCAATGAACCTGCCATAACAACGGTCCACTGAAAGAACCGTTCCATAGCTTTACCGTTCATCAACAGTGAAAAACCTTTCCGAACTTGAAGCCTTGAAAACCCTTTTTTCTTCAAGTCTGTAAAGGATGGCCCTTGTTCCTCTGACATGCTGCTATTGGTGAACATGCCCCAGATATTTTTATTGTATTTATACACAGTATCATATCCCCACGTGTCCTTTTCTCCAGCGACAACTATTGTAACCTTTCCACTCTCTCTTCATATTCAAGCTCCCCCAATCCCCTTATTAATTTAGTTGCCTTTCTCTGCAACCCTTTCCATTTAAAGATGTCCTTTTTGTACATAGAGTTCATTTAATTTAATAAATATTTCTTGTAATATACATAACCGCAGGGTGATCCCGCAGCCTTCCATTTGGTTGATAAACTTCTAAACGTGGTACTTTTCTTCTGAGGACTCTTTTATGAGCTCCAACAATCATCAAGGTGCAAACATTTTAAATAAATACAATATTAATAAATATCAGTGCACAATATGTAGCTAATGTACCCCGCCCAATGTAAATTATAGGGATATTAGATGCTACAAGAGGAGTTTTTTATACATATAAAACCACGGGTAACCGCGGCCTTTAAAAGGTCCCGGAACTCCTGAGGGACATCTTATATCCATGTATTTAGAATGCATTACTTACACAATTTATCCCCACTCTCCCCATTAATTTTAAGGCCCCCCACACTCACAGATACACAACTGTACCTTCCCCCCCCACACAGAGATACACTGCCACCCTCCCCCCCACCACACACACACAGATAAAACAGTCCTCAACACACAACCACAGATCCATCTTTGTTCTCCACTTTCTATGCATCAACTCTCCGGTTTCGCCCTTTTCTCCCGCCCACACCGGCAAAGTAATTCAGTTCTCCTCTCTTGCCATCGATCACCTCTTTTAGATGCAGGAATGCAGCAGCCAGCAGACGGTGTACAGAAAAAATTTCTCTAGGCCCTGACGTCCTCGTCAACAGAGTATAACCCCAGAATCTTCGGTAATCCTTCTGTAGTCCATCATAGCAGCTATAAGGATCAAAGCCAACATCTCCAGAATCTCAAAGATAAATCATCTTGCAGAAACATTTTAAGAATAGTAATAGCACTAGTCTAAACCACACAGCAAACCACTGCTCTTTTCAAAACAACCACAGGAACGCACACCGGCGGGAACAATACACTCACACAGACTGGAACACAAAACGCATTGTTCCCAACACACTCAATACGGACTACGCAACGCAACGCATATAGTGGGACCCTCTCCCTTAGCTAGTAATAAAACCAGAGATAACCGCGCATGGAAAGTCATCAACAACTGTTTAATTAACCTATTGCAACTTATTTCCCGCCGCTGACTGCTCATCGTGTTTATAAGTAGCGATAAGGGCATTGTTGCTTAGGTGTCCTGAAGCTGAAAACCATGACCCTCCTCCCCGACACTGATAAACGCCTATGTGTGGCAGTGACAAGTGCTTTTTGGTGGTTTTAAGAGGTTCTGTAGCTCAAAACCGCAGCTCAAAAAAGGCCCCCCCATTGGCTCTAAAAAGAGGCCTTATATAGTACCGGGGGGTTTCCCCGTTTCACACTGCAGGACGCCCTTAAGCACCAAAAGGAACTTGTCAGTGCCACAAGGGCACTTGTATTTCTAGGGGAAGGGGATCCAGTTTTCGAGCTGCGGGACACCCTATGCCCCCAAAAAGCTCTTTTAATTGGCCCCTGGTAGGGTGTGGGGTGCCTTCCTGTGGAGTGGGGGAAACCCCCCTGCTAGTGTGCCCCTCTCATGGGATGCCACTACTGGGACAAACGCAATCCCCCTTCCAAGCACCACTCTCACTCTACCTCATAAATTAAAAGCGCCATGCGCCCCACCCCCTAAGAAGAACAATACATTATTATATATAAAAAAGTAAAAACTATAATTACGATCGCCCTATACCATTGCAGTGTTTTGGTACAGCATGGTATTTTATGCACAAACTTCGCATATTTTACTTCCGGAACTATACACAAGTTGGCGATATTGTGGGTAACTATTTACCTACTACCTGTTATAAACAACATAACCGGCAGCAAAGACATTACCGCCGTGATCGCCATTTTAACTTATTTGTTCTGCCGCAATCCTCGATTGTTGTATAACTGCATAAGGCATTGTTGCTAAGGGGTTCCCGCACTCAAACCAGAACGCCCTCTCCGCCGCAACTGATAGAGCACCTATTGGCAGTGACCAAGTGCCTTTTGGGCCCAATTCAGGACCCCCCTCCCAGGCACAGATAAGTGCCTACGGCCCCTTGTAATAGTGTGGGTTCCCACCCATGAGGATGGCACTAGTGGGACACACAACACCCCCCTTCCCAGCAGCCCCTCTAACCCTAACCTCCAAAAATGAAAAAATAGGTAAGTATTTTGTCCATTATATAACACTTGCATGATCCAGAGAGCAGCAGTAAGTATTCCATGCAAGTGTATCAGACTCACATGATCCAAACTTAACAGTGAGTCTGTCACAGAGACAATCCGGAAAACCTAGAATTCCAAAGTACTAGATGGTGAGACATCCCAAAATGGTCCAGATCCATATATCCATCCTTAAGACCATCATTCTGAAAACCATATCTTGTATCCACTGATCTATACACGTCTTTCTCCAGACGAGAAGTTGTAGCCTCTATGGATAAAACCAGAAATGCATCCGTACAGCCAAATCCTATTAAGATATTTAAATGAAGGATGTAAATTCCATCTCCTTATTGAGTGCGTATGGGCTCCTAGTACAGAGGTTTAAAATCAGTCTGATCTCTGCTCTAGTAATTTGAGATTAATGTCTCCTCTGATGCCAAATGTGACCTTTAATAAACCCAAGCATCTCAGTCCAAGCATGTCACAGTTGTGTTTGTTTAAAAAATGTTGTGCCACACTCGTCAATGGTGTGCTATTGCGTCCTTGCGCTTGTCTGGCCACTTCAATAGATGACAAATGTCTCGCATTTTTTTGTTTAAGCATCTGCTCTGTTTTACTCACATAGATCAAATTACAAGGGAATAATAAGGCACAAACCACATTCTCTGATTTGCAATTAAAATACTGTCTGATTTTGTGTTCTCTGCTCCCATCTGAACTATTCACCAGTCACTATTCACAAGTACCTGTCAGTTTCTCCCCTCTACCCAAGGGTATAGGACATTTTCTGAAATGGCTCTGCGTCAATCTATCCCCTAAATTAGATCCTCTCCTAGCTTTGATAGAAGGTTGTGATGTAATGGAGGGTGAGAGAGCAGTGTCGTTTTTAAGGATATGCCAATTTTTTGACACAGTACAGTGTTGTACTGTGTATTAATACCAGTAATTCACAATATTATATAGTATCTCTGTACCAATCAGAACTACAGTATATGTATTAATACCAGCAATTCTCAATATTATATTGGGAAATTTTAAAGCTTGGTTGGTTCATTTGTGACTGTGTGATCTCCTGTGCAGTTATTCCCCTGGTAAATAATGAAATAACCAACAAGTGATATTGCACTTGCATTTTCTTATGGTTTTCAGAATCCTGTTAAAGTAAATGCATTTGTCTGTAAATCCCTGCAGAGCCGTCCCTTGATGCAGCTGGAACAAAAAATATTATCATATAAGACTCTTATAGCTCAAATAATAACACTAGAGCAAAATTCATAATACGTTTTATAGGGCAGGATGAACACAAAAACATGGATATGCCTCCATGTAGACCAATTGTATTGGGAATCGGGGGTTTAAATGAACCATCATGTACATTACTTACAACCACATACTTACAACCACATGTCTTATCTTTAGATTCATACATATGGGATTCAGGAGACTTCATTACCAAAATACAGAACATGCTGGTTGAAGATTAATATTTACTCATCACCCTTGATGTGGAGTCCCTATACACTAGCATCGGACATGAAATAGGTAAGAGAGCAGTGATCCAGATCCACTGCCAAAGCAGACACCACATTGCGATTTATTACACAGTACAACACTGTACTGTGTCAAAAAATTGGCATATCCTTAAAAATGACACTGCTCTCTCACCCTCCATTACATCCCAACCTTCTATCAAAGCTAGGAGAGGATCTAATTTAGGGGATAGATTGACGCAGAGCCATTTCAGAAAATGTTCTATACCCTTGGGTAGAGGGGAGAAACTGACAGGTACTTACCCTTGTGTTGAATGTGTGTATTGTCGACATATGGATTCTAGACAACTGGTGAATAGTTCAGATGGGAGCAGAGAACACAAAATCAGACAGTATTTTAATTGCAAATCAGAGAATGTGGTTTATGCCTTATTATTCCCTTGTAATTTGATCTATGTGAGTAAAACAGAGCAGATGCTTAAACAAAAAAATGCGAGACATTTGTCATCTATTAGAGTGGCCAGACAAGCGCAAGGACGCAATAGTAATGCTCAGGCTTGCCGTGGTTTCATTAAACAGTGCCAAATCCAATTTGAACTTCAACCATCTCATTTTGCATCTGATTGAGCAAAGGTTGGTTACATCAGCGCCTTGCTTGAGGGCACCGCTCTGGCCTGGGCTTCTCTCTATGGGAAAAAGATGATCCTCTAGTCAATAATGTTACCAGTTTCCTGGGTATGTTTCGCAAGGTCTTCGATGCATCAGGAAGAATCTAGGCTGCCTCATCACGATTGAAGCAGCTCCGCCAAGGGTCTCGTTCCGTAAGACAATATGCTATTGAATTTCATACCCTTGCTGCGGAGACTTCCTTGAATAATGAGGCTCTTACAGAAGCATTTTGGCAGGGACTCTCTGACCGCCTTGATGAATTAGTGTCAAGAGAATTACCCGTCCCGTTGGAAGACTCAATTACTTTCTGCATCCAAATTGATACCCACCTTTGTGAACGGCAGGCAGAAAGGTCTGCAGCTCGTTCCAACTTCTCTAAGACCTTTCCTCGTCCTGCTCAGACCTCTCCCCAACCTGTATCTTCGGTTGAAGAACACATGCAAATTGGCGGCACTCATCTGTCCCTTGAAGAAAAGTCACGTCGACGTACAAACGGAGTTTGTCTCTATTGTGCCGGACAATGGTACTTTGCAAGGAACTGTCCCCTGAAGTCTGGAAACTCCATGACCTAGAAGTTAAGGAGGAGCTCCTTCTAGGTAATTTCAAGCATCCTACTAAATCTGAACCACTGAAACTGTTTTTGCCTGCGACTATCTCCTTTAACGCTAAAACTTTTTCCACCCAGGCCTTTGTCAATTCCGGTGCTGCCGGAAACTTCATTGGGAACAATTGGGGGTTCCTCTTATTCACCTGCAGCAACCTCTTCAGGTTCTGGCTATTGACCATAACCCCTTGGCTTCTGAATTCATCTCTAAATCTACGTACGGAGTTTCTTTGCATTTCGGCAAATGCCATCAAGAACGTTTATCCTTTTTGGTGATCCACAGTCCATCTGATCCCAGGACTTCCTTGCCTCGGTGTTCACAACCCTGTCATAGACTGGTCTAACAATGAACTAGTATCTTGGAGTTCTTCTTGTTTTTCCAAATGTCTCTCTTCTCCTATTCTTTGTTCTTCCATTAATTGTGAAATGAAACCTATGGAAACTCTTCCTGAATGTTACCATGAATTTATCAAAGTCTTTTTTAGGAAACGGGCTAAAAAACTTTCTCCACACCACACTTATGATTGCCCCATTGATCTTCCCGGTACCATGCCATCTCTGGGACGCACATATTCTTTATCCCCCTCTGGGACGCACATTTCCTTTATTCCCCCTCTGAGTCCAAAGCCATGAAAGACTATATTAAGGAACATTTGGCTCGAGGATTCATTAGACCTTCCAGCTCTCCAGCCGGGGCCGGTTTCTTTTTTGTGGAAAAGAAAGACGGAGGTTTACGTACCTGTATTGATTAGAGGGGTTTAAATAAAATCACTATAAAGAACCATTACCCTCTTCCACTCATCTCTGAATTATTCAACCAGATCAAAGGAGCTAAAATATTCACCAAACTCGACCTTCGAGGATCATATAATCTAATCCGCATTCGCAACGGAGACGAGTGGAAAACGGCTTTTAATACTCGTGATGGCCATTACCAATATCTTGTGATGCCCTTTGGCCTTTGTAAAGCTCCAGCGGTTTTCCAAGAGTTTGTTAACGACACCTTTCGAGATCTTCTAGGTATCTTAGTGGTCGTATATCTCGACGACATTTTAATCTATTCCCAAGATCTACCTACACATCGTCTTAATGTACAGCAGGTCTTAGCATGTTTAAGGAAAAATAACTTATATGCCAAACTATAACAAAATATCTCTTTGAACTTCCTCAAGTATCCTTTCTTGGTTACATTGTATCCGCTCAAGGTTTTTTGATGGACCCTGTCAAAGTTTCAGCCATCCAAGACTGGCCTCTTCCTACTGGTACCTAAGCCATTCAAAGGTTTATCGGCTTTGCAAACTATTATAGACAGTTTATTAAAGGATTTTCATCCATCAGTTCTCCTATTTTGGCCCTCATTAGAAAGGGTGGTAGACCCAACTCCTGGTCTACGGCTGCCATCTAAACATTTAACCAGTTAAAGGAAGCCTTTGCCTCTGCCCCAATTTTAGTTAATCTGGATCCCAACCTCCATTTCTATATTGATGTAGATGCCTCTGTCTTGGGTGCCGGTGCTGTCCTGTCACAAAGACAAGGTATCAAAGAGAAACTCCATCCGTGTGCCTATTTTATTTAAGTTCCTGCCTAATGAACGGAATTATGATATTGGTAACCGTGAAGTACTGGCCATTAAGTTGGCTTTTGTGGAATGGCGCCATTTGCTAGAAGGTACTTCTTGCCCATTACCATCTTTACCGACCATAAAAACCTTGAATACATCCAAAACTTTAAAAGGTTAAATCCTCGGCAAGCACGTTGGGTGCAGGGATGCATGTCTCAAACCCAGAAATTGTGTCAATTATTTTGGATATGAAAGCAAGACCCAACCCGATCTGCTAGTATATAAGACTATAGAAGTGGTCAAACAATGAGGTTGCCAACCTTATCCTAGCAAATTGACACACTGGCTCTGTCATGAGGGCTTCCCATCCCAGATACATAGGTTCTACTAGCTCGAATTACTCTGTATTCTTTATGACCTTAGGGAGGATGTAAAAGTGGGATAATTACGGGGTATTTTTTACCTTTACAAGACAACTTTATGAAAAGTTCTTAAAGTTATAGAGCCTGTACTATAACAGTGCCATTTACTTCGATATCAACCCAAACAATTGACGAGTAAATGTTGTCCGTCCGGATCTGTCGGGGAGGGGAAACAGAAATTGGGGTCAATCTCAGTCGCGGTAAGTGGTGCTGTGGCTCAGGTAGACACCCGACGGTGCACAGTGTAATCGAACGGCCTAGACCGGTGCACGTTGATGGCTGCACTCCTCACCTGAGGGATGTGTGAGCGGGACAGGGGGGAGCGAGGAAAAGCTCTGTCGTGTCTACGACTGTGTGTTTGTCGAAACAAGAATGAGAAAACAGAGATTAAGTTGTGGGCGTGACGTGAAAAACTAGGATGACGGGGGAGGGAGGGGAAAGGGGGGGAAGGGAGGGGGAAAAGGGGGGGTTGAAAAAAAAAATGGGGGGGAAGAAGGGGACGGAGAGGAGGGGTGCTCGAGTTACAGTGAGGAGGGGTAAAGTGGAGAGATGAGCAATGGAGGAAGCTTGGGAATGGAGCTGGTAAGAGGCAATGCTGCTGGAACAGAAGCGGAGAAGGGCGACAAGGTGCTGCAGGAATTGGAGCTGGAGAATGGCGAAAGGGCTGCAGGAAGTTTTAGGCTGGAGAATGGCGACAAGTGCTGCAGGACTGTAGGCTGGAGAAAGGCGACAAGGGTGCTGCAGGACTGTAGCCTGGAGATGGCGACAAGGTGCGGCTGGGAGTGTGGAGGATACGAGAAAAGCAAGGTAGGTAGCTGATATAGGAACAGGCAAGGTGAGTAGTGACCCAGAACGGCAAGTACGAATAGGCACTGGAACAGGCAAGGTAAGTATAACCAGGAACCAGCAAGGTCGGAATCGTGATTCGCCAAAGTATTTGTCCCCGGGTTGAACCTGCTAATGTGCTCGAAATCTCCAACTGCTACCACAAACATAAAGGGATACTCCAGTCTATAAAAGGTGGGAGACGCACTCTAGTGGATATAAACTGCTTTTTATTGTGAAGGCTTGCACAACGTTTCGGGGTTTCCCCTTCTCGTGCATCAGGACCCGAGGAGACGCCGTCTTTTCAAAGTTTGCGCCAAGAAGGTGGATCGGCATGTGACTTCATCCCCCACGGCCATATCTGAGCACAGGTACGTTTGTGAACCGTTCCCCTCCTGCTACGAGGGGCCACCGAACCCAACGGACCAGACTTATCTGGAAAAACCTCCTGCGAAATTCTTGATCAAGCGGACAGCGGCGATCCACGATCTTCATCAGGCCAAACCTTTTCCAATGGACTAATACTGGAGAGATCTCCTAAAGACTAAGTCAGAACTTTTTCACCTCACTTCCTTTTTGCCCGTCAACCAGAAATGGGAGTGGAGCTGCAGGGGGTGAATATGGATTCTAGATTACTGTGTAATGAGGAATTGGTACCATTAGGATCCACAGGTGGAGGGAGTGTGAAACGACAGCAGCATAACCATTAAGTTCCAAAACAGAACAAGGACCAATAATTTGCATCACAATTTAGCAGAGGACACGAGATTAATTGGGCAAAGAAAGCGTACACTTTATCTCCCACAAGTAAGGTAGATGGTTCCCCTTACGTCTCCTGTCAAGCACGTTTTTGTGCAAGTGGACTGTTTTGAAGGCAAATTTCAGTATAGGGGCCACATAACCGCATTTGGGCCACAGAGTCATCAGCAGTCAGAAACCTGAGTAAAGGAAATCCTGAGGAAAACTCTTGATTAGTGCCGGAGAACACATCAAAAAGATTTTCCAGAGAGGCATGAGTGGCGTTGTTTTGGGCAACTTCAGCCCAGGCAGGTTTTCAGACAATCACTTGGGTAATAGGACAATATAACACCTGATTACTATTCTCGAGACTTTATGCGTGTTATGCCCCATTGACCTTGGTGATAACAGAAGAAAATTGATTTGATTCCCATGTATTTACACAATGCCCTCCAAATTTTCCTCTGTCAGAACTTTCAAGAAGGAGTCGCTTGGAGGCGAAAAATTATGGGAACTACTATGAGCATTTCCAAGAAGAGTTATTTAGGAAGATGGACAAATTGACCATTTTTAACTGAAGCGGTCTATGTTACCCAATGACATTATCCGTTTGGGAGCAGAAGCTCACAATAAATCCGGTGCTCTGATAGACAAAGTGAGTCAGTCAAATAGAATTGTACGGGGGTTGGAAGAAGTCCACAGGAATGGTTCTAGGAAATTCAACTGGGTATAAGCGCGGAGAACTGAGGCTTAGTAATAAAGTCCTTAACATCCCTCCCATGGTTGGCCACCAGATAGAGCGTGCTAGAAGATCAAAAGTTTAGTTCATACCAGGATGTCGCCTGTCTAGACAATGATTCTGACTAGGATGATGTTTTCCGAAAAAAAACAGATACAAAGATTCGGCCTGTCGGGGTGTCAGGAGCAGCAGACTCCCTGAGCTGCTTAAATCTGGAACAGAGTTGTGGAGTAAGGGAGGCCCTAATCTGATTGCAGGGATTACAGACCCTTATCCTGGTCAGAGAATCAGAAGAATAAAGTCGGGAGGGAATCGCTTTAGTGTTTGTGGAAACCTGGTTGGTAGGTGTGCTGATAAATGAATCTGGAAAAGAACAAGACGCAACTTGACAATCAAGATTCTGGCCTCCCTTACTCCACAACTCTGTTTCCAGATTCAAGCAGCTCAGGAGTCTGCTCCTCCTGACACCCCGACAGGCAGAATCTTTGCATCTGTTTTTTTTTCGGAACATCATCCTTCGTCAGACTCATTGCTCTAG
Organism: Hymenochirus boettgeri; assembly: GCA_019447015.1. Taxonomy (NCBI): domain Eukaryota; kingdom Metazoa; phylum Chordata; class Amphibia; order Anura; family Pipidae; genus Hymenochirus; species Hymenochirus boettgeri. The sequence goes on along the minus strand of CM033474.1, from coordinate 201,498,842 downwards.
ACATCCATGGGAATCAAATTACAATTTTCTTCTGCTTATCACCCACAGTCTAATGGGGCATAACACGCATAAAGTCTCTAGAATAGTACCTCAGGTGTTATATTTCCTATACCCAAGATGATTGGTCTGAACACCTGCCCTGGGCTGAATTTGCCCATAACAATGCCACTCATGCCTCTTCTGGAAAATCTTTTTTATGTGTCTTCAGCACTAATCCAAGATGTTTTCCTCAGGATTTCCTTTGTACTCAGGTTCCTGCTGCTGATGACTCTGTGGCCCAAATGTCGGTTATTTGGCACTCTACTGAAATTTGCCTTCAAAAATCCACTCTGGCACAAAAAACGCTGCTGACAGGAGACGAAGGGAACCTCTATCTTACTCTGTGGGAGATAAAGTGTAGCTTTCTTCTGCCCTTATTAATCTACGTGTTCCCACTGCTAAATTGGGACGCAAATTGGGACGCAAATTTATTGGTCTTTTTTCTGTTCTGGAACTAATTGGTTCTGCTGCTGTTCGTCTTCAACTCCCTCCCAACATGTGGATCCCTAATGTGTCCCATATTTCCCTCATTAAACCAGTAATCTCGAATCAATATTCTATCCCCCTTCAGCCTCCCACTCCAATTTCTG